>CM031238.1:806584748-807184748 GCA_018340775.1 Taxus wallichiana var. yunnanensis | reverse complement strand
ATGAGGGAGTTCATAATATCGGGATGGTTAAGAAGAGGCAAAATCACCTCTCACTATAAATATTAAGTTTTCCATTTGGGAACTTAGTATTAATATTAAGTTACACTCAAAGGGTAGTTTTGGCACAATGGGACATAGAAGGATAATCATTCAGGGGGACATCATCGTTCGGGATCATCTATGGGAATTTCTCACAGGGAATTCGAGGTCCATCCCAGGGAACTTGATAGTGTCTTTCAACACTCGCTTCATGATTCTGGTCACAGGTATATCATGTGTAGGGTGGGAGTTGTGGTCTTGGTGGTGGATCAGTCCATTCAGCTTTTAAAGCATCCGTGATTGAAGATGAAGGAGTTTCTTAGGGTGCAAAGAGTTTGGAGATGTATATTTCACTATAGTGGAGCACTGCATAATATCATCTGACAAGGATCAAAGGACTTCCTCAGAGGTAGGTTCTTCTTCATTGGCACTCCTCCTTAGTTATTTATCTCCCTTTCTCTCTTCTCTTCCCCAATTCTCTCTCCCCGTTCTAATTCTTCATGGGGTTGATTTTTTCATAATTCCTTTAATTAATTGAAAATGAATTTTTTTAATGTAACAAGTCACCCTTAAGTAATAAAAAGGGACTTAATATTTTGCTAAGAATGTACAAGGTCATAAGTTGTAATAAGGCATATAAAAAAGGCATTGGGTTGTAGACGAAGAGTCATCTCTCATTCTATAAATTGTAAATCCATTCCCATTTCAAAGTGTTGGCGATTTATTTTGTAAACTCAAGAGTGCATTGAGATAAAAATGGAGATAGCCAAATTCTTTTATTCCTTCATTCTCAAATTTCCTCCATTTCTCCACTATGTATAATTTTTGTTTGAGAAATCAATACAAGAAGGAGTTTCTATATTTCTTTGAATAAAGGATTTATTTATACTTTTTCTCATTAAATTCTATTTGGTATTATTGCTTACTTACAAAGTTGTTTCCTCTTCATTTTAGTGCATGTGATGAAACTTCCAAGTAGTGTGTGCAGGAATTTGATTTTCTACCTATAACATTAGTTCTCCTACTATTTTCTCACCCCCTTTCTTGCTCTTCGAAAAAGTCTTCCCTAGCAAGATATTTCTAGCTTTTCCATAGTGGTCAATGAAGTGCCCCTTTTAGATCATTAGTTGTAAGGCTACCCAAAGAAAACTCACTTTCACTTGTGTATGCATATCTGACGATACCAGACTGGTTAAGTAGAGGGACTTAAACTCCCAAAGCATTAGCAAGAAACCCACAAGTTTTACCCCTAATAAATTTTATCACCAATATTTTTTGGCACCCACCACGGGGCAGATTTAGCAACATATGCACCCAAACTATGTCCGTAAGGTCCAAAGATACAAAAAAATCAAATATTGACAAAAAAATAGTTCATGAAATCCATTTTTGAAAGATACATTGTCATTCTTACACGTGACCTCTCATATTCCACAACGTCCTTTCACATTCCCATAATAAGAGTTTCCAAAATTGGCTGAAAGGAGATACACCAGGTTGAATAGATCGAGAGGAATTTTTGATCCCACTTTCGAGGATTTGCAAAATCAGCAAGGACGAGTTAGAGACAATCCCTACTACTTTTCTCAAGCCTCATCCCCATCTAGGTCTTCAAGTAGTTCACCTGGAAATCCCATCCAAACTCTTGTTGATGCTCCCCCTTTCATTTGTCCTTTTTTTGGACCACCATTTTGTATTGAGTTCATAGAGGAAGAATAATTTGTATAAGCAAGAGCAGTAAACATAAACAATGATGGCAGCGAAGAAGAAACACCTCAACCCATTGTTCTATGGGGACTATGGGGAATAAATACAGCCCGCTTTCTCTCAAACCACCTCTTTATGACCTACCAATAGGTTCCCTGCAAAAAAATCCAAAGTTTAAAGGTGATGGCATAAAAATTCTGAAGAACACATTGCTTCCATGATATTGTTCATGGGATCTCTCCAAGAAAAAGAAGCATAATGGTTCTACCTCTTTTCTTCCGATCCATCACTAGTTAGGATAAGATCAAGACTTCCTTTGAGGAAATATTTAAATAAACCGAAGACTATCAAGACCTCTTAGTGTAGTTGGCTCAAATGAAGAAAGGATAAAGTTAAACTATGAGATATTTCATGGCTTGTTTTGAACAGTTGCTTCACATGATATCGAAAGAAGATTTTGCATCTAAGAACAATGTCAAGAGATTCTTCATTAATGCTCAATCACGAAGTAGGATTCTTCCTAGGAAGAGTTCAACCAAGGAATATTATAGAAGCACTAATAATGGCCATTTAACTTGATGTGATCTCATCCTATGGGGAAGATTAAAAATCCCTCAAGGAGTAAGGCTCAAAGCATCATGAAGATGATAGAACAGATCCATTGCTACCAAAACTAACAAATGAGATGGTGTTGTTGAAGAGGGAATTTTGGAACAAACATCTTCACAAAGAAGAAACACAAATCAAATTGTAAGAGCACCCCGAAGGCTTTCCTTGGAGGCCCCACATGTCAATGTAAGTTTTAGGAGTCAAGAGAATGAAGAGGAGCTTGAATGAGAAAGTGAAGGGGGTGATTTCCTAGAAAGTGATGAGTTTGAGAACGCTACACAAATCAGATTCTATGAGTATTCTGGATGCAATGAAGATGACAAAGAAGATGCACCTAGCTTCTCATGTGTGGTATTCACTCGTTCTCAGTCTGAGAAAGGAGTTTCTTCCTCTATTGTTGCAAAGAAAATAATACTAAAGATCCTCCCGTGGTAACAAAACAAAATAATCATCACGGATCTCCACTCCCACCCTCCATGGAGTCTACATTGTTAAAGTTTGATTTGTAGCAAGTAATAAGGCTCCCATAATTCCAAGTAAGTCTTTTGATGCCTCTTCCAATTCGAAATCTAAATCTTCTCATATAAAATCTAGTACTTTGAAAATTCCTAGTGTACTTTTCAAAATTCTCTCTATTCCTCAAAATCTACTTGGGCTTCCAAACCTATCCTAAATCTAAAATTAGTCCCTTCATCACCCTATTCCACATCTATTCCTTTTGATTTCATATAATATGTGAACAAATCCAAATTTTCGATTACTAAAACAGAATATTTGATAACTCACTCTTAACAATTTGAGAGGTTTGTGCGATATATCAGAATGGTAGTTTGACATCCAATGTTGAACGCCTAGTTCTAAAGGATTACTACCAAACCCACCTGCACCTCCCTCACAGAACATGTTAGCCATGATTACATCAAAGACAGACAAGGTTGATCCTTTTTATGTCTCCCTTCTAGTCGGGAATATGTATTGAACAATTGCATAATAGATTCAGGTGCCTTAGATAATGTAATGCTCATGAAGGTTTCCAAAGATATTAAACTCCCCATGACTCCAACTAGTGGCTCTTGCTACTCCATAGAATCAAAGGAAGTTCCACTTGTGGGGAAGATTAAATATGTACATGTGGCTCTTTCCAAATTTCTAGATAAAAGGATATAAATGACTATTTTGGTAGCATACATCCTAAAAACCTTTGGAATGTTGTTAGGTCAAAGATTTTTCTCGAGACTTGGGAGGGAAAATTCAAATGAATTGGTCTTCTACAACCATACCAGTGAAGGGATACATGGAGAAATTATTTCCAGAGAAGAAGATGAGGTACACAGTGTGAAAGTAATCTTGAAGTCCAGAAGCAATATCTTGTATCAAGATAGTGGGTGGATGAATCACTTTGTGACAACCAAGGAGGAAGATGATATTCTCATCTTGATAGGGCTATACATGCCTTCTTAGAGATATATGTACCTTGAATAAGCATTGAGTAAATTTGAATTAGAAGAGGCAGCCCCAAATTTCTAGATGATGCAAAAATGAAGAAGAGGAAATGGTTCTTGATGATTTTCAAGTAGAAAAATCAGCTTATGTGCTTATTTGTGATGAGGAGATATTCTCATTCCCATTCAAAGATGAGGACTCCCTTAATCATGTCACCTAAGAAGAGACCAAGCTAGTTTGTAATGAGCCCTCAAATAGTGGGAAAGAACCATCTGTATAAGAATTTCTAAGATCCATGGAAGAAATAGAAGACCTTGAGCTCAGTCTTGAACTCCTGATGCAAGCCATGAATCTGCAAGACAAGTGTGAATCTGATTTGAAATCCTTAACCAATGTGAAGGTTGGCCATGTTGAAACAAAGCAAGATGAGAAATATGATGCCCCTCCCGAGGCAATGGTTGATAGATGTAATGATGAAATCAAGGTTTTTATTTCCCATTTATCCTAATTAATTATATTATATAATAATTATATTATTTAATTAATGTTATTAATTAAATAATGTTGTTATATGGTTATATTCCTTCATAACCATCTAATTGTATTTAACACATATGGATGTGGTTATATTGTTTTAACAATATAATTGTAATTATTCATTTATGCTTCCGGATGTTATTGGAAGCTTATGTAATTTGGAATGTGGTTGCACTTCGTGCAACTTAGTTTTTGTTTGTATTCACATGAATGTACAATACCTATAAGTATTGTAGCTCCTTCTCTGTGTAAATGGTTGATTGATTAATAAAATATTTCAAGCTTCCCGTCCCTATTTTTCAATTTACATTTGGTACCAGAGTGAGAATCAAGCTCCTAGCTAAAGAAAGGTGGAGAAGGTTTCAGCAAAGAGAAGAGAGAATTTTGGAGAAGAAATTTTGCATCAAAATGAGAGCTAGTGTTGCCTCCTAAGCCTCCCAACCCAATCCCCTCCCAAACCCTCACAACCTCCTCCGTTTCAGTTCCAGGTGTTTGGAAAGGAAAATTTTTTTTACACACTCGGGTGCACCCAAGCACAGAAAAAATTTTTCTCCCGGAGAGTATAGCATTATATTTAATAATAAAAAAATTTTTTTCCCCATTAGGGGTTTTATCTCTAAATTATAGTAATATATAGCTATTTTTAAGCTATAGTTTATCAAATTTGTTATCAGATTTTGGCATTCGAGGAAGTTTTTCAGAGCTCCCACAAGAGTTGCTTCCAATGAGCATTGATCAAGTTCTACCATCCAGACCAGATCTTTAAGTGTTCATGAGCTCCATTGCATTTGTTCTTTTCAAGCCTAAAATTTATTCAGCAAGTTGCATTAGCTAGTGAGCCATGACAGGATCAAGAAATGGATCAAATTAGAGTTACACATGGAGTTCGAAGGATCTTCAAGAAGCTTTATACTCACATGAAGGTGAGCCAATGTCAAAGTGTTTCAATGAAGATCAATCAAAGCAAATCTCTAACATTCAAACAATAATCAAAATTTGGTTTCAAATCCCTTAAAAATAGCAAAAACAAACATGCTGAACAACAAATTCAAATGTCATGTCAAATCATCCTCTCGCATATACCCCGCCCTCACTCCTCACCACATCCACAAGAAAACACAAATCCACAAACAATGTTTTTAAACCAGCATTCAAAATAAATCCTACGCAATAAAAGTTGTGAAATAAAAAAAAAAAAAAAAAAAAAAAAAAAAAAAAACAAAAAAAAAAAAGAAAATCAAAAAAAAAAAAAAAAAAAACAATGGAAAAAAACAAAAAAAAAAAAAGGAGATAAAAAGTTTTCAGATCCTTTTCAAGCAAAAACCCTAAATCAACTCCTACAAGCCATTCCACACCAAGCTCCACGTGGATCCTCAATCTGCCAAGTTTCATTTTAAAAGGTGAGTCATTTTTTTCACCTTATTTAAATACAATTTGCTTTCATTTTATATATACAAGCGCTCATAAGAGCCAAGGTGGTTAGAGGAAAGCTTAGAGAGTGAGGAGGTTTGGGGTTCAAATCCCACCCCCACATTTTTTTTTTTTTGAAATTTGTGAAAATTTGTGAAAAACGCCAATTTAGAGGCATAATTTAGCCAAAAATCATTCTAAAATTTAGTTATAACTAACTAAATTTAGTGAGAAAATCCCTAATTTAGGGTAAAATTTTTTTTTCCCATTAAGCCTATTTTTTCATTCGGCAATTTTTTTGAAAAAGGAGGGATACCTAAAAATTGCATTTTCAGCTATTTTTTTTAATTTTATGCATTTTGGGTCATTTTGGGCTCAGAGGCCACCAAGGCCCGCAAAACAAATTTTTTTTTTGCCGCCATTCAATTTTTCAAATTTTTGAATGTAATTTGTATACTTCATTATATTGTACTAATTTTAGGTTGCCATAGTCAACTACAAACTTTGTAACTGCTTAAAACTGGTAGAATTGTAATAAAAAATAGTATAAAAATTGGTTCTGTAACACTCACGAGATCCTAGATCTCATTCACAAGCGTTTGGTATATACGGTGCCTCTGGGAAGCGCTTATGGGTAAAGCCATCATGACTACTACTACACTTAATGCCTAATATAGCTACAACAATGTCATCTGGGCATCATCCCTTTAAATCGATGGGGAGTAATAAGGTCACAGTGCACACACTATGAGCCATCCCATCCATCTGTGAATGATTGCATGACATAAATCCAGACTGAGAAATTATCCAAGTATATAGCGAAGTTACGCATGCGTGTATGAGGATATTTCTTTGAGCCGGTGTCAATAATCACACAAACCCCATCAGTATTGTCTTGGTACCACGTATTGAATTCTTTCACGTACGTTAACGCCTCTTTCATGTACCACCGGGTATATAGAAAGGGTGAGCTTCTTCCACGTACCACCGGGTATATCGGAAGGGTGCGTATATAGAAAGGTTTGGTATATCAGATTGATGGTATATAGATTGGGAGACCTTATACCTGGAGTGATAAGAGCCAAACCCTATCAGTGATCTCTACAAAATGGGCACCAATGCCCCCAAATTTTTTTTCTTCCGATTCACAACTACTCAGAGGAAACAACTATGTTGCATGGAAGACAAAAATCAAGACACAACTTGAGTTTGAAGAAATATGGCCTTGTGAATGGTACTCTGACTAGATCAACTACTGATACAACACAACAATGGTAGTTTGATAAAGCAGATCAGAAGGCCAAACTCATCATCTTGTTTGGAGTGTCCGATGATGTGCAACCCCACATTCGAGATGCCAAAATAGCCAAAGAAGTGTGGGATAAATTGAGCACAATATACGAGGCCAAGAACAAGAATGTTATACTAAATTTGCAGAGTCAGTTACACACATTAAAGTTCAAAAAGAATGAAAAAATAGAAGCTTTCTTAAGAAGAGTTACAGAATTGAGGGCTTCACTTCTAGCCCTAGGAGAACCTGGTCATAGATGATGCTCTCATTCCCATTGTTCTGAGAGCACTCCCCTCTTCTTACCACATTTTTGTCACAACACTAAACGTGTCAGATATGACAATTAGTTTTGACAAATTGGTAAACCTACTGCAACAAGAGGAAGTAATGCACAATAAGGATGATGAAGAGGAGAAGGCACTTTCTTCACATCAAAAATGGAAAGGAAAAGGTAAAGGAAAACCTAATTCCTATCAAAATCCCAAAATCAAAATCAGTATCAAGGGGATAGACAACAAAAGAAGCAATGTCCAATCTGTACAAAAGAGGACATAACCTACAAGATTGTTGGTATAATACTTACAAGAAAGGTTCATCAAGCAACTCTGGACCTCCACAACAATCTAACAAGGGACATTCTAACTACAATCAAGGGTAGAAAAAGGGGAACTAGAAAAGAAGACCCCATCAACAAGGTAATATTGTTGAGCAACAAGAACAAGTCGATAATGAAGACTTCTTGTTCACTGCTCGATCAAGTGAACCATCCACGTCATCTAGTGATGTTTGGTATGTTGATTTGGGGCCACTGACACATGACCAGCCAGAGATTGGTTTATTTCAATGAGGGACACGCCATCAAAAATCATGTTTCGTTGGGAGATGATTCTTCATATACAGTTCAGGGGATTGGGAACATTTCTCTACCCCTTGGTTCATGCAAATGCAGACTATCAGATGTCCTATATGTCCCTGGGTTGACAAAGAATCTTCTTTAGTTAGTCAACTCCTAGATCACAACCTAAAAATTGACTTTGATAGTCAATCCGACAAGAAAATGTGTTTGATTCGAGACAAATCAAGAGGCTCAAAAATAATTGCAAAAGCCTCCAATGTGGGACGCATGTTCCAACTTGATTTTGTTCACATAGAGATGATCAAGCACTTGTGGCTAAGAACTCCACCTCAACATAGTTGTGGCATCAGAGATTTGGTCATGTAAGTTTCAAATATCTCAAACACTTCACCGTGTAATATGGTACATGGGCTACCATCTCTTCAGAAGGATACAAGACAAGTGTCCTCACTGCCTAAAGCAGAAAACAACAGAGCTTCATTCCAGAGGAGTACATTTCGAGCTCATGGTAAACTTGACCTGGTTCATACCGATCTTTGTGGTCCGATGCAACCAAGTCATTCTGGGTTCCAGTACTTCATGCTTTGTGTTGATGACTATTCGAGAAAAATGTGGATTTTCTGTCTTCGCAAGAAAAGTGAAGCATTTGAAACCTTCAAAAAGTTCAAAGTAGTAGTTGAGAATGAAACTGGTCATCACATCATAACTCTCCACTCAGATCGAGGGGGAATTCACCAATGATGAGTTCGAGACTACCTACAAACTCATGGGATTCATCGACAAATGCCTCCTCCACACACACCACAAAAAAATGGTGTTGTTGAGAGAAGAAATCATACTATCATGGAAATGGTGTGATGCATGATCGATGATTCCAGACTTGCAAAGACATTCTGGGTAGAATAAAGCAAAAAGACAATAGTGTATTTTTTGAATAGAGCACCCACTATTGCTCTTGATGGAGTAACACCACAAGAAGCATGGTCAAAATGGAAACCATCTATTGCACACCTTAGAGTATTCGGGTGCAAAGAAAGCATGCACATACCCAAAAAAAATAAAGAAATTGGACATGAAGTCACATAAACTCATCTTCATTGGGTATAGTGAAGAGACTCTTGGGTATAGATTGATGGATCCTAAGACTAGAAAAGTCTACACCAGAGAGATGTTGAGTTTTTGAGAAGAAGGAAGCAGAGACTCCTCCTCCGGACTCACAAGATGTAGATTTTTCACCACTGTTGTAAAAATTGAAGCTGATGTTCCCTAGAAGATGAAAGTGATGATGGGGATGATGGTGTTGATAGATAGAACCACGACCCATGGGAATAGTTCAACGTATGCCTAAATGGTGTACAAGTACATTACGAGATGCAAGAATGGATGCTCCACCGGATACATCCACCCCTGGACCATGGACTCACAATAAAGCAAGAGAAGAAGTTAACTTTTCTTTGATGAGTAGAGTTATTGAATCAGATGAGCCCTCAATAGTCCAGAAGCCCTATAGTCAAAATCTTGGAAAGATGCCATGGATTCTGAATATCAATCAGTGATGAAGAATAACACTTGGCAACTTGTCGATCTTCCACCAGGGAAGAAACCCATTGGATGCAGATGGATATTTAAAACAAAGTACAAAGCAGATGGGACAATGGACAAGTATAAAGCAAGACTTGTAGCAAAGGGGTATGCACAAAAAGAAGGCATTGACTATGAGGAGACATTTTCTCCCACAACTAAGATCAAAATGATCAGGATGATCTTTGCTCTAGCTACTCAGTTTGGATGGAAAGTCCACCAAATGGATGTAAAAAGTGCCTTCCTAAATGGAGATTTACAAGAAGAAGTCTACATGACTCAACCTGAGGGATATGTAGTACCTGGTCAAGAAGCAAAGGTATGCAGACTCAAGAAATATCTGTATGGCCTCAAACAGCACCCCGGGCATGGTACATCAAGATTGATGAGCATCTCGCATACAACATGGATTTGTTAGAAATCCATACGATCCCAATCTTTACCTCAAAAAGCAAGGGGGAGATTGTGATTGTTGTTGTCTATGTCGATGATCTAGTCATCACTGGTAGTTCAGTGAGGATGATCGATGCAATGAAGAAAGATCTTAATCGATCATTCGACATGACCGATCTCGGGCTGATGCATTATTGTCTTGGATTGGAAGTATGGTAGAAAGAGAATCATATTTTTGTTTCTCAGATGAAATATACCAAGACTATGCTCGAGAAATTTAGGATGATGGATTGCACACCAATTTCTACACCTATGGAGAATAGATTGTAGTTATCTCATTCAGATCCATCTCCTGAGGTAAGTGCCACTCTCTATCAGTAGTTGATCGGGAGTCTCATTTACCTGACCTACACTAGACCAGATATCAGCTTTGCAGTGAGCTATCTATCTAGGTTCATGCAGGAACCCAAAGTTTGTCATTGGAAAGCAAAGCAAGGTGCATTTTGAGATATCTCAAAGGATCAGTGGATCTTGGTCTAGAATACAAGAAGAACGACAACTTCTTCTTGACTGGATATTTGGATTCAGATCATGCAGGTAATATTGATGATAGAAAATCCACTTCTGGATTTGTATTCTTTATGGGATCTAGACCAATATCATGGGGAAGCAAGAAACAACACTTCATTTCTCACTCTTCCATAAGTTTGAGTATCATTTCTACAGAGAAGTTGTCGTGAAAGTGATTTGGCTACGTCGCATACTAGAAGGACTTGGAATACCACAGACAAACCGACCACCATGTATGTTGACAATGAAGGTGTTCTCAAACTTGTTCACAATCTAGTGTTTCATGAGAGAACAAAGCACATTGAGGTATAGGTTCATTTCATACGTGAGCATGTGTTGAAGCACAACATCCAACTTCAATTTTGTCCAACAACTGAACAACGAGCAGATATCTTCACAAAGTCACTTGCATGTGACAAGTTTGAGTTGTTCAGAGAGTTCCTCTCCTCATCCCTTGAGACAATGCACAATTAAGGGGGGGAATGTTAGGATAAAATATTATTATTATCCTAATTAATTATGCATTATATAATAAATTATTTAATTAATGTTATTAATTAAATAATGTTGTTATATGGTTATATTCCTTCATAACCATCTAATTGTATTTATGTCTGCATACGGGTGTGGTTATATTGTTTTAACAATATAATTGTAATTATTCATTTATGCTTCCTGATGTTATTGGGATGTAATATTGGAAGCTTATGTAATTTGGAACTTGTGGTTGCACCTTGTACAATACCTATAAGTATTACGGCTCCTTTGTTTGTTTGATTTCACATTAATATATTTACAAGCTACCATACCTAGAAGAAAATAAAAAAAAGACACAAAGGTAAATAAAATTCCTAGTAAAATCATGAAATTTATTTAGGAAGATTCAAGAAGGATCCAGAAGAATTTGGGGTGGTTTCATTAAAATCGTGGTTCACAAGCATAAGCAATACATGTACTCTAAACAAAAAAAGGTTGTTGAGCTTCAAAAGGTGATTCTGAGAGATCTAGATTGAGTTAGGAGGAAAACAATACATATTTTGAAATTTAATTACAAGACCTAAAATATGGCGAAATTATTTTTTTACAACACTTTGGTGTAATATGTCTGCATTCAATTTTTTCTCAAGCCTAAGTAAAGTGCGCATGCGGGATGAAAAAAAAAACTAAACTTCAGGAATTTATTCTAAGATTTCTAGATGGATTTAATAAATTTAAAAATTCATTTGAAATGGGATTCATATCCCTACAATACAAGTGAAATTAGTTTTTTCACATCACTTTGGCGCAATAGGTATGCAATCCATTTTTTCAAGGCTCGTGTGGAACTAGAAAAAAAATCAGATTTTTTAGGGTATATATGGAAGAATCAAGATCGGAGACCTTAAAAATTGGGATTTTAAGACCCATTCTAGTAAAATTCATATAAAATTTCACCAAAATATTCCATCGGTAGCTCAAGTTATTTTTGTTTCAAGTTTGCTCTCAAAACCTCATACTAGTCAAATTTTGAACAGGACACGTGTCAAAGCACCAAGATCTGGCACACGTTTTTTGTCCCTTACATCCCTCAAGCTTATCGAAATGAGGGTTAAGATATTTCAACCAGTCCCTAAAATCCCTCTAGACACACATACAATTTCCAAGATCACCAGTTGAGCCCCCAGGTGTCTTTGCGAGAGCTCAAAGCCCTCACTTGTTGGATCGCTGCCACATATCATCACCTGGCATGCCATGCAAAATGATGGCCCTCATGTCCCTTTATGTTGGGTGAAATTAGGGAAAAAATGTTCCTAGTCACTAGGGATCCTTTTGTCACCCATGTGACCCATTCAAGAGTAGTTTTCCAGCCCCTTGGAGCTAATGGAGCCAAATACTCAACTCTCGATCTTCACCAAGTCATGTCGCGATGAGGCGCTTTGAAAATTGATGTCCTTTTCATATCTTAATGATTAAGGGACATCAAGGACAAAAAATTGTGCCCTACCTTTGTTGTGAATTTTTTAATGATTTAAATCTTGTACTTAGATGTTATTTCCCCATTTCACCTTCACTACTTCACACCCTCGTCATAACTTAGTTCATGCTTGTCTAAACACCCGTCCACCATTTCGATCCGAACCAGCTCCGTCATGGCCACAAAATCCTCAAATATGTGAAAATACACATGTTTTATAAGAAGGATTGATCAAAAGAGTTGAAGAAATGAAGAATGAAGAGAAAATGGAGATTTTTTACTCTATAACCATGAAGTCACCCAATCAAAAAATCTTCATATCTTGCAAATACAAGTCAGATTGAGGTGTCATATTTTTTTGAATTTCAATTTTTTCAAGATGATAAATATGCAAAAAATGGAAGGTCGAATGGTTGCCTAAATCATTTTTTCCAATAAAAACCCCATTTCATGCTCTACCTCACATTCATCAAATTTCCCATCAATTCGGCAATGGAAACGAGCTAAAAAAATTACACACGGACTTCAAATGGAAAACCTGTCACAATGGATTTAATTTAATCATGATCAAAGATAAAAACTAGACCTTTAAATTTTGAGCTCCATTAATGGCTGCCATGGTAGTTCTGTGCCCGAAGCCACTACTAGGTGAAAAGTTTAAATTCTATTCCCAAGCATTATAATGGATGAAATCAAATGAAATTTGGAGGATGTGACCATGACGATGAGCCAAGTCCAAAAAAATATGTTTCGACGCAAACCACGAAGTAAAAGTTTACTTTCAAATAATAGTAAGTTGTCCTATACATACGTGCTATGTTTGGGAAGTCACCATCAAAAGTGGCTATGGTGAAGGCAATGTGCACTGAAGATCACCAAGAAGCTAGAATGATTTGCATTTAAGTGGAAAATAGTGAAAATGACCACTTACTAAAAATAATGAGCCCCTATATGGGTTCTTACTACAAATAAGTAAGTCACCCCAAGAAGTGGTCGAGGTGAAGGCAGTGTGCGTAAGAGTGAAAGAGGGAGTTCATCACATTAGGATGGTCAAGAAGAGGCAAAAATCACCTCTCACTAAAAATAGTAAGTCTTCCATCTGGGAACTTACTATTAATAGTAAGTTACACTCAAAGGGAAGTTTTGGCACAATGGGACATAGAAGGATAATCATTCAGGGGGACATCATCATTTGGGATCATCTATGGGAATTTCTCATAGGGAATTCAAGGTCCATCCCTGGGGAGCTTAACAATTTCTTTCAACACTCTCTTCATGATTCTGGTCATAGGTATATCATGTGCAGGGTGGGAGTTGCATCTTCGGTTAAGTGCAACAATTCATTCAAATTTTAGCAAGTATCCGTGAGAAAAGATGATGGAGTTTCTCATGGTGTAAATAGTTTGGAGATGTAGAGTTCACTACAATTGAGTGCTTCATCGATCATCTCGAAAAGGATCCAAGGACTTTCGCAGAGTTAGGTTATTCATGGGGCACTCCTGAATTCTTTCTCTCCCCTTCTTCTCTCTTCTCTTCCCCCACTTTCTCTCTCCCCATTCTAATTCTTTGTTGGGGTTGCAATTTTTCATAATGCCTTTAATTAATTTAAAATGACTTTTTTTTTAATGTAACAAGTCACCCTTAAGTCATAAAAGGGGACTTAATCTTTTCCTAAGAATGTAAAAGGTCATAAGTTGTAATAAGGCATATGAAAAGGCATTGGGGGGTAGATAAAGAGTCATCTCTCATTCTATAAATTGTAAAGCCATTCCCATTTCAAAGGGTTAGTGATTGATTTTGTAAACTCAAGAGTGCATTGAGAGAACAAAGGAGATAGCAAAATTCTTTGACTCCCTCATCCTCAAATTTCCTCCATTTCTCCACTATGTACAACTTTTGTTTAAGAAATCAATACAAGAAGGAGTTTTATCTTTCTTTGACTAAGTGACTTCTTGATACTTTGTGCTCTTTAAATTTTATTTGGTCTTATTTCTACTTGTAGATTTGTTTCGTATGTACCCAAAATTGTAGGGTACTGCACCACCAGAACGATGTTACACATGCCCCAATGATGATACAAGTCACCTCGCAAGGTGTTCGGGATCCAGAGAAGCTCATGCGAAGTATATGTTAGCATCCCAAATTCTTTATCCAAGTTCCTTGTGATTTGTTTTATCCCTTGCCCCTATTTTCTTGGCATTTTGACCTTGAGAATAACATCACCACCCTACTAGGGTGGCGGTCTCGTGATCGCCTCCCCGCCATGGCGGCAGTGTCCTATAACCGCCCCGCTTAGGTGGCGATCCTCACACATTCTCCAAAGACATTCCTTTGATCACGACTTGCATGAATTTTCAACATTTACTAGTTTTTCTCAACCTCCTTAGCTTGTATTTATGTTTTTGGTTCCTTGTAATAGTGTTTCTCCATTGTTTAATGGTAAAAGAGTTCCATTCCACATTACCCTATGGGAATGGGAATTCTATAAATAGCTCGTTTATTTTCAAATAAATGGCCCCTCATCCTTGGCCCCTCATCCTCTCAATTATTTTGTTCAATTTTTCAATTCCTTGCTTAGAATTTTGTTAGTTTCAGTGTTTTCTTCCATTGTTGGCATTTTGGAGGTCATATCATCTTCTTGTTTCAAGTCTTGTTTCATGCTTTCTCGCATCTTGTCAGTTTAAACATAGAATAGCTTCATTTCTAGACTAGAATCCATTAAAGTTATAGGTTTTGTTTTGTCACAAGAATAGCTTCAAACTCTTATTACGGTTGTGTTGTATTCCCGTAATAAATCCTGCTAGGAATTACATAGTCAAGCTTTGTTAAATTGTGCTATCCCTCTCCTACTCGCATTGTATTCGGTCTATATCCAAAGTTGCCATTGTTCAAATGCTATCTTCTATTGATACTATCATATACACACTTTCTGGATTCACGAGGACACGAAGGAACGAGGAGATCACACTGAGGGGATGAAATCACACACAACTGGATTTACCACTATTTTGTAAATACCAGGTTTGAGCTATCAAAGTTCTAGTTACAACATATCAAATAGAGTAGTGAATTATTTTATTTCAGTCAAATTTTTTTCTCGATATCGCCAGGAAGCTGTGGGGATTGATAGTTTCTGAGAAACTATGATTCATTCCTCACTTCTGAGGTAGGATCGAGAGCCTTTCAAATTAATATGTTTAGTTGCTTAGATATTTAGGATAAAATCACAATTGCACAGGAAAATAGCCATACCAAGCTACTTTGCTTGTTTTTATTTTGTTATTAGATTAGTTGTTCATTTTATAGATATACTAGAGTAGTTTGCTCTTCAATTTCATTAAAATACGTCATTGAAAAATACAAAAATAGAAGAATGGTTATGTAGTATAATACCTCTTTCATAATCGGTTTATTAATGTTAGAGGTTAAATCATTCTTGTATGACAATCACGGGACCTAGAGAGCCTAGAGAGTATATATTTGAACCCATAATACCTTAGCCAAATCTGCCCATGACCTTATCTCGATATAGATTAGGACCTTAAGATACTGTGTCTTTTGAGCAACAACAAACTTACAAGCAATTAGTGAACAATTGAGAGGGTTAAACATTGAAGATGACAAAGCTTACAAATTTTGGTCGAAACATCCTAATTATAGATTGCCTTGATAAAACATCTGAATGACCATATAAAAATTCAAATGAGAACAAGCATTTGGTTTTGATCCTTTAGTTCCACACCCTAACATAGGAGATCTCCTTGTTGACATAGACACTAGCTTACGTATCAAGTTGCTGAACACCTGTTAGGTATTTCGAGAAAATCATACAACTTCTAGTTCTAAATATAAAAGCTAAAAAGGCATATGATTACTGGATAATTGGGAGAAGGGATTGATTCTTCACATCACCATAATAGGTCCACAACAACCATGAACTCATAGTTGTGATCCTTTAGTCCCACAACCCAATGGGCCAACAAACCAGTCAAGTATCAACACCGGCTTATGAACGTTGGTATTTAGATCCTCGCCACTCCCACTAGATATTATAGTATAGTTCTCTGTATTAAACATAGAAGCTAATCAATCTAATATTTTCTAGGCTAGACCAGAAAACCATCCATAGTTCACTACGAATCCACTAAACCACCTATCACCATTTTATGACCTTGTCTGGAGATATATACAAAGCTCCCACAGGTCACTTCCAACATATCCAACAACCAAGAAATAGGATCTCGGTAGAGCTCGACATCAATTGGAGCCTCCGAGCAGCCATTATATCTAAACGAGCCATTAAACCAATCTCGGTTAGGAGGGTCTTCTTCACCTTAGATTCATAGATTCCATTATTGCATGTTGACGACTTAAGATTACCCGATTAGTTTATACATATCCATTCACATTCAACATTCACTAGCTGTGTTGACACGACCTCGGGAAGTTGGGTACAAGGAAAGGGTACTTGTAAATTCCCATGCTCACTTGTCACTTTTCCATCGTACAAAATTGGTGAACCCAACGTGAACAAACTAATATTCCTCTTTCTGTTTTCATCTCTTCCATCCACCTTCGCTCTTTCCCATTATTCTGCGGGTATTCATATACCCCCCGAATATGTCAGGATATGATGCATATGGTAGACCTCTCTCAGGTCTCAAAGTAAACTATAGTCAAACAAATAGACAACCATCGCCCTCACTGTCTGTATGGGATGATAACTATTCGAGTAATTACTTGTCATCTCAAACTCCCCCTCATAGAACTAGTTCTAGTTCTTCATTCTGAATTGAGGAGTTTGATTAGTTTACACAAACACAATAGCTGAGCCATCAGGCTCTAACAATATGATGTTTACTGGAGAATCCACTTCATCTCCTCGGGTCTTGTTCAGACCATAGATTAGTAGACAATCAAACCCACTCCCCTTTTTGGATGAGGAGTACTTGGCACGCTTCGCTAAAAGTGAACAACGATTCCAAAATATGTATCCACCTTTAGGAAGTTTACAAATACAGTCTGATACCCTATTCTAGGAGAACACCTCCATTCCTCCACCTATGGGAAATACCCTTGGTGAAGCTTGGTAGGGTAATGACCAATTCATAGTAGGGTATCATACCCCTAATAACCTCAAGCCATACAACAAACACCCTTAAGGCAAAGCACCTGTGTCTTAACCGATGGAGGTCATTTCAGCCTTAGCCTTAGTGAGAAGGTTAGAGGGCTAGAACTTGCTCAAGCGAACCAAAATTCAAATTTTGGGCAAACGGAATCCACAACCCTCTACATCACCCTAGTCTAGTTCACCTCCTTACAGGAATAGGCACATTAGGCATGCCTCCTCAAAATCCTTATAATTATCCACAACAAATGCCAAATAGGACAACATTTTCAAACGCCGCTCCAGTTGAAAACATGACACCTCCCGACTTGGCACCAAACAACCCATACTAGAACAATACTCCTCCTTATTTAAACATCTATTCAAAATCACCACAAGAAGACATGTTCTCTTCTCTGGGATGTTGTTCAACCAAAGGGATTCCTTATGTCCCTACAAATGTATATGCTATGCCATATCAACAACCTATTCCACCTCAACCCCCTCAACAAGCCCCATCAATGGTTGAGGCCTACGCAGTAGGGACTTATTCAAAATATTTAAAAGAACCCTAGACTTCACCATACGAAGCATTATGCTTCCGAGACCTCATCTCGACTTGCCCAAATACAAATGGGAAGGAGACCCGAATGCACACATTAAGGCCTATGCCATAGCCATACGGGAGTTACTCCCTTGGGGTGGGGTTGTCACTAAAATATTCCCTAAAACCCTAGAAGGTATTGCCCTTGACTGGTATTACAGAATACCTAAAGCTTCGATACACTCATTTAAACAACTCGTGTCAGAATTCATCAAAGCTTTCGACATGAACAAATTGTTAAGAATGGGAATCAGGGAGTTCTTACATATCAAATAAGAACATAATGAATTTTCCGATCATTTTATCCAAATATGGCATATGGTTCTCTACTCATCAAGGAGTGCTCCAAATATGGATCAAATGGAACTATGCGATTTATTCCTTAATTCACCAAACAGAGAGATAAGGAAGAAGTCTAGAAGTTCCCACTAAGAACTTATGATGAAGTACTCGAGAGTGCTCTCCAAATCGATCAAGCAAAGAATTGATAGTGGTTATAAGACATATGGAACAAATGGGAAACTAACCACTCCCAACCAAAACACCACGGCCTATCCTAATGCTGGGAAATGCTAATCAAGGACCTAAGATCCTTAACAGAACTGCACGGGGTTAAAACAGATGGATTAATCGACCAAGCTAAAAGGGCAAATGTTGTAAACATTTCGCCACTGTTAATAATCAGCGAAATAACAATTTTACCCCAACAATCAATGCGGTGGATTTTAATCGTCCACCATGGCAACAACAACAACAAAAACAAGTCCAAACACAAAGTCCAAATCGAAACCTAATGGATATCAGAGTCAAAACCAAGGGCAATAGCCTCAAAATTTTAACTCTAACAACCAGCAACCTTATCAAAATTTTAGGCCACATCAGGTTTTAAATCAACAACCTCGAAATTACAACAATCAATATATTGTGGCTTCCACAAGATTCAGGGGCCATGATACTAGGACTTGTCGTGAATACAATAAATTCATGCAAAGATTTGCCGAAGATAAAAAACAACTCTTTATAGATATGTTTTTAGAAAATTCTGTAGTACCCATGCCAAACGCTTATGCAGGGGTAGTTTCTGTCAAAATGCATCCCTCAAGATCTTTAATGACCCACTCCCAAACCATACTACTAACAACGGGTTAGATCCCAATGGAACAAATAAGGGTGTTATGATATGAAATAATGATCATGAAGCTTCAACTTCATTAAATCCACCCGATCGCACCCCAATTAGGAACTCGAACTCAAACTAAGATAGTTGGTTTAGTGGAGTTAGATCTGAGCAACCCGTAGAAACCATAACAAGAACATGGGATTATTCTTCTCAACTAACTCCATGTTATTCATTAGAACCATACAACACTAAAAAACATTGCTAAAACCTATAGGTGCCTATGATCTAATTAATGATTTAACTAAAACCTTCTCGCACATCTCCTTTTTGGATTTGTTAAAGAACTCTCCCACCCATAGGGCTGCTCTCTTAGAAGCATTAGACCTTGGTCAATTAATCAACATCACTCCCCCCGGAAAACGCAGGTAAACCATGTGGACTTTGATGTTTATCCACCGGGGCAGCTAGATAGGGATACTGAGTTTATATTCGATATAAGCAAAATGCCGTGACGCTGAAATTACACGAAGAGGTGACCCACTTTTCATTTACAAGTTTGGGTCTACAATAATTCTGTTAAACATGCAATGGTCTATGATGAGGCAACATTCAACATAGTCCCCTTCACTTTCCTTCAAAAGTTAGGATATGGAGAGACAAATTGTTCCACAACGTGAAATACACTAAGATGTTATGATAGCCTCAAAGCCACTTCGATTGGAACCATAATATTACCGGTCACTTTAGGACCCAAGACGGTCCTCACCAAGTTTTATGTTATAGATTGGGAAACCAATTATAATATGATCCTTGGTCGGCCATGGATACACCACATGAAGGCAATCCCTTCCATGCTATTCCAAGAAATAATATTTCTACATTTAGGGAAAATATTCGTTGCACAAGGTGACCTAAAACCCTTCGATTTACACCTAGCTGATTTAAAGAAAAGACCGGTATCCACTCCGAATCAAGCTTCCAGGAAAACCACTTGCCAAACCAATCGAATCACAACCAAAAGAAAAGCTGATACCCACCACTAAGTTGGAAATTTCAAATTCAATGAGGACGTTCAAAGACTAAAAAATGAGACCAATGCTATAAAAGCAGTATCACTAGGGACTATCGTAAAAATTGTTGAGTTGCTGGAGAAAGACTTACCTATTCTCCTACCGTTTGATTCCATGGGTATAGGACACACCTTGGGAATCACTTCTCTTCCATCAGATGAAGTTTTTATGGTAGAGGTAACCGAAGCAGAAGAAACAGATATGACAGATATCCCAACGTCCATTTTTCCAAGCAAGTATTGGACTCTCCACTTTGATGGAGCTAGATGTCACTTTGGAGCTGGGGCAGGGGTGATCTTTACTTCACCTGAGGGAAAGATCCTACCTTTCGCCTTCAAATTAAACTTTGAATGTACAAACAACGGAGTTGAGTACGAAGCTCTCCTCCTTGGCCTCATCCTAGCTAAAATAATGGGTGTCGATAACATTAGAGTGCTAGGAGACTCGCAACTAGTTACAAACCAAGTCTCTGAGGTATATGAGACTAGGGCTAAACATTTACAACTCTATAAAACAATGGTATTAGATCTAAGTAAGGGATTCAACTTCATATCAATTGAAGCAATCCCATAAGAGTAGAACCTTCTCGTAGACTCAATAGTAACCTCAGCTTCCCATTTCACCCCAAACAGTGAGTTGGAGGATACAAATTTCATGGTATCACTTGCACAAAACCATTAGTATATAAAATACCAAAAACTCACTCTTGATTCATGTAGAAGCTGAGGATGATTTTTCTATCATGGGTCACTTTGATGATGATAGAGTCACTCTCAAATATTTAAATGCCTATGTGGAGCTACACCTTGCTCACCGTATAGTTGATCTTTCCCTAATACCTCATTCCTCTTCCTACTTTGGAAATCCCACGGTAGAGTCTCCTCCACAGAAAGATCTCGATATCTATGAGATAGAAAATGGAGAAAGCTTGGAACTACCTCCAGCCCCACCTGAATTTGAAGAAGGTAATGCTTCTTTGATAGAAGAAACAATTGATATAAACATGAAACGGAGGAAGAACCAAGAATTTTGAAGTTGGGATCCTCGTTAACCCTAGAGGAGATAGAAATACACACCTAAATCCTTAAAGAACATCAAAATGATTTTGCATTTAACTATAAAGAAATGATGGGCATTGCACCATAAGTCACGGTACATAATCTTGTCACTAAACTAGATGTGAAGCCAATTAAACAGAAGTCAAGACCAATGAAGCCAAAAGTGGCTCTCATGGTAAAAGAGGAAGTAGTAAAACTTCTCCAAGTAGGATTCATTAAGCCCATCGACTATTCACAATGGGTATCTAATATTGTTCCCATCCTCAAAAAGAATGGGAAGATACACATTTGCATAGATTTTTAGGATATTAACAAAGTTTTTCCCAAAGATGATTTCCCATTACCATCCCGACGTTATCGTTAATGCAAACTGGATTTGAACTATTGTCCCTCATGGATGGGTTCTTAGGGTAAAATAAAATTAAAATATATAAACAGATCAGCAAAGCCACATTCATAGCTCCCTAGGGAACTTATTGTTACATTGTCATGCCATTTGGTCTTTAAAACATCCATTTATGTATCGATGAGCAATGACTTATATATTCCACGATCTTATCCATAAAATTGTGGAATCCTATGTGGATGAATTTTTGGCCAAGGCCAAGAAACACTGTGATCATCCGAAAGTGCTCCATATCATCCTCTCACGACTAATCGAATATGGTGTCACATTAAACCCAGAGAAGTGCGTGTTTGGTGTAACAGGAGGCAAACTTCTGGGCTACATTATATCTTCACGAGGGATTGATGTTGATCCAGCCAAAATATGGGTTGTTCTCGAAATGATCCCACCATCAGATGAGTCTGGAATCAAGTCATTTCTTGGGAAACTTGGTGCAATCCAAGGTTCATCCTAGATTTAAGTTTTGTCATTCATCCAATCAACAATCTATTGAAGAAATATTATAGCATCGATTGGACTAAAGAATGCAACGAGGCCTTCGAATTAGTTAAGCCTTTCTTGTTGTCACCACCCATGCTAATGCCTCCCAAGCCAGACCACCCTTTGATCCTATACTCACGAGCCACTCATGTCTTGTTGGTCTACATGCTGGCTCAAGAAGACGATGACAAACGAGAATGTGTGATCTATTTCATTAGAACGTTGCTCGATTAGAAACACATTACACTTAGGCAGAGAGATAGAATGCCTTGCCATAATTTTTGCAACAAAACATTTGAGACATTACATGTTAAACGAGGAAAAAAGGGTCATTGTAAAGACTAACCATTTACAAACATTTCTCACACAAGGATCTTTATCTAAAAATGCTAGCCGTTTCATAACCTTAATGGAGAATTTGAGTTAACATTCGTAAACTAGAAATCTGTTAAAGGACAAATCATGTAGACTGGTTAGTTGACAATCCACTAGATGGAGGTGAGTGGTAAATCTAGACTTTCCCGATGATTGTGTATACTTCATCAAAACTAGACCCCATCTCGACATGTCCTGGTATACCGATATCATCAATTTTATCATGGACCATACATACCCGAAAGTGCCACATCATAAAGAAAGAAAGCGCTATGCATTATTACCACTAAATATGTTGTTTTAGACCAAGTAATCTATCATAGAGCCTTTGACGGCATACTTCTTAAGACATGTCGACATAGAAGAATCTAAGAGGATTCTTCATGAATCCACAAGTGGGATATGGGGGGCCACTTTGGTGGTCACACCACCACTCGCAAAATACATCGAATGGGCTATTTTTAGACCACTCTCGAGCATGATGTAGTGGAATTTATATGTAGGTTCCACAAAAGCCAAGAATTCTCTCATGAGATTCACATGCCAGACAATCCTTGCAACCAATAAACTTCTCTGTGGCCCTTCTCCACTTGGGGTCTAGAATTAATAGGGAAATTCTCTCCTCATCAACCGATGGCCATAATTTTATAATTACGACCACGAGAATATTTTACCAAATGGGTAGAGGCCATGCCTCTCTCTCACCACCGTACTGCACCAGTTCGGTAATTGCCAAATTCATTCTAAACCAAATTATCTCGTAGGTATGGTGTCCCACATGTCATTATCTTAGATAATGGAATTTCCTTTAAAAACAATGAAGTCCATGAGTTATGTAGCAAATTCAAGATAAATCATCACACATCCTCTCTTTACTACCCTCAAGCCAATGGCAGGCTGAAGCGACGAACAAAACGTTGAAAGCTATTCTCCTCAAAATAGCAAGGAGAACAAACGAGATTGGCATTTAAAACTATATCTAGCCTTTGGGCCCATCGAACATCAATAAGAACACCAACAGGAGAAAATCCTTTCTCATTGGTATTCGGAGCAGAAGTAGTTCTCCCACTTGAGGTTGAAATACCGCCTCCGCATCTCACTACAAGGGATTACGGATGAAGAAGCTTATAGGAGGCACGTGTCTCTCAACTAGAAAGTGTTGACAAGATCAGGTTAAATGCCAAACAACAACATAGAGCCTATCTTTGACGGATGTGCCGACTATAAAAAAAGGTCTATGAGTGAGAAATATATGAAGGAGATTTAGTTTAAGACTACACAATAGATCAATAAGAAAACTAGTGAAGGAAGAAAGTTCCAGCCCAAATGGTTGGGCCCATACCGAGTCATGAAGGACTACGGAAATGGTGCGTATCTTTTGTGCACACTAGAAGGTGAGGAATTCGGTGAAATTGTTAATTCCTTGCATCTTAAGTGGTTTTACACATAAAACATCAAAGTCATTACTTGTACATTATAGCTACTTACATTGCATTAGTCTCTTAGCTGCTTCATTCTATTTATTTCGTAAAAATGGTAGTCCAAGAACTTACTCTTAAAACAATCTGTTACAAATTTCTGAAAATATTGGCAAAAGCATTCATATCACATCTCTTCAAACATCATCAAAGATTTTCAAAATCTTCTCATCAAGTTCAAACAGACAAGCATTGACGAAAAACCATACCAAGACCTACATACTTGGCTTTGCTCTTTCTTCTACTAGGTGAAGTTGTCCTTGCCCACGGTCTATTTTGGAAGCTTCTTGGTGTCACATCTATCTCTCTTAAATATCTTGGAATGAAAGGATATCCCAAAGTCATAGATCAAAAATTTCAAAATCAAATGAAATCAAAAGCACCAAGCAAACAAAATATTTTATTTTACACACTTCTTTGCCCCATCAACCTTCGGTGATAAGCCCACATCTCTTACTGGTGGTGGTGAGGTTGGGAAAGGAAGGAAGTACCCTTACTTTTCTATATCTTGCCTTTGGTGAAAAACCCGTGCTTCTTACTAGTGGCATGAGGCAGGGTGTGGGGGGTCCAATCACACAAATTAACAAATCTTGGTATGCTAAAAACACAAATTCACCTCTATTAAGAGAAAGAAAATATCCAAATATCCAAATTCCAAAGAGGTCAAATCCTTAAAACCAGATTTTTTCAACTAGGTTGTCATTCATGAATCTAAGTCTAGATAAACTGGAAAGTAAGTGGCTTTCTAAACATGGTAGTAGTTCTAAGTAGGGTGGGTGTGTAGGTCCAAACTTGGTTCTTGTTACTTATTTTTCTGTCTCTCATCATTCCATTCAGTCAAACTCATACAACTTGTGCCCTTCCTAAATCTTGGTGTTGAGCCCTCGCATCTTACTAGTTGCGTGATTTGGGATTGGGGCAAGTTTATCTCTTTATTACTATGCTTTCATCATGTTTTTCCAATTTAAGAAGGAATTACAAACATTTCCCAAAGAGTTCAAAAGTTCAGTACTACCATATGTTAGTATCATCTCATATTAGCACTACAAAAACTTATAGAGTAAAACATTCTATTTACTATCATTTGTTGTCCATTACATACATTCTGGAAACATGAAAACAGTATTCTAAAAACATCTAAAAACACATATAGAAATGAGTCACAAAATTCAAGATGCCAAGAGTCTAGATCCAAAGAGATATATATATATACAAATCAGGTTTCGTATACAATGCCATCATGCACTAGGCATGGTCAAAATGCTCAATGAGCCTGAAAGTACAAAAACACTCATATAGACATCTGACAAAATACTACAAAAATAATCTCTCAATCCCTATGGGATCCCTCAGAGGGTGCGTGGCCACGCCTAGGACTCCGGCTATGCCGGTGCTTCGAATGCACTGAGGGCTCATGGTCACACCCAGTAGCTATCATCTCGCTACGAGAATGGCTCCTCCTCATCGTGCTCTTGGCTGTCCTATATCCAGCCACCTCCATGTGGAGAGAAGTCATAATATTTGCCACATACCAGACAGAGGAAAAAACATTAGTGTGCCTACCGGCTGCTGAGGGCTCCCCCACATCCACGGAAAGCTTAGCATGAGTCTTCTCTAAGGGGAGAAGTAGGGTATCGGTACACACTCAGTGAATCAAGTCTCACCACTCATCAGCAGTCACTGCAAACAAAGGAGAAAACAAGTTAGAAAATAATCAATGATAAAACCAAGAGTAAGCAAAACAAAAAGAAACAACAAACTAGAACAACTCTAACTAAAACAAATGTCAGGAGAAGAGTGACAACTCACTAGGATCACTAGGCCTCTCCAGGAAGGATCTCTAGGATCCACACCTACCACTGACGCCACCACCGACTAGTGCCCCTCTCCCACATCTGGGGTAATGTGATGGCCTGTAATAGACTCTCCATCTCCACCTAGGTCCCGAGAGAGTAACTCCTCCGAAACGCAGTCACCCTCACCTCTCTGCGCTCTGCTCCACCCTCTTGGCCTATAAGATCTCTTGGGTATCATGCCACTTAGGATAACTATCATCCCCCCACCACCCATCTCACTGATCTCCATGTCCTCTATCTCCTCCTCGGTCTCTCCCCCAGTGGACTCCTCAAACTCGGAGTCCACATCAATGGGCTCATCACTACTATGAGTGGGACCGGAAACAATCCAAAGTAAGGGTGCCTGAGGAGCACCGGCTCTCCCTCGTGTATGTACCACCCTCCTAACAACAATAGGAGTACCAGTAGTAACAATGATCCACCCCCGGACTCTTGGACCTCCCGACCCTCACGGATATATCTATACACAGCACCACCGGAGGAAGCATGCCACTATAGGGGAGGCCAAACTACTATGGAACTCTGTCAAAGGGGTGTATCTCCAACTTTCTCGCCTGTCTATCAGTGGTTGGTGATCTAAAAGGAAATCAATGTAATGGTATCCTCTCCCCATACCCCTACCATGGCCTGATAAGGGGTGGCCTCCATGTCTGCAGTGGTAGAGAAGCCACCTTTGGTGGGGTGCTCTAAGTATTGTTATCCCTATCCACCTCACTACCCTGATGGCCCCGGATCCTCCACCTCTACGCCTCTCCCATATGGGATAATGTGCTCATACACCCAACTCATGACAAGAGTTAGGTGGCTCAGTGACTGCCCCTATAAATAGACTACCCTGTATAAGTCATGGTAGGTAGTCCCGAGGATATCTGCTCTCCAAGCGTAGACACATCCATGGCCCTTAATCTAGGTAATAATAGGAGCCCAACAATATAAGAGGGTGTCCTCTCCCTTGTCCCCAATCAATTTGGATGCAAGGATGCCCATAATGGCCTTGCAAAGCAAGGGAATGTCTGACTCAATAATAGAGGATCCTCATGCCCTTCTTTGACCCCATTGATACAACCGCATCTCCCATGTAGGTGGCCCACTGAACCACCTGTGATCTAGATAATGTTGTCTTAAGAGACAGCTGCCCAAGAATTGGAACCCCTAGTATGTGGTAAACATCCTCCAGGGTGATGGACCACTCACCCCTAACTCCTGGAAATCGGAAGGTGTTCTGATCCACATCCCAATAAGAAAACAAGTCACATAATATGTGACTGGCAGGTGAAACATGAGGAACCTGTGTAATCCTCCATATACCAGCCCTCTGGAGAGTATCCCACTCTGCCTGGGAGAGTGCCTCCAACACTGTCGAGAGCCAATCACACTCCCTCTCCCGGCTCCATCTAATGTACTCCTCCTTATTTTGCATACACCTAAAAACATGCAAAAAGGAGTAAGTTAGTATCAAAATTACATTGGAAAAACTATTAAGAACATGCAAGAATGCTAAAAATGTAAAAACAAGTTAAGTAAAGTGTTGTTTTGACACTCTGTAATGGACCGCCGCCCTATGCAGGGTGGTGGTTCTATAACCATTGCCTTCTAAGGTGGCGGTCCCATAACCACCACCCTGCTTAGGGCAGCGGTCTTGTCCCGTGAGTTCAAACGGGTCATGTGCCCTAAAAATGCTCAAAAACACAAAAATTGACCATTTTAACTAAAACAAAAGCCTACCCATTAGGTACCCCCCTAAGTGACCCTATTAACACTAGCATTTCTAAAAATGACCCCCCAAGACAAAGATTTCGACATTTTAACATTTTGGGTGCAAAAATGGTAAATCAAGAAGAACTAACCTGAGATCTCGTGGGTCGACGTTCCACTCTCGGAGGCATGATCACTATCTCACCATGAACATTTTGACTATACTCTCGTCGAAAACCGTCACCGTGGGTCCCAGAGCTCAAAAACTATCAAATCAACATGCATTGAAATGAATAGGAAAATGAGCCCATTTTATATATATAGTGTTTTGACTCATTTTTGAATGCCCCTTTCATAGGTTTGGAGTGCCGATGGAGGTAAGTTCTTATCCCCGTGCAAATGGTAAGTCCTCATTTCATATTAATTTAGTATTTATTTTCTCAACTTATTTTATCTATCTGCACTTGAGTCCTCTTTTCATTTTATAGGTAGTGGGAATTTGGATGGCGTCATTTCGACATGCGGGTGTGTCAGGTATAATTTATAACTTCCCATTTTGGGACCACCATACTTGGATCCACCGTTTTACACCTCTTCATGGCTAAAATGCTTCTCCGAGGGGGAAATATGTCCATACCTAAAATTGTAGGGTATTGCACTGCGGAATGATGTTACACATGCCCTAATGATGATACAGGTCACCTCACAAGGTGTTCGGGATCCAGAGAAGCTCGCGAAGTATATGTTAGCATCCCAAATGCTTTATCCAAGTTCCTTGTGCTTTGTTTTATCCCTTGCCCCCTTTTCTTGGATTTTTAACCTTCAGTAACAAAACCGCCGCCTTGCTAGAGTGGCGGTCTCAAGATCGCCACCGTCAAGACGGCGGTCTTATAACCACTGCACTGCTCAGGGCAGCGGTCCTTCATGCATTCTCCAGCACATTCCTTTGATCACGACTTGCATGAATTTTCAACATTTACCAGCTTTTCTCAACCACCTTAGCTTGTATTTATGTTTTTGGTTCCCTGTAATAGTGTTTCTCCATTGTTTAATGGTAAAAGAGTTCCATTCCAAGTTACCCTTTGGTGAATGGGAATTCTATAAATAGCTGGTTTGTTTTCAAACAAATGGCCCCTCATCCTCTCAATTCTCTTGTTCAATTTTTCAATTCCTTGCTTAGAATTTTGTTAGTTTTAGGTTTTGCTTCCATTGTTGGCATTTTGGAGGTCATATCATCTTCTTGTTTCAAGTCTTGTTTCATTGCTACTGCATACAGTTAGTTTAAACATAGAATAGCTTCATTTCTAGACTAGAATCCATTAAAGTTGTAGGTTTTGTTTTGTCACAAGAATAGCTTAAAACTCTCGGTACACTTGTGTTGTATTCCTGCAATAAATCCCACTAGGAATTACATAGTCAAGCTCATTCAATTGCACTATCCCTCTCCCTACTAACATTTATTCGGTCTATATCCAAAGCTGCCATTGTTCAATGTTATCTTCTCATTGATACTATCATATACACACTTTCTAGATTCACAAGGACACAAAGAAATGAGGAGATCACACGAGGGATGAAATCATACACAACTAGATTTACCACTATTTTGTAAACGCCAGGTTTGAGCTATCAAAGTTCTAGTTACAACATATCAAATAGAGTAGTGAATTATTTTATTTCAGTCAAAAGCTTGTTTTCGATATCACCAGGAAGCTGTGGAGATTGATAGTTTACGAAATCGTGATTCATTCCTCACTTCGAGGTAGAATCGAGAACCTTTCAAGTTAATACATTTAGTTGCTTAGATATTTAGGATAAAATCACAATTGTACGCAGGCAAATAGCCATACCAGGCTACGTTGATTATTTTTATTTTGTTATTAGATTAGTTGTTCATTTTATAGATATACTAGAGTAGCTGCTCTTCAATTTCATTGAAATACATCATTGAAAAATACAAAATTAGAAGAATGCTTATGTAGTATAATACCTCTTTCATAATCAGTTTATTAATGTTAGTTAGAGGTTGAATCATTCTTGTATGACAATCACAGGACCTAGAGAGCCTAGAGAGTATATATTTGAACCCATAATACCTCAACCAAATCTACCCATGACCTTAGCTGATATAGATCAGGACCTTAGGATACAGGTCTTTTGAGCAACAACAAACTTACAAGCAATTAGTGAACAACTGAGAGGGTTAAACATTGAAGACGACAAAGCTTACAACTTTTGGTCGAATCATCCTAATTATAGATTGCCTTGATAAAACATCTAAATGACCGTACAAGGATTCAAATGAGAACAAGCATTTGGTTGCGATCCTTTAGTTCCACAGCCTAACATAGGAGATCTCCTTGTTGACATAGACACTAGCTTACGTATCCAAGTTGCCAGAACACCTGTTAGGTATTCCGAGAAAATCATACAACTTCTAGTTCTAAATATAGAAGCTAAAAAGGCATATGATTACTGGATAATTGGGAGAAGGGATTGATTCTTCACATCACCATAACAGGTCCACAACAACCATGAACTCATGGTTGTGATCCTTTAGTCCCACAACCCAACGGGCCAACAAACCAGTCAAGTATCGACACCGGCTTACGAACACTGGTATTTAGATCCTCACCACTCCCACCAGATATTATAGTACAGTTCTCTATATTAAATATAGAAGCTAATCAATCTAATATTTTCTAGGCTAGACCAAAAACCATCCATAGTTCACTACGAATCCACTAAACCACCTATCACCATTTTATGACCTTTTCTGGAGATATATACGAAGCTCCCACAGGTCACTTCCCATGTATCCAACAACCAAGAAATAGGATCTCAATAGAGCTCGACATCGATTGGAGCCTCCGAGTAGCCATTATATCTGAACGAGCCATTACACCAATCCAAGTTAGGAGGGCCTTCTTTGCCTTAGATTCATAGATTCCATTATTGCATGTTGAGGATTTAAGATTACCCGATTAGCTTATACATATCCATTCACATTCAACATTCACCGGCTGTCTCGACACGACCTCGGGAAGTTGGGTATGAGGAAAGGGTACTTGTAGATTCCCATGCTCACTTGTCACTTTTCCATCATATATTTTTCTCTTAATTTTAGTGCATGTGTTTAAACTTCCAAGTAGTGTGTGCGGGAATCGATTTTCTACATGTAACATTAGTTCTCCTACCTCTTTTCTCACTCCCTTTCCTGCTCTTTAGATAAAGTCTTCCATAGCAAAAGATTGCTAGATTTTCTATAGTGTCGGTGGAGTTCCCCTGTTGGATCCCCAACCGTAAGGCCACCCATAGGAAACTCACTTTCAATCATGCTTGTATATACTAAGCCGCACTTGTTAAGTGGAGGGAATTAGACTCCCAGAGAATTGGCAATAAACCCACAATTTTATCCCTCGTCAAATTTTCTCGCCAACACTACGATTTTATAAACTTTACTAGGAGCATTGATAAATGATAAACCAATAAAAAAGTTCCTATCCTTGTGGGTTTTGTATCCTAGCCTCTGAAATATTTATTTTTACTTTGTATTTACTAATTATATTTATCGCACATATTTAAAAACTATAGAAAACATACGATATGTTTCAAATATTTATAATCCATACCTAGTATCATAAATTGTTTACATGCATCGATAAGAATGAAATCACATATGCACACAACAATGTCAAAAAACATGTCCCGGAGGGAGGGGTTAAATAGATATTAATAACCAACCAACCATCCAACCACCTAGCCATCATGCGATTGATTAATTAAATTACAAGAATTACCATACCGCTCTGGTACCATATTAGGACAGAGTTTAGAATTAATGTAAGAAATAATATTAAATTAAAATTATAAACCACATTATAATAAACATGTGAAATAAACATATTTACACAAAGATGTCATAATTAATGTGGAAACCCCAAATGGGTTAAAAAACCATGGATAAATAATTTTCCATTAAGAGAAACATTTAGCGAGGCCAAGAACTCCTTTCTTTACTACCCGCTCCATGTTTTTACGATGTGAATTCATTTCACCCGATTATGGCCCAAGGCCATATTTATATAACCACAAGGGTTATGAAATATAAGTGATGTGGTATGCCCTCGGTTTAAATAATTTAATTTAATTAAAAATCAATAAACCATAAACTCATAGTTTATAATATAAATATTATGAATTATTTAAATATAAACTAAGGTTTATAAGAGAAATTAATATTATTTTCTAACACCGTGAAGTAAAAAATCTTACCATTCTTGGAGATTCCTAAACCTTTTCCCATTGAGAGCATTTTTGGGTTATTTCCCCATTACATATGAATGTCCTTCAACTGAAATAGTTGTTCATGTTCAGTTAGAGGCTCTCGCCTCCCATATTGATCTAGATACATTGTGCTCTCGTGATAATGGTGCTTCTACATATCTCTCTCCATTTTCCTTATTGGAGATGAAGGTCCTTTCAATCGGATGCAAAGAATCCAACCTCCGAAAACCCTCCTAGTTTCTAATCTCCCTATCACCCAAGACATGTGGTAGGCCTAGTTATAAATATCAATGGTCCTAGGAACACTATAACATTGACACTTTCCTTCCTGGTGGCCTTCTAGAAGATGATAAAGTTCTTGAAACTTCTATATCCTGGTCTCCTAATGATGATATGGCTTCATGTTATGAAGCTCATACATAGGTCATCCCTAATAAGATGATGTATACCATTGATTAGCATGGATATGGATGTGGCATATATGGGTAGGGAGTGTGGGAACCGATTCTAAAACTACATCACAAGGTGGAAAAATATGGTATTGGTATTTAGCCATTTGGTTCACATCCTCCAGAGATCAAAGCCACCTCTTCCAAACATGAAGGTACCTCTTTTAATTATGATAGCAAAACAATTCTCATGGTATCCCACATGAGGACCTTACCTCCAAGAACCCGTTTCTTGATTTGGATGTTTTTACCTTTGTATCCACTTCCAATCCTGAATTGAATTTTATTTACCCATATCTTGTAAATAGGGACCAAAAACAACACATACTAATTGATTTCTTTGAGAATGATGAGGAAATTTGCAAACTTATGTGTCTCTGTGATGACATTCCTATCAAAAACCACAAAAAATGGCTTTTCCATCAACCTTGATGCATACTCATACTTCGGGGAGGAGGATGAGTTATCTAGTTAGAAAAATAAGAAAGAAAATGAGGTAAATATATCTTTAAAAATCCTCAACAAAATAAATAGTCCAAGTCCGATAGTGAAAACCTCTTTGAGGCACTAGCAGAGAAACAAATTGAAAAATCAATAGACATAAAAAGTGACAAGTCTAAGGGTGAAAATATTGTTGAGATGCCATTAGAGGAGGATATCCAAATTACTTGTGGAGGAGAATATTGATACTAATATTGGAAAAAAAGAGGATCATAAAATGCTTAAGTGGGAAATTCCCTCTCAAAGCACAAGAGTAAAAGCTTTTCTCTCGATTCTTCAAGAATTCTCATATATATTCTCTTGGTCCTATGCGGACATGCCAGAGTTTAGATCCATCTTTAGTAGTGCATAACTTATTTTCACCTGAAAAAACAAAACTTATTAACCAAAACTTTATAAGATGTATAAGTGGATTTATAAATAGTTGCTTTGTAGAAAAATCTTGTTGGTATCAAAATTTTCTCAAATTTCAAGGACATCAATAAGGCATGTCCAAAAGATGATTTTATTCTTCCTAATATTAACATGATTGTCGATTCAACTATAGGCTATGGAATTTTATCCCTCATGGATGGATTTTTAGGCAATAAACAAATAAAGATTACAAAAGAGGAAAACACAAAACTACCTTCACTACCCCTTTGGGGACATTTTGTTACCAAGTCATGTCATTCGGCCTTAAGAATATAGGCGATAGTTATCAAAAGACCATGATTTTCATCTTCCATGGCATGCTGAATGAAAATTTTAAGAATATGTACATGAAATCTTTGGAAATTCCTAAACTAGATGAGAACATCCTGCAATCCTACAAAATACTTTTCAACATCTAAGAGATTATAAGGTCAGACTCAACCCAAATAACTGTGTCTTTTGTGTACTCTCAAGAAAATTACTAGGCTTCATTATTTCATGGAGAGGAATATAAGTGGACCCGATACAGGTCACAAATATCATAGGAATTCCTCCTCCCTAAGAACCTCAAATAACTACGTAGTTTACATGGAAAATTCTAGGCTACCCATAGATTTATTTCTCAACTTGAAAATAAGTGTCAATCATTCACATATCTTCTTAACAAATATGTATATTTTCACGGGTCATGAATACCAATAAGTGGTTTCCTTACTCAAAGAGTATTTGGATAAACCTCCTATTCTTATGCCTCCTACCCCAAGAGAACCCCTATTGATATATATTTGAGTTACCCAATTTTTATAGGCACACTTCTAGCTCAATTATGATTTTAATCAAAACTAGAAATTTATCTATTACTTTAGTTGTACTTTAATCTCAAATGAGATTAAATATGCAAAAATTGAAAAGGATATCTTGGGCATTGTTTTTGGGAATGCAACTCCATCACCATCTATTGAACAAAAACACCAAGATTATATCTAGATTCGACCCACTTAGGTACCTATTATTTAAACCTACACTTACTGGGAGGATGGAAAATTGGATCATCTTTTTTAGTGAGTTTGATATTGAGTACATCAACCAAAAATCAGTCAAAGGAAAGTACTTGTGGATTAACTAGTTGAATCTCCTTTTCCAGGAAGTGAACCATCTAGTCTAGAGCTTCCAGATGCTTCTATGTTGTATATTGAGGAATGCATCACATGGAAAATGTACTTTCATGGATCATTTACCTTTCATGGATTAGGAGAAAGAGTTGTGCTTATCACTCCTACAGGTAATTTGATTCCTCGGGCTTTCAAACATGGCTTCCCATGCACTAACAATATAGCCAAGTATGAAGCCCTCATTATAGGATTCAAAATTACTATTCATTGGGATATAAGAAAGTTCAATGTTATAGGTGACTCTCAATTGATCATCAAACAAGTAAATGATGAGTATAAGTTCAAGGATGAGAAGCTCATCCCTTACAAGAAATTGGTTGATACTTTGAAGGAATTATTTGTGTAAATCACCTTCCAATAGATACCCAAAGGATATAATCGCTCAACAAATTCCATGTACACAAGTGTGTTAGGAGTTTCGTGCACCGAGAGGGGGATAAATCAATGCACTCTAAATTTTTTTCCAACAATTACAATCCCTTTACCTAGTTATACTCAAGAAATTTGGATTATGATAAAGCAAACCATTCAACCATTTTATTACAAGTAGCTCTAGTCACAAAATCATGCGGTTTAGATGTTATTTAGTCTCGGTCTCATACTACTATTTAGAAGGTTTTTCAATGAAGATAGTACTAATTAACCCATGTCTCTTATCCATTTTTATTTAATTTATGACATCATTCCTAACCTTCATTGCACACATGCCTAGTCTATTTCAATCATCTTTCATCATTTTAGCCTTAATGGGGGTGCCTAGGCTAGCATCTTTGGGGTTCCATGGGTTCCTGGTCCAACCATGGATGCCCCAACCCTTTTAAACTTTCCCACCACGTTTTAGGCACTTTCTATCCATTTCAAATTCTTATCTTTTTGTGGTCAATCATTTTTTGGTTAATTATGAAATTAGATCAAGAGAACCCTATAAATATAAATTTATGAGACCATAATGAGGGACCAAGCACTAGTCACTACTATCATCCACATAGAGTTCCCTCGATTTGGAGATCATCGACATCTATTAGCTCCAACACAAGGACAAGGATGGTTCATCTCGCATCACACAAGCATAGGGGAGGATTCAATTCTATTCCATGCCTACATTTTCTACACATAGTTATTTCTAGCTACTTCACAAAGTGCAACTGGAATAAGAGCACCTAGGGAACATGATGCACACACACACTAGAACTACATTTGGGTCTGAAATGTAGTGCATCAATCAATTAGTAAGCCCACTATTGTGGTAGCTAAGGTTAGTTCGACCCATTCATTTACATTTTTTTAGGTTTTGATACTCCTTTTTGGTCTTTTATAGGTCTTCTATACATCTTGGATTATCAGTGACACCTAAAGCATAATACAATGAATCTAATGCAAAAACAACGAGAGTTTCATAACACTTACCGAACCTATGAAACTCAATTTCAGACCCTTTACATAGAACATGGTGCCCATTTTGTAGAACAGAGTGCCCACAGTCACCACAGTCCCTCTCTAGGAACTCCAATACGAGTTAGATAGCTCGGATCCATCATTTTTGGGCACTCTGCATAGTTGTTCCTTCTTAAAGATTATTCTATTCAATTTATGACATAGTTTAGATATGTCTCTTAATCAATCAAAGTATTTTCCTTTCTCTTCTTACATGTTAAGGTTTCTAATTTCATTAGATTAGTTGCTTGGGTCATTTTCCATACATATTTATTACATTCATTCACTATATTTACATGTCATTCTAGATTAGATTAACTATCTAAAATCCCCATGTTTAGTTAATCATTTTGATGAACCCACATATTTCATGCTTAGGATCCTCATTTTTCCTCTATCATGGGTCAAGTTTCTTTATCTGATTTACTTAAGAGATATCCTAATTACTAGGCTATTTTGTAAAAATCCTTAGACACCAAGTATTTTGATGACAATACGCGCCACACGAACTAATTCTTATGCTCACTTTTCTATTTACCGACCCTAGTGATCCTCCATCTAATCAACCCCTATTGGACTCAATTCAAGATTTACATGATTTTTTTCAAGACAAGTTTATGGCTATGGAATCCACAATCACATCTCTCAAATCTGAAATTCAACAGCTTAAGGATGCTTCTCAAGATCATGTTTGTTCTCCCTCTACATCTCCTCTTTAATCTATGTCCACTACATGTCATATAGTTGAACCTCAAGTCATGTCATTTCCTAAGCCTCTCATATTTGAACATAATACTATGCAACTTGAAATTCCTATTGATCTCCTTAGTCATTAGTTAAACACTCTACCACCTACTCATTACTATTCTCCTTATCGATTAGTTAAATATCAAGGTATTCCATATTGCAATTATCATTGAATCAATGGAAATAATGACAACGATGATACATATTCTAATACAGATGGTAAATCCCATTGGGTTCTCAAATCTGATTCATTTATATTTGATGATCATTAGACCAACGTTCCTCAAGCCACTCCTAAGAAACAACCTCTCACACTTAGTTAACCATCACTTCTACTCAGCCATCTAGGATATCACCAAGTCAATCACCTACCAAAATTATGTCACAATCTCCTACTAATACATCATCTATCATATTACCAAGGTAACCTAAATAATATTCTTTAAAAATATTCGTTACTTGGCCTCCTCTCAAGTCTAAGCTCTAACCAATCGCTTTTGTCAAAGAAACTAATTCTCTTACTAGTGGTCAAGATACATATCCAATTCCACCACTATTACATCGTTCTACTATTAATTTTGTCCAACATGGTTCAACCACACACAAACTTGGTCTTTGGTAGGGAATCTTGTCACCCAACCCTCCCGATGAGACACTCGTATCCTATGGTTCTTATATGATTTGTTGAGGGTTGTTATGATAAAGATGTTACCAAAATATTGTGTAACATTATTAAATAAATTTTAAAATTATTAATAATGAGTTTATAGAACTCATATTAATAATATAGTTATAATAGTTGAATTATCGAGTGAGTTGTGAGAACAATTCACGTAGCTATTTTGTAGTGTGAGTGATCCTAGGGATGTTTGAGAGATATTAGGAGATAAGTTTGAGAGATTCATGGAGAGAGATATGAGGGATTGAAGATGAGTGTTGACTCCACCATTGTAGGAGATCAAACACTATATATGTAACCTCTATCAATATCAATTACATCCCGAATGAATTCTTAATTTCTATATTCGTGTTATTCGGTGTTGTTTATTATAGTTCATTTTTTATCATTGGTATCAGAGAAAATGGGATCCTAAGATTGCACTTGGTAGAACCATTTCTATTCACATAACATTTCCAGTGGTGAGATCTCATCAATTGATATTCACCTACTACACGTGATGCCCATGCTGTTCAAATCTTTCCATGAGTCATGAATCATGACTTCTTCTTTGCCAGTGATATGTAATTCTCCCATTGGATGCTTTTTTAGTAATTCTACTGATTATTCTTCCATTTTTCTATGTGTTTAACGTTTCTAGAAAAGATCAAGGCATATTTTTGATCTAATTGGCTCGTGAGGGTGCAGTTCATCCAAATTCTATTTCACACCATTATTGGTGACTTCATAGATTATCCTCCATGTCTTCATAAGATCCATGCGATCTGTGTAATTATTGAACATGATCAATGTATAACGAATTTGTGAAGTGGCGAGATCTATTTGTAACTATCAATTCACACGTGGATTTGCATGCTTGTAACATCTTCCATGATTTCTACATTAGCTTCATCCAAGATCCATGATCGATCTTTAGTCAAAATGACAATTATCTGCCAATCATGAAATCATGAGTTACAAATCTTCTTTTCCGTTTTTTTTCCATTTTTAGATTTAATAAAAAACACAAGTAAAAAAATTCCATTTTTGGAAAGGGGTCTGAAAAGATGTTGGATTTAAAATTTGTAGTTGCCATAAATTTCAGTTGGTAACTTAGATTGAGATGATGTTTTTTTAAAATGTGTGTTTTTTGAGCTCTTTACATTGATCATATCAAAAATTGTAAATGAAAAAATAAATTCTTTGTGGATGCATTTTCGGTGGAATCGATGTCCAATTTTTTAAATTGACATGGACAAGTTGAATCGAATTGAAAAATTTGAAGGCAAATATTTCCATACATGGCAGGTTAGAACTCAATTGTTCTTTGATTAACAAAGATCTATGGGAGATTGTGGAAGGAAAAATCAAGAAACCACATGATGTAGATGAAGCAACAAAATGGGAAAGCAAGGATCGAAAAGTAATGGTGATTATTGGCCTAGGTTTATCTAATGCCTACCTGCATCACATAGATCTAACAAAGACATCACATTTGATCTGGATGACATTGAGCAAACTATTTGGGTCACAAGTAGAGAGTGCAATAGTGGCACTCAAGAAAAATTTATTCGGACTCAAAATGGAGGAAGGAGAAAGTATGGTGGAACATATTAGTAAGTTTCGTTCTATTTCAAATCAATTAGCTAGAATCAAATTTGATGTGCTTGATGATGATGCAAAAGTAGTATTACTTAATAGCATGCCTCCTAGCTATTCTAATATGGTCTTCACTTTGAGAAAAATAAATCGAGTCTAGAGGATTTAATTTCTTCTCTAATAGAAGAAGAAAATAGAACCAAGAAGATTGATCTAGAAGAAACTGTAATGTATGTTAGAAACAAATCATATGCTAAAGGAAGATTCAAACCTTATTTTAAACAAAAATCAACCTCCAAAGTTCCACAAAAATTTCTTTTTCACTATTGTAATGTTCCTGGACATGGTATTATGTATTGTAAGAAAAGAGCACAAGATTTACTTGATGGTAAATTGAAGGATAAAGCCTTCATTTCTGAAAACAAAGACGAAGAAAGTGATTGGGATATGAAGTCTCCCCACTCTGATAATGAGGAAACAAATGCTCAACAAAGTGATGAAGACTTCTTGTATTAAGTAAAGAGTGCATTTACATGGAGGATGGAGGCAACAGAGGCTGGAGGTCAATCAATGACCTCTCGTCAATCACCAACGATGGGGCCACATGAAGCTATGGTGATAATGTGCGTGTGTGTGAGTTTTCTTTTATTTTTCAGAGTTGGAGTTTGTTGTGTGTAGTATGATTTTAGAGTTCATATTTTATATTGAATAAGTGAAATGTTCACATTGAGGGGGGGAATTGGAACATGGTCTCAATGTTTAATTTTCCCTCTATTCATTTTGTATTCAGTAAGCAGTGGTTCCTACATGTTTCCTGAAGGAAAGACATAGTGGACAGACGAAAGCACAAGGAAAATCAGAATCATGATATTGAGGTTGTTGGTTGTCCTGTAAAACCATCCTTGTTGAGGTTTTTGGCTGTCCTGTAAAACCATCCATGTTGAGGTTGTTGGTTGTCCTGAAAAACCATCCAGATCATGAGCATGCTTGGGCGGAAAGCTGTAGAAGGAAGTGTGATTATTTTTTCTACCTTGTCAACATTAGGGAGTGCATATTGGGAATCAATAATGTTAACAATAGGGGAGTGAATGTTACCAAAGTATTGTGTAACATTCTTAAATAAATTTTAATATTATTAATAATGAGTTTATATAACTCATATTAATAATAAAGTTGTAATAGTTTAATTATTTGAGTGAGTTGTGAGAATAATTCATGTAGCTATTTTTAGTGTGAATGATTCTAGGGATGTTTGAGAGATATTAGGAGATACATTTGAGAGATTCATGGAGAGAGATATGAGGATTGAAGACGAGTGTTGACTCCACCATTATAGGAGATTAAACACTATATATGTAACCCTCTATCAATATCAATTACATCACGAATGAATTCTTAATTCCTATATTCTTGTTATTTGGTGTTGTTTATTATAGTTTAGTTTTTATCAAAAGAACCTCAATCCATCTTATATTAACACACACACACACATTACATAACCACTCATACATATATACATCTATAATTATCTATTGCTCATTACACATACCATACGATCTCTCATTATTTATCCCATCACTAAATCAATCTTGCAAAATCTATGATACTTCCCTATATTCATACACCATTTATCAACTAGTAACCACATTTCCAAAAACTTGGGGGAATAGCATTTAACACACCCCCTACACACTCATGCTATCATATATCATCTATGTATTCCCATACATCAATATTATCACACAAGAATACTCATCACGGGTTTAATCATTTTCATTACGTAATGAAACACTCTTGTGCTTTGGTTCACACTTGACTATTGAGGGCTTACTACACATGACCCCCACCCAATGCATTATAGGTATTACACACTATATCTCACTTCATACATCATACATACTATATTTAATCTACATCATTTCAAACTTTTCACATTTATACATCTTACACCATACATATTTCATTTAGACTACATCATTTTGATTATTTTCACATTTACATATCATACATACACATCATACTAGTATTCATCATACATATACAACATTTTCATAGTCTACGAGTCTAGCATTTTCAATACTACATCACGTGCATCTTACACTCGGTAGTCTACAATATACATTACATTTTATACATCATACATTACACATTATACTCATCACATGGTCATTTATTATCATCTTGCATATTGAATTGTCTTCTACACGCTGCACTCACTACCCTATGATGTAATTTAGTTCCTCGGTTCATACTCAATTGGAGAAGGTTTACAAATCAAATGGACCTTACATTCATCATATGTTTACCATTTGACCTTTCATCATGCGACATTTCTAGGATAATGACACATGTTATAGGATAAATCGTCACTTATTTTATTCATCTTATAGTGGTATATGCTTTAGGCTACATCACCACTCCCTATTATTCACCTTGTAGTGATACACGCCATAGGATACATCATCACTTTTTCTATCCATCTAGTAGTGATATACACTTAGGGATAAATCATCACTCATTTCTTCATTGTTTCATGATATACGCTTAGGCTATAGGGATCATGCATGCATCATTTCTTCTATATGTCACATATCATCATCATTACACATACATACTCATCACAACATGATAGACACAACACCCATTGTTCGACCATTTCTTGATGACGCACTCTCATTTAAAGTTCATTCTTAATTGTTGAGGGTAAAAAAATTGAACTTCACTACATACATTTACATTAACTTGGGGGGCATGCGGATCCTATCACTTCATCTTGCATTTCATTCCATCCATCCACTACATACTACATATTATGGTTTCTTTTATTGTTTCTTAGTTTTTCTTGTTCATGATCACTTTATTATACATGCTAGTTAGATTATGTGTATTTCATTTATCTATATCATCCATACATGTGCATTCATGTATTTTTATAGTTGTGATCATAGATACAGGTCTCTTACATGCAGCACAGATGTTCGCCTTCTACCCTTCCTACACTAGTCGCTGAGGGCATCCACATTCATAATTTTTAGGTGTTATTGTTTCATTTCTTACTTAGCACTTTACATTACTTGGTTATACATGATTTTTACATACTAGTTATCCTTCTAGCATGCTAACAGGTGCTTCATGTGTAGCATTTTTATGCAGGTATATTTTTTTCCATACTTGTTTGTTACATTATCTTCTATTGTTTGTTCTTATATGTCGGCCTTTCCATTTTTTGTTGTGTACACTTATTTTGTATGTGTCCATGATGGCCATTCATGTCTTGTGACATCATGAGTGACGTCCCATGTTTGTAGCCCATTTTCTATGGCTTACATGTCTTCTTAGGTGTTTACATTATTACTTTTCTTCATAGCTTATACATTGATTGCATAGCTTATACACTATTTTCTATATTCATGCTTTTTCATACTAACACTTATCTATGCTTAGCCGGTATTTATTTGTGCCTTGTTTTCTACCAAGTGTTTTCCTTTCCCCATGCAGGGAAAAGTTTGAGTACATGTGGTTAGTCCTCTTTTTGGGGTCACATTATCCTATAGTGACGTCACATGTTCCCCTAAACAAGGGGGAATCATTTGGGGTTTTTACATACTATACAACATATTTACACATGTTTAGTTTAGTGTAATTTCCACCCTTTACATTGTGGGTTACAAACAACAAGTGGGTTCGAGACAATATATGAAACCCATACATAGTGGATTTTACAGGACATGGTAGTCCTTATCATTCTAGGAAGAAGTTAAAGGTTAGAGGATACAACAAAATTCCTCCCTATACTTCTTGGCAAACAACATCGGATCACAAAAAAACTAGGACATACGAGAGATATCTTCACACAAATTCAAGGAAGCAAAAATAGGTTGGAGGATGCAACAAAATTTCTCCCTACACTTCTTCATCCTATGGCATCGGATCTCCAAAAAACATAAGTAGTACAAGATATCCTTTTACACCCTCTTTCTTGATATGGATCAAGTGCACATGTTCCATTTATATTTTTTTATTTACGTATTTTACATTTACATACTTTTATATGTGTCTTTTATAATGTGTTTTTACACATACATAAATATATATTTGACTACTTGATCATTTTCTCCTTGCAGGTTTGGCCATATGGGAAACAAGCATTCAAATGAGGGCAATAACAAAAAAACAACAAAAATGGTATCAACAACAAAACTTCCTGTTGCACACACCATATTAACCATGAAAGTAAATTACACACAAAAATGCACATGTTTTTCTGCCATAGGTTCACTCTTATCACTTTTTTGTGCCTTTTCATCTTTATTTTCCATGCTTCATATTTTTTCCATTCCACACTTTTTCTAGTCCTTTGGCATTTTTTCTACTATGATCTTCACGGACATCAAGTATGCATCTCTATCTACTTTATGTTACTCATATTTCTACTTACCAACATAAAGTGGGGGCATATGTAGTCAAAAATCATGCACTTTAGATATTATTTAGTCTTGGTCTCATACTACTATTCAGAAGGTTTTTGAGTGAAGAAATTACTAACTAACCCATGTCTCTTGGCCATTTTTATTTAATTTATGGCATCATTCCCAACCTTCATTACATGCATGCCCAATTTGTTTCGGTCATCTTCTATCATTTTAGCCTTGAATGGAGCATCCATGGGTGCCTAGTTTTATATATGCTTACCCCGTTATTTATGCGTGCCCTGGTTTCTACCAAGAGCTTTCCTTTCCCCATGTAGGATAGAGTTTCGTATAACATGTGGTTAGTCCTCTTTGGGGTCACATTCTCCTATCGGTGACATCACATGTGCCCCTAAATAGGGGGAGCCATTTTAGGTTTTTTACGTACTATACATCACATTTACACATGTTTAGTTCGGTGTAATTTCCACCCTTTATATTGTGGGTTACTTTGCAACAAGTGGGTTCAAACCAATATATGAACCCCATACATAGTGGATTTTACAAGACATGGTAGTCCTTAGCATTCTGGGAAGCAATTAAAGGTTAGAGGATAAAAAGATTCCTCACTATACTTCTTCAGCCAAGAAAGCGTCGGATCGTAAAAAAAAGGAAAGACATAAAGATCTCTTCACACAAATTTATGGAAGAAAAAATAGGTTGGAGGATACAACATAATTCCTCCCTACACTTCTTCAACCTGTGGCATCAAATCTCCCAAAAAAATCAATAGTACAAGATAAAATTTTACACCCTCTTTCTTGACCTAGATCAAGTGCACATGTTCCATTTACACTTTTTAATTTATGTATTTTACATTTACATACATTTATATGTGTCTTTTATGATGCTTTTTATATATATACATACATACATCCATATATACATATACATATACATACACACACACACACACATATATATATATATATTTGACTACTTGATCATTTTCTCCTTACAGGTCTGGCCATATAGGAAACAAGCAGTCAAATGAGGGCAATAACAAAAATAACAACAACAATGGTATCAACAACAACTTGTTTCACACACCATAATAACATGTAGGTACAATACACACATCAACAACTACACATGTGTTTCTACCATAGGTTCACTCTTATCACTTTTTTGCGCCTTTTCATCTTTATTTTCCATGCTCCATCATCTTTTTTCATTTCACTCTTTGTCTAGTCCTTTGGTATGTTTTCTACTATGATCTTTACGGACATTTAGTAAGCATCTCTATCTACTTTATGTTACTTATCTTTCCACTTACCAACATAAAGTGGGGGCATATGTAATCATAAAATCATGTACTTTAGATATTATTTAGTCCCGGTCTTATCCTACTCTTTAGAAGGTTTTCGAGTGAAGATTACTTACTTTAGATATTATTTAATTTAATTACGTCATTCTTGACCTTCATTTCACACATGCCCATCTGTTTAGTCATCTTCCATCATTTTTTTCTTGAATGGAGCACCCATGGGTGCCCTAGTCTTATCTATGCTTAGCCTATTATTTATGTGTGCCTTGGTTTCTACGAAGCGCTTTCCTTTCCTCATGCAGGGAAGAGTTTCAAAGTTCATGTGGTTGGTCCTATTTTGGGGTCACATTCTCCTATCAATGACATCACATGCGCCCCTAAAGAGGGGGAGAATCATTTGGGGTTTTTTATGTACTAGAATCACATTTACACATGTTTAGTTCGGGCAATTTTCACCCTTTACATTGTGGGTTACATACAACAAGTGGGTTTAGACCAATCTATGAACCCCATACATAATGGATTTTATAGGACATGGTAGTCCTTAGCATTCTAGGAAGTAGTTAAAGGTTATAGGATACAATGAAATTCCTCCCTATACTTCTTTGGCCAGTAGCATCGATCACAAAAATAATAGGACATACAGAGATCTCTTCACACACATTTAGGGAAGCAAAAATAGGCTGGAGGATACAACAGAATTCCTCCCTACACTTCTTCATCCTATGACATCATATCTCCCAAAAAACATCGGTAGTACAAGATGTCCTTTTACACCCTCTTTCTTGACATGGATCAAGTGCACATGTTCCATTTACACTTTTTTATTTACGTATTTTATATTTACATACTTTTATATGAGTCTTTTATAATGCATTTTTACACATACATGCATATATATTTGACTCCTTGATCATTTTCTCCTTACTGGTTTGGCCATATGGGAAACAAGAATTCAAATGAGGGAAATAACAAAAACAATAAAAAAATGGTATCAACAACAAAACTTCCCTTCGCACACACCATACTAACCATGCAGTACATTACACACATCAACAACTACACGTGTTTCAGCCATGGGTTCACTCTTATCACTTTTTGTGCCTTTTCATCTTTATTTTCCGCGCTCCATCATCTTTTTCCATTCCACGCTTTGTCTAGTCTTTTGTTGTGTTTTCTACTATGATCTTCATGGACATCAAGTACGCATCTCTATCTACTTTGTGTTACTCAAATTTTCACTTACCAACATTACGTGGGGCATATGTAGTCAAAAATCATGCACTTTAGATTTTATTTAGTCCTAATCTCATACTACTATTTAGAAGGTTTTTGAGTGAAGAAATTACTAACCCACCCATGTCTCTTGGCCATTTTTATTTAATTTCTGACATCATTCCCGACCTTCATTACACACATGCCCAGTCTATTTTAGTCATCTTCTATCATTTTATCCTTGAATGGAGCACCCATGGGTGCCCTAGTCCCACTAGGGGCTCCAAGACCATTTTTTAACTTTCCCACCACTTTTTGCACACTTTCTAGCCCTTTCAACTTCTTATATTTTTAGTGGTTGACCATTTCAGGGTTAATTATGACATTAGATCAAGAGTACCCTATAAATATAAAGTGATGTGACCATAATGAGGGACCAGGTACTAGTCACTACTATCATCCACCTAGAGTCGTATCCATTTGGAGATCATTGATGGGTAAGTGCAGCAAGTTGGGGGACAATTAAGTGGACATCAAATCCTAAATTTTACATCAAAAATAGTAAAACATCAAATTTAGTCTTCCATGGACTTGAACCATGCCGAAAATTCAAAAATATGTCATAAAAATGGTACCATCGCATAGGGGAGACTGTTAGCTTTGTAGAAATATTGATTTTAAAGTGAATAGAATAGGATAAATATCATTTTATAATTTTTTACTAATAGTAGGTCTTTAAGACACTTTTTCCTATGAATGTTTATGTCTACATTTAAGACTACAAATTTTGTTTCACTTGTCAGAATGTGATAAAACTTATACCATCCCAACCGTGGTGAAATTATATACATGTTAAAAAAAATTATTTGATTTCAATATTTTTTGATGAAGTTATGGCGGGAAAATGGAAAGTGCTTTGTTTTCTTTATGTTTTTAGACCACTTTCATGGAAAAAATCATAAAAAATAAAATATTGCTAAAAAAAATACAAAATAAAATCTATCCCAAGATAGATAGTGGCATCTAACTTCTCACTAAAGGAAAAAAATATATATCAATTTTTGGTTATCCAAATCGTAGGAAAACAGACTACAATATTATAGGTGTTTTAAAAAAAAACCAAGTCATTGAATTTTGAGTGTTTAATATAGCTAAATTTGTCCATTTTAAAAAAAAATAGTAGTTTAGAAACTATATCTTTGGATGCTATGATTCATATTGATATAATATTTTCTAATTTTGAGTGTATGCATTGCTAATAATCCCTACAAGTTGATATTATGTTGTTATTTGCAATATGACGTCCACTTATGACCCCTTTCTTGGCCCCCAACTTGCTGCACTTACCCTGATATCCATTAGCTCCATCGTAAGGACAAGTTTGGTTCATTTGTATCACACAAGTATAGGGGGATTCTATTCTATTCCATGCACACATTCTATTACATTTTCTACACATAGTTATTGCTCACTACTTCATAAAGTGTGACTGATACAAAAGAACCTAGGGCACATGATGCAAACACACACCGTAACTACATTTGGGTCTGAAATATAGAAAAAATCAATTAGTAATCCCATTGTTGTCGCAGCTAAGGTCATTCCAACCCATTCATTTGTATTCTTTTCGTTAGGTTTTTTATACTCCTTTTTGGTATTTTGTAGGTCTTGTATAAATATTGTATTATTAGCCACACCTAGCGATACAGATGCTGACTCTAGAGTGATAAACAACGAGGGTTTAGACCACTTAGTAAAATAGTTAAACTCATTTTTTAACCCTTTACATAGACTAACATGCCCATTTTAAAGACCAAAATTCCCTGTGGGAACCCAAGTCCCTCTCCAGGGCACTCCAATCTAACTAGATAGCTCAGATCCATACTTTTTGGGACCTTTGCATAGTGGTTCCTAATTTCAGATTATTCTTTTCACATTACAACATAGTTTAGATCTCGACTCCAAACCAACTAAGTCTTTTCCTTTCTCTTCTTGCATATTAGGGTTTTCTACTTTCATTAAAAAATTGTTTGGGTCATTTTCCATACTTGTTTATTGCATTCATTCATTGTATTTACATATCGTTCTAGATTAGATTAACTATCTAAAATACCCATTTTTAGTTAATAAAAAACAAACATTCATGAAAACACAGAGGAGATAAATTTAACACATTAAACCCATCGGAGACAAAAACCAACAGAAATCACATAAGTAACTTGGATAATTTGTCCTCTAAAGTTACAATGATCTCAAGTTGAGTTACAACTCAAATTTTGATGCAAGAACCCCAATATTATACTTGGGTAACAACCTAATATTTTGAAAGCTACAACCGGTTGAAAGCTATAACTCCCAACCTAATTTATTCATCATCTACTTGACCTTTAGTAATAACAACTTTCAAGGAAGCTACAACTCCCTCCTGTTAAGAAACCACTTAGACTTATACACAAATTTTTATCACTTCAAGTTTGTTGTCTTCACACAACTGATTTTGGCCTCCAAATTAGCTCACCATTCTCTTCTATTCTGATCACCTAATTAGTAGAAAATCTCGTCATACATTTCTTCTCACAAACACATCCTTGTATCTAACAATTAGCTTTTATCAGCTCATGTGTCTCCCTTTTCACACCTACAAAAACAGTCCTAATTCAACATTTTCATCACTTTTACCACAAACCACTTCTCCTTTACATAATGTTCATGCATAATTAGCACTGTTTCAGCAACAACAACAATCCATTTCTTCAACAACAACACATAAACGTGGAAGACACTTTTAATAACAAAACCTTCATAATGATGACCTTTAAACTTCATTTTCCACTTGAATCTACAACTCCATAGCCTTGTATTTGAATTAGATGTTGAATGGAACCATAAGAAAGAGTTACAAACCAAATATTTCATCTATATAGATAAAACATTCCTTCTAACTTGAACCGACAAATCTAACTTGCATTCTCAGTAACTACTAGCTAGATTTTGTCTTCTTATCCAAGTGAGCTCATCTTTTGTCTTCTATCTCTCAAAATTTTCCACAAATATTTTAAATTTTAATTCACATGGTACATGGTTGTACAAAATTAAATAATTCTCTTGTATTCTTATAAACTCACCACATTAGCCAAGACATTCATTTAGGCTCTTAGGTGTGCTTAAATCAACTTCTACAAACACAATTATGAGAAACCATCTAACTAGACCACTTCTACTCATCTTCATGACCAAATTAATATATAAAAATGAATCTTAGGATGTCTAATTTTTTAAAATTTACCAGAAAGATCCAACTCAATACTTAACACATCAAGAAACACTACTTTAGAAAACTTTCTTGGCTAGTTTAAGTATCTCTAGACTACGTCTTCAAAATTGAGCTGATACATACCTCAAATATCTTCACCATGAGGAAAGTAACCTATAAATTTAAATATCATAAATTATATTATCTCATCCACTTCTCTTACAACTTTGATTCATTTCATAAGGTTTCTATATTCTTGGATCTCTACAATCGGTATGGCTGATCTTCAAGACACAAAAACTAGTCTTTGACACAATGTGGTCACAAATACCTCCAAATAATTTTTCAAATCTTCCTATCACCTATAAAAATTCAATTAGTATGTATAAAACATGTTCAATCATTTATATCCATAGGTAAAATGGAGAAAGTCTCACCTTCATACTCATTCACGAGGCTTCTCAATAAGCCTAATATGGCATATTTGGCTCATTCACCTTCAAGAAATAAGACACCTTTCCTAGATTAAAAGAATGTTCAAAACATGTGAAATCATACATGTAGAGGGTTTTCACACACTTATTTCACTCCAAGTATGAGCATTTACATCATTAAACCTTCAAATAATCAAAACTGGTCACACAAACTTGCTAGTTTGAACAATAGGGCCAAAACCGAGTTTTATCTCGAATGATTTATCAAAGGATTGGTTCAAATAGATTCATGTACCTTAAGATAACCTCATAGGAATTATCCACCATTAATTTTATCATTTTTTCCTTTGCAAGATTTATCTATGCACTGAAATCTTCACAAAAATAAGTTTTCCTTGTGGGGCCCACCATCATTCAACCTCTCAAATAACCATGTAAATATACTATGATGAGTAATATACCATCTAAAACCATTAATTTAGTAAAAAAATTGAGTTAAAATACCTACCCAACTCAATTTTCCAAAATTGGTCCAAACTGGGGTTTGAAGGGTTACAAACATGCTCACAAAATGGATAGAGCTTATAAATTACATTAAGCAATCACCAAAATAATTTTTACATCATAATTTTATACCAATTTAATATAATTTTGTATGTTTTTATTTATCTGAAAGAGGCTCCACAATTTTTCTTGATTGCTAAGAAGTTTGGTGCTCAATTTGCATACTTTGAAAAACCCGGTTTTGGAAAAACTTTCATAACTTACAAAATATCCATCCTCAGCTTCTAAAATTTTTCTGAAATGTCAATGAAACATCCCTATAACACCTAAAATTTGTATTTTTCTTTTTTCATCCTGCATCTTTCCATCCCATCTCATCTAGGTTCCTTTTAGTCTGTGATTCCCAATAGTTGTATTATTTTGACCCCTAGAAGTTCCTAAAACACCTCAATAACTACCTAAGAAGAATTTTGCACACTATATATCATCATTACATACTCATACCATGTTTGGTTTGCATCATCACACCTTGGGTCAAATTTTCACACCTTGATTGCTTGTGGATTGGCTTAAGAAAGATCCATACCAATTGTTTCGAGTCTCATGAACCTGGTTTGTATTGTGTATCTATTTTTACACCTCTTGTCCCACCTTTTATTGATCCAAAATTTATTTCCCTATTTTTGTTTGATTTAATTCTCATGTTTTCTTGATTTACTCCATGTATTTTGCACTAGGCCAAGTCATATAATGCATTGATTTCAACCCTACACTTCATGACCTGGACCATGTAGACATGTTACATTCATTGACACCTCTCACTCACCACGTGGACCTTATTTCACCTTCATACCACATTTGATATTATCAAACCACACATATGCACCTTTGGAGACCCCTAGATCACCTAGACCACTGTGAAATTAATGGACTTAACATCAATGACAATACAAGTGACACACACATCCATCAAACTCCCCCTTTGTCATTGATGGTATCCATCCTAGAAACATTGATGGAAACCATGAATGCACACACTCTTAGATTACCTCATTTACATGTTTCATGTCACACTTCTCCCCTTTACGCCTATGACAAAGGTATGGACTTGACATGGAAAAAAGTGACTCAAAATGACAACCAAGCCCATCAAGACAAGAGAAAGAAACTTACATGAACATAGCTCCCCCTTGGAATGTGATTTCTCTAATTTGACTTCAAAATAACATGAGAATGATCCAAAAACCTGGTTTGGATGCCCAATAAGCTCCCCCTGAGATGATAATCCACCATGTTAACTCATATGCACTTTAAGACTTGTTCCTCTCTTGAGACCATACCAATTTTACACTAAGAATCACATCTCGGTCCCTATACCTTGTTTTATCCTTCTTGAGTGACCTATTAGTATTCATGTGTATTGTATGAGTGTCATGCTATTTATTCTCATCTTCTCGTAGAAGTGGATGTGTTCTTCTAATCCATAATTTTAACAAGAGAGATCACAATTTTGAGTTTATTTCATCAAGCACATGTACCAACATTCCATTTTCTTCCTTTATGAATGTACCTTGTCACTTTCTTGGCTAAGATGTACGCCCTCAAATATTTGAATTGTATTAAATATTATGCTTGGCTCCTTTTGGGTGATGAAATTTTTTTAAACACTTCTCTTTGCATATGCCTTGAGAAACACCAATATGCAAGTGTTGGCACTAGACTATATCCATTTGACCCCGAGTGAGTGTTTCAAAGTGCATTTTTGGCAAACTTGAGCATCTTCTACAAGCACCTAGTCATTTCCTTCATGTTTCTAACTTCCTTCATATGTTACAATTTATTTAGGTCTTCATATAGACATCATATATAGAGCTTAGAGGATGATCATGCTACTTGAGGTATGATTTCTAGTTTTGCATGTGCTCTAAGTTTCTTGTGTAGTGATCTTGGCTAGGAGGTTTTCTATATTATTATAACATTATAACATTGAATAGAGAACCAAAAATTCTTTTCTTTTCTTACACTATCACCTAATTCATTTTCACACACCATATTAATTTTCACTATCTTTTTCCTATTCACTACTCTATATTCTGTAATTTATATATTAAGACTTGATTTTTAGTATTTTTGGAATTTGAACACCTTTATGCCTATATATTTCAATCACTATTATTTTCACTCATACTTATACAATAAATCCCACCCCATTCACACTCTCATTCTTATGTCTTCTTAGATTCAAGACTCAAGTATATGTCATTTCAACTTCTCAAGTTGTATATTAAAATGCATCACACTATTCATGTAGGAAACTTCTTCATACTCCTTTTCTTTTGAAAAGATAACTCCTACTATGTTCCATACTTTCACCATTTTCTATCGGTCTCAATTTTCTTCACCATACCTTTTCATGCTTTTAGTTATATATCCTTTTCAACTTCTTCATCAACATATTCAAGCTCTCTACTACAACTTGACTCTTTAGATTCATATTATAAGTTAACAAGTTCTTTAATTAAGTACACATTTCTTGATAAAGACAAACAAGTGTCATTCCATCTTCTTACCACAAGATAGGAAGGGAGACATGAAAAATTGTAATCGCTTAATGGATTTTGAGCTTCAATATGGACCTAAGAACTTCAAGTAAATAATATTAAAGTTATATAAACACCAAAAATTTCTACATACCATAAGGACACTTTTTCACTTGTTCACAAGGTCCGATAAGTAAGATTTATACCTTACTACTTAACTAAAAATAAGACATGGGTAACGATGCTCCCCTTACATGATTCTTAGTTGATAAGGCTTTTGTGAAAGTTGTTTAGACACTTACCTTCACATATTTTACATTGGAAGCATTTCCAATATCCTACACAAAGTGTTTGAAAACTGTTTTGCAAGGATACTGTTGATGACTGTACACACTTTTAAACTAATATGAAACTAATTTCAATGTCCAAGAAACTTTCTCATGCTTTAAGAACATTGCTTGACAATTATAAGAACAAACACCAAAGAAATTTGCACTGGAGAGCTTAAATTGCCTATACAAACAAGAAATTATCTTTAAATACCCGATGAAGTCAATTGAAACCTTTTTCAACTAATTTATGAGCCGTAATCAAAGATTCTACCAATTTATATGAATATTCATTGGAGAAAACTCAAGATTCAAGGAAATTTTCTTTACAAAACCTAGGTGCAGGGTTTTAAAGACTGAGCATACTCGAGAGCCTTGAAAAATTCATTTCTCTCTCAAATTTAGATGGAATTTAAAATTTCAAGTTGTTGTAGTCTAGTGATTACCTTCTCCTTATTTTCCAGACAATTTCCAAGAATAAACTTCCTCCAATTGTTCTAAGCTATAAAAAAATGTAGTGTATAGAGTTCTACAATCACTGAGGCGGGGTATGAAGTTAGATCTTTAAAGTTTTATCATTCTCCTTCGTGAGAATGTTATCATTAAGAAGTAACTCTTTCCCAAAACTTGTATTTTACCCTAAAACCACTTTCCTCAACTGGGAATATATTTCAACACCGAAATCTTACATGCACCGCCTCTCCAATATCCAATAGAGCTTGAAGAAAAATATAAACCTTCCTTTCCTTTCGTTTCCTCTCTATTATGGCTTGGAAGAGATTCCTTATAACACTCTCTTCATCAGTAATATCAAAACAAATATTCTTTGTGATAACATAGAACAAAAAATTTCAGACACAAACCCTTGTAAAAGAAAATTCAACCTAGGATAGGAAATTCCTCCTTGAGAACAATCAACCTTGATTACTTTTATGTGGATCAAACAAGAAAGATTATTAAATTGAGTTGAACCTTATCACACATGACCATATTTATTCACCTATGAATTCATTGAAACTCTTATGCATAGCTTGAATTTGGTTAGCTCGGACCACTTGTAACTTTGGTATTTAGGAAAGAATCAATTCAAAGTATTTACATGCTTGTTTTCTTCTTCAATCCTTCCCTGCAAACTCTATGCATGGATTTCTCATGTCAATCCTCGTGATGCAATATAGTCAAGATTTTCTGATATTTTCATTTATGAGCTTGAAAAATCCTCACATTATGGTTAAATCTTGTTGGAGCCTTTATGGTGCTTTGACTGTACCTTCATCCTTTTCTAAGACAAGAAAATCCCTTATAGCATCATAGATATGACTAATAAGACACATAATTTCTTGATTTCTACGTGATTTAACCACACTTGTTTAGCTCAGGACAATCTATTTTCACAAACTAAAATGATGACACAGCTTTGGGAATGTTGACATGGACAACATATACCAAAATAGTTTGTACATCATGTCATAATGACTTGAAGTGGATATACAATCATAGGACACAAATTTATCATTATGTATAGATCTTAGGCAAGTTTAATATCATTATAGGCTCTTGTCAAACTCTTATGTATGTACAATATCCATAGGCTACTCAGAGACAAGTATATACATTTTCAACTTACTCCGATTAAGATTAGTTATGGTAGACTACTCATAACTTATGATTTCTAGGACGTGATGTTTGAGAGTTGAGGAAATTCTTGGACCAAGATACTATGGATCTCTTTGACTTGGGACTAGGAGATTTTTTGATGACAATTTTATCATATTTTTTAGGATCCTATAACCCTTGAAACATCATTATGCTTGCTGACAAACATTGATTAGGAGAGGGATATTCTTATAGAATTATTGAATGGTTCACTTAACTTAACATGGGACTTTCCTTGCACGAAGACATTGTCTCAAGGTTCATTACACTAAATTAGCTAGAATAAGACAATATAGGAATATAGAAATTCTATTTTTCACTCAACTAACTCAATGCATGATAAACTTACTTGAAGGAATCCTCATTAGCACTTACTGATGAAAATTTATTCTTAGGAATACACCACTACTTATTCTATGAGTAAATACCTTATAGAAGCTTAGAGAAGGTACATCTTGCCTCTTAGATCATGTCAAAACATCAAAAAGTCATCAAAACAACATGATGACTCAATATTACCCTTTATGGTATTCAAACAATTGTCACTCTTTTTGGATGCCTTCTTTGATGTGACATTTTCATCTCCTAAGAATTCATTTGACGACTTGAATTTTGATAAACAAATCTGATGTGTCTCATAGGTATTTTCTACCACATCTAGGGGAAAAAATTCTTCTTAGATTTCACAACTTTTTAAGTTTGGCTTTTGTTTTCTTCTCTTATAGTTGTCATTTCTTGTCTCATTTATCCATTATTTGCACATGTTGGTCATGTTTCCTTCTTTACTTTCTCGGGTTGGAATTAGTGTTCTTGACTCTATAGATGTATTTTATCTACTTCTTGTCAATGTCTTTTCAACCATGACTTAATTGACTTCATCCTTGGAACTTAATTACACCTTAAATGTTTTCTTTCCTTTCATATTATATGTTTGTAGCTTGTTGTTGTATCTAGGTGACTTGTAATAATGTCTAGCAAAACTTACCTGCCTATAAAACTTGAAGCAAAATACATAGTTCTTGCTTCTAGGCCCTTCATGCCCCTAATTTTGATTGAATGGATCATGGAGACAATATTGAGAAATATAGCATCTCTCTTGACAATTTAAGTGTAGTAAAAAAATCACTCACTTTAGGCATTACTTAGAAGGTTCTTGAGTGAAGAAAGTACTAATTAATCCCACCTTTGGATACTTTTTATTTCATCTTTCGCACACATTTTTACATACATGCCCAATTGTTTAGTAACTTTCCCATCATTTTAGCCTAAATCACGGCACCTAGGTCTCTACTTTCCTTCCTCTTTTTGGGCCTCTTCTAGCCATTTTTCATCTTTATCTTTTTCCTAGTAAGCCATGTTGGGGTTAATTATGAAATTATAGCAAGAGAACCCTATAAATATAAAGTTATGAGACCATAATCAGGTTCGTAACATCACTAACTACAATCATTCCATTTAGAGTTGCATCCATTGGCTCACTGTGCATCCACATACCTCCATGCATCAAGGATAGGAGATCTACATCAACACACACTTCTTAAGGGGGAATTCTATTCCATTCCATGCACACATACTATTACATTTTCTACATTTAGTTATTTCTCGTTACTTCACAAAGTGCGACTGACACAAGAGCACCTAGGGAATGACATGCACACACACACACACACACACACACACACACACACACACACACACACACACACCAAAACTATATTTTGGTCTAAAATGTAGTGCAACACTCAGTGTAGTAAGCCCATTGTTGTGGCAGCTAAGGTCAGTCTGACACATTCATTTGCATATTTTATTTTTTATGGTTTTGATACTTCTCTTGTCTCTTATAGGTCTTCAACTTCATCTTGATATATTCATAACATTTGATGCATTTTAGTGAATCTAATGTGATAGAAAATGAAGGTTACAAAGAATTTTCTAACCTAGAAAGAATCAAGTTCTAAGCTATTTCAAAGACAAGGGCACTATTCTTCCATATCGGGAACCTGGGGCACCCAAGCACTTTATAGGCACTCCAGTCTACTCATATCTTCTAGATCCACTCTTTTGGGACCTCTATGCAGCCGTTCTAGCTTTTATATTTTCTTGTCAGACTTGTGATACCCTACGATAGTCATCCATAATCATCGATTTCATTCCTTACCTTCCTCTTGCATATTAGGGTTTTATTTCTACTAGTTCAATCATTTTAGTCACTTCATATTACTTTAGTGCATTTATTTACAACGTTTATGTCCTCCTAGATTAGATTAACTATTATTACATTTCCCCATTTTTAGTTAATTTTAGTTAATCATTTTGGTGAACCCCACTTCTTATCATGGCTAAGCATAATCCTTCTACAACTACACTTTTTATACAATTTGATAGCTTTGGTCATGTGTTTTTTTATACTCATTTGATCCTTCTAGGTATAGACCTTGTCCTTCTTTTATTCAGCTACCATCTTCTAATATGGACCCTAAAGCTATAGATGACATTGTTGTTGCTTATCTATGTACTATTGACCTGCTCATCTTAGCACAAATCATTGAAGAGGATCAAACCCCTCTCCATGATCCAATCATTGTAGATTATGTTATAACTGAACCACATAATGATTCACCTTCACCTATTTACTCTCCTATAGTTGATTATCCTAATGCAATAATTGTCCATACTTCTCCATCTTCTGCTTTTGGACCACAATCTCTTGAAGCTCTGCATGACTCGGTCCCTACTATTTGTATGGTTGATGTGGTCCCCCATGATTCTTCATTAACTCTTGATGTCACCAATGCCATGATACTTTATATAGGGTCTACTCCACAATATTCTCTTGTTTTACCTATTCCTTCACCACCTCTTCTTATCAATGAGCAATCGATTGAAGATGACATTCACATGATAGACGTAGTTCCTTCCTAGGTGCCTATTACTATTAATGCCATCATTCCATATTAGAGGCCTCTCATGTCCATGGGCATCACTTCTCATTCCTTCAAGTATTCCCACCATTCATTTGTACTCTCTTCATGAATAATTATTATTGGGAGCATATACGCTTGATATCTCGTGGAAGGAAACTGCATGTTCACATGATGGTCTCCTTCGACTGGGTTTTTCATTTGAAAAATTTGATTATACTTTATATCATCAAAATTTATATCATGGATATTTTATTCTCACCGTTACATATGGGCTTTGTGTTTTTCATCTCGTTGTCCACCTTGCACGTTACCCTACTCTCTCTCCACTTACTCTTGGCTAGTCTTGGTTAGATTATATTGGAGGCACACTCGATCTGGATCACATTGATATAGCATTTCCCATGCCCTTTGGTACTGTGTGCATTTGTAACAGCTCCTTTCTTTTTTATTCACCCAACTTCACTATGTGGTATGCTCATGGATGTCCATTACCTCCCTTTACTGATGAACAATACACCATGACAATGTATGTATTATGCATTCACGGTTATTTGGATGACCAACCTCACACCTTTTCTTATTAGGTATCTCACATCATTCAATATGAATTTGACAATGATACAGATGATCTTTTAGACAATTTAGTTTATCCATTTCCTTTCTTCATTGATGAAACTCTGCCACCGCACCAAATAGGTCCAATATTCACCCATTTAGCTGAAATATCTAGACCTCATAATCACCCAACTAATGCATCTCCATCGGACTCAATTCTTTCTTTACATACCTTATTCCAAGAGCAGTTTCACACTATGGAATCTATGATTTCCTCTCTTACCACTGAAATTCAACAACTTAAGGATGTTTTTCAATCACATGTTTGTGCTAGTTCTACATCTCATATGCACTCTATGACTGATACTTGCCACTTAACTAAAACTCAAGGCATACCATCACTTGAGCCTCTCATATTTGAACATAATACTCCAGCCTACAACATTCTTATTCAGCTTCTTAAGCATTAGTTGATCACTTTACCACCTACTCCTCCTTATCATCCTTCCCAACTAGCACAATATCGCGATCATCCATATTGCCACTATCATTAAATATATGGACATCATGATAATGATTTATGCACTTTGTCATGAATAATTAAATATCTTAAACATTTGGGTCTTCTTTCATTTTCTACAAAACCCTATATTAGTAGCAATCACACACATCGGGCTCAGTATCTCTCATGTGTATCCAGCTAATGTTTCTCAACCACCTCCTAAGAAACACTCTTCTTTAAATAGTTCATCGTCTCTTCAAACTTCTTTGACATCTTCACAAAAATCCTTTACCAAATCATTAAACATATCACTGCAACCACCCCCACCCACCTCATCACCACCACATGCCACTATACCACATTCTTCATCTTACACTCATCCTTAAAATGCATATATATTTCATTCGTCATTTGTGCATTAATCTACCATACCGTCAATTTTAGATTGTGGATCTCGGTATTCCTCCTTGATGATGTTTGATGGAGGACCTTCACTTTTCAATCTCATTGGTTAGTTCACCTACTTGGGGGTATAACACATTATGCACTTCCCCCTCATGTTTTTGCATAGTTATATAAGTATTACATCAGATATTTTGTAGTTCTCATTTATTTTCCTTTCCTATAGGCATATCATATCACGCATCATAGTACCATCATTACCCGATGATGTACTCTTATGCTTCATTCACACTTGAATATTGAGGTATTACCATTACATTGAACCCCACACACCACACCTTAGGAATTACACATTGAATTTCATCATACATTACATGTCATACACCATTCATTCTACATTTATCCTACATTAGACTAGTCCTCATCTACGCATTACATCCATTAGGGTATCTACGCACTTAGTCACATCATACACTACACATTTCTACACATATTCTACATATTACACTAGGTTACATTACATATGAGTCTAGCTTTACATTTTATCATTACATATTCCATTTCTATCTACACCTATTATTGCACTTTACACATTACATAATATACATCTTACACACCCTATACATCCTACATTGCATTTCCCACACCGTGCATTTACAAATCTTACTCATCACGTGGTAGTCTAGTCTCAACATACATATACTATATTGTTTTCTATGCGCTGCACTCACCACCCTATGACACTTTAGTTCCTCAGTCCATACTCGATTGCCAAGGGTTTACCAATAAAATGGACCTTACACTCATCATGCGACATTCCTAGGATAGTGGCATACGCTTTAGGCTAAATTATCACCCACCTCCATCATTTCCTCTAGTAGTGACATACACTTTAGGATAAATCATCACCCACTTCTATCATTTCCTCTAGTAATGGTATACGCTTTAGGCTAAATCACCACCCCCATTATTGCATCTTGTAGTGGCATACACCTTAGGTTACATCACCACTCCTTACCTTTCATCATATAGTGATATACGCCTAGGGATAAATCATCACCCATCCTTTCATCATATAGTGATATATGCTTAGTGCTAAATCATCACTCTTCCTAATCTGTTCATCTTATAGTGATATACACTTAGTGCTAAATCATCACTCTTCCTATTCCATTCATCTTATAGTGATATATACTTATTGTTAAATCATCACTCATCCTTTCATCTCATAGTGATATACACTAAGAGATAAATCATCACACAATTATTCAACAAGTCATGATATATGATTTAGCTATAGGGTTCATGCACATCTCTCCACATATCTCATCTCATCACCATTACCTATACACACTCATCACAATGTGCTAGATATAACAAAACATTACTTGACCATTTCATGATGATGCACTCTAATTTATGGTTCATTTGAGACTATTGAGGGGAAAACAAAATGAAACTCATTACATACACTTCTATACACTCAATGGAATGTTTATCCTATCACTCCATCTTGCATTCCATTCCATTCATCCACAACATAGTGAATTGTCTTGGGGAATTCACATTTAGTTTCTAGTGTTTTACGTGATCACTTTAGTACACATGTTGGATTGATTTCTTCTATGTCATTATCTATATCATACATACATGCGCATTCACCTTTTTTTTTTAGTGTGATCATAGATACATGAATCTTACATCCGGCATGAAATATTTCCATCTACCCTTCCTATAATGGTCATTGGGGGCATCCACATTCATCTCATACAGTGCTATTGTTTCATTTTGTACATAGCATCTTACATTATTTTATCATAAATGCTTTAACATATTAGTTATTGCTCTAACATGTTAATAGGTTTTCCATGTGTAACACTTGTTTTGTAGGATTACATTTTTCCATGACTACTTTTGATCATAGGGATCCAAAAGGAATCTACTTCATCATATCATTCAACATGAAGAAGGAAAATAAATACATGGATATTTTGTCCTTATAGTAGAAGGACCACCGCTGCTCAGTATAGAGCAAAGAAGTTATAGAACCACCACCCAACTAGGGTGGCAGTCCTGTAACCACCACCCAGCCTAAGGCAAAGTGGTCGGAGACTACCAATCTACATTGGGTGGTGGTCCTAGCTCTTTTGGATAGAAAATAAAAACATGAAACAAACAACCTCAAAATTTGAAAGGTTATCCGTGTCTCTTCTCCTCCATTACCTTTCCCATTCTTCAAAGTGCACAATAGGACATGAGAAAGGCTATAAATGTATGTTTTTAGAAGAAAATAGGATCATGGAAGCATGAAAGCAAGTGGGCAAGAAGTTCTAAGTGTTAGAATTGTGTTTGTAGAAGAAAGGAGTGTTGAGACAGAGAAAGCAAGTAATTGGGAGGAAGTGTGAGATATTACCTACTTCTCTCTCATACTTATTGTAATTTTTATACATTTTAGTCTAAATTGACCAATAAAAGTGGGAAGAAAGAGAAATTTCCCTTCCTAAATGGTTATTCCTCCTCTGGAGGTTTCCAGGATAAAACTTGTTGGTGTTTGTGAGTTTATATTCTTTCCTTCCTGCAATTCTTAATTCTAAGCACAAGCAAAATTCATTCACTAGCTATCTCTATCATTTTATAATAGAAAATAAAACAACAACATTTAATGTTTTATTCTATGTATAATTCCAAATTTGAAGAGCTTACAGATCATTTTGGTATCGAGCTAACAAGTATCCAAGACTATGGTATGTGTTCTTGGATTTGTATGATAGTTGATGACGAGATCTAAAGGCAAAGAGGGTTTACCTTATGATCCAAAATTTCTAAAAGGAAGTGGAAATAGAGAATTTTGGAATAGATGGAGGAAAATAACTTGGTCTGCGTAGAATCAAGATGGTGGAGATCATGATGGATAGGATGTTTAGAAGGTAGGAATAACTTGTATATTCTGCAGAAGACAAATTTTGTGAAGGAAGACTCCATGGGCTCGGTGATTTGAGGCTTAGCTAAAAAGTTTGGCACAAGGAGGAGCCACCATGAGGAAGATTATGGGGAAGAGCATGAAGAAGATACTTCAAACATAAGAGAAATGGTAAAATCCGATCATACTCCTTTTAAAGTTGAGATGAAAGTTGAGATTAAAAGCTTTGAAGGACAAGTAGATGCATAATTGCTTGATAAATGGTTAAAATAGTTATAAGTCTAATTTAGCATCCATAACGTCACTAAGGCATATAGGATCACCTTTCACATCTCAAAATGGAGGGACACGCCGGTTTGGTGGGAATCCCATCTAACCATTTGTGAAAAGAAGAGGCATCCTATTGTGAAATCTTGGCAAGAATTTAAAGAATTACTTAGAGCTAACTTCTATCCTATTGGCCACAAGACTGGCCAAATGATTAAATGGTAGTGTTTTAGAAAGGCGGTGGTCAAAGTGTGTAGGACTATGCTACGGAGTTTTGGAGGTAGTTCATGTTTCTAAACATGGACTTGGAGGATGAGGATATTCTAAGTCTTGGGAGGACTTCACACTCACCTTCGAAGAAAAGTCATCTCCAAAAATCCCAAAGATCTCAATGAGGTGTGTGAGAAGGAATACTACATAGATGATGAAAAGAAGCAAGGAGAAGAAGATCCAAGGGAAAAGAAGTTGAAAAATCAGCGAGAAAAAGAGTATCGCAAACAAGTAAAAAGGGTAAGTGGAAAGGGAAAGGTAAACAAGTTGCCACTACTTTAAATACTTGTAAAGATCCCAAGAATTTTTGTAAGAAATATGACATCGATGATCATACTAACGCTACATGTTGGAAGTTTCATTTGGAGTTACATCCAAAGAACCGAACCAAGGACTCAAAGAATTCCATGATAGATGTAAAAATATAAGGGGAGGTGTAAATCGAAGATGAATATAATGTAGATGAAAGGCTTGGATGCACTGCCACCAACATGGACATCCAAGAAGAGGAGATGTGTAGACTATTTCAGATCAAAATCCAAATCAAGAGAACTAAGTTAAATGATTTGGTTGATATTGTTTCTCAGTCTAACTTGATTTCTAAAGAAGTTGTAAAGAAGCTTGGTCTTGATACTTATGAGCATCCACATCCGTATCCTTTGGGTTGGGAGAAGAAGGGTGTTGAAATTAAAGTAACAAGAAGATGTAAGGTCAATTTTGGGATAAATTACCAATTTATTGATGTTTTAGAAGTTTGCGTTATTCCACTTAATGCTTTTGATGTTGTATTGAGGAGTCCTAGTATATTAGGTATGTTATATGTATGAGAAGGGAAAAATGGTACAGATGGGTCAAGGATGGGATCAACTACAACATCCAAGAACATCAGCATAAGACACGGGTTACTACGGTGAATGTTAACCAAGAAAAATGATTTATTCAAGAAAATCATAATCAATTTTGTATACTTTTGTTAAAGGATAAACAAGATGGGGTAGAAGTGTCGAGATTTCTAACAAGGAAAGCAAGATTTAGATAATATTATTCAAGTATTTTTCGGAATTATTTTAGGCTCCCATTAGGTTACCACCAAAATGAGAAGCAAAGCATGAGATTTATCTATTTCTAGAGTCCCCTCTACCAAACATCGGGTTTTATAGGAAATACTTGCTTGAGAGTACTCAAGTAAAGAAACAACTCTAGGAACTACTAGACTAAGGGGTGATACATATGAGTACCTCACCATGTGGTTTCCTATTATGATGGTGCCGAAGAAGGATGGCTCTTCGATAATGTGCATCAACAACTCGCACTTTAAACAAGATCACCATTAAGAATAAATATCCACTTCCCTGCATAAATGATCTCTTGGAACAACTTCAGCATGTAAAATTCTTCACAAAGTTGGATCTCAAGCCTAGGTTATCACTAAGTCATAATGAAGGAGGAGAATTCAATGGATAAACATATGCAGCTTTGTAATGACTCGGTGATTCACCGATCTATTCATTCCATAACTTCGGTAAGCTACCGATCTATTTATGTTATTTATGTTATCTTATATATGAATAATACATTGTATACTTTGTATACTTTGTCTTCCTACCCTACACAGGTATCTTGAGTGATCTATTTAAAGAACATATCTGAAATATCTGCTACCAATATTCATATCGATATCACGTTTTTTAAACTTGGTGACATAGGACAAACAACCAAGTAGCTTGTGATACTTTGGCCAAAATATTTATAATATGTATATATTATGTATGTCACTATTCCTAGATGACATACTCATCATATTGGAATACATCCTTCACCTCACTCCTCTATTATCATGATTGGTCTTTACTGACTACCATCAGTCCACTTGTTCCAGGTTTAACCCTAGCCCTAGATAGGAACATAACCTATTATAGGAAGATGCTCACAATGGCTTAGGGTAAATGGGCATACTCGGTTGACCTAAGTCGACCGGATGTGCCAACATACCTGAGCCATTGGAAGCTAATTCATATCCTAAATATGCTCCTATCCAGACCTAGAGAGAAACTAAGTTCAAGTCGAGTTCTATTGTGTGTAGATCTAGATGATCAATGCGGAAGGGTGATGCCACATGTCAACTACAATGTTGTATTCTCGAGAAGACCCAAGCCTTCTCAAAAGTACAGCCCCTGTAGTTGGCATGTGCCAACATCCTACAAAAACTACCTCATCGAGATGTACATACCCCGAGGAGATTGTTAATACATTGTTAGTTTGAATTATTTCTTGATTACAACAACCCTGCCAAACCCTAATCCAACACTCAATAAGTTCTTTCCTAAATTTTCTTCATTTAGTCCATGAAGAACTTCATTATACTTATGGTTGTTTTTAATGTTAGATCTCTTAGTTACACTGCCAATTAACCGCAACCGAACAACGTTATCAAGTTTCATTTAAAAAGTACAATAACTTTTAGACAGGTTCAATCCGAATATATCCAATTTAAAGTAGACTTCATACAAAATGAAGTCTAATAAATTGTAATCATATTTCCATACCTTTTTGGTTTATATTCAATTAAGAAAGAGAAAGAGTCTTTATCTACATGTTTAAGTGTTAGGGTATATCCTACCCAATATCCATATTTCTTAATGTATGTTCAACACACATTACATTACTATATTATATAGTTTAGATAAAGAACATCATATTCTACAACTTAACAAGTTGCATCTTAATTAGGAAATTGAACTAAATCCCTTTATCCAACTTATCAAAGGATAACCAATTAAGCATATAAATAATATGAAGAATATCAACAAGATAGAAATCCATCTCTTTCATACAAGTACAAGATAATTTACACAACCAATACAAGTAAATTCTCAACTTTCAATTCATCTTTATAACTTATACATTTACAAGCCTTATGCATTTTAGGCATACTGCATAACAACCACCTTCATTCTAAAAGAATACTACTTTTCTTTTTCAATACAATCTCAAGAACGAATCAGAATTCTTCACAAAGAATCAGACTTAAATCAGCCAATGCATCATATAAGTTTTTCCTTCTTTTATCACTTACGAAGTCCATCTGCAAAAATTGCTAGCATGGGTCAGTTCAATGAACTGAGCATGATAAGCACTAAGCCTTAAAATGAAGTGCATTCCACTAATTGTTCCATTAAAACAACTCTGCTTTAATGAGACAATTAATACATCATAAATATCAGTATAAGTAATAGCAAATGGAAAAGAAGTACATTAACCAATCTGAATTCACTTCTAAGAGAAGAACAAAATATAATCCACAACATGATCCTATCAATTACCTTTAAAAAATTAAACATTTAATTGTTTAATCTATCATAATAACAAATTACTTTAAATAAACAAAGAAAGGGTTTACAACATAGTTCTCATTGGGATGATTCATCTAGCTCCTAAGCAAGGAAGAAGGATATCCATTCCAAACTATGCTCAACACAAAAATATCAAAAAATAGATACAAGTTCATAACATGAATTTAATTGTTTTGTTTAAAGGACAACTACCTTTAAATACAACATTTAAGATTTTAAATAGAATAGAATCCCATATCAATCTAAGAAGGAATATAGAATTTAATAGTCTGACAACAAGATTGTATTTTCTATTCAACAAAACCGAAACATCAAATCTCTTCCTTCATCACTTTAACAAATGATATGAACAAGGAAGGCTAAACAAGGTATAATAAATCTCCATTTTGCAAGAGAACTAATAACAGAAGGGTTCAATCAAATGAACTAATCCCTACAAGTTAGAAAGGGAATCTTATCAGAATTTGACTCAATCTTTAATTTATTCTCTAAACTTAACAACAAATTCCCATCTCTAATCCAAACAATAAGCTCATACACTAGTTCCAGAAGAGAGAAAAAACCAACTCATTGCAAGAAACGTACTGCAAGTCCCCTTACAATCCTTATCATTACAAGCATGAGTTCCAATTTCAGTTTAGAACAACACTCAAGTAAAGTTCTAAAACAACACCCTATCCCTAAGGGTTCCCAATTTCCTTCTTCTTTTAAAAGACTCAAGCATTAACTTATTGATCCCAACAAGATTAGAAAACCCAAAACCTTAAACTAAACTAGTTCAGGAGTATCCTCGAACTCAAACTGAAGTTCCTTTACATGCCTCCACAACATTGTACTTAAACGTAGGTGATTCATAATTCTTTTAGAACTATAAAACAAAATCAAACTAAACAGATTTAAGTATTCTGCCTCCACTACTATTTCTAAGCATAGGTACAAACTTGTTTTAAAAGAATTCCAAATCCTACTATCAAACAAAAATGTTTCCAGTTAAATCTCCAAGAGATATTCAAACAACTTAGTCATACTACTTACCCAAGAATTACCTAGAGTAAGTGGTTTGCATTAAAGGAGTTATAAGCTTCCAACTAGAATACAATTTAAAACCAACTCACAAATACCATAACAGAGCTAACACGTCATTCAACTAAAAATTCAAACACTATGTATCAAATTACATGTACAGTGTCGAATCACAAAGTCTCAAACGTGAGCATAGATATATACAAATATTATGATACAAGTAGAATATAACATGAACAACCTTAACTAGTTTATAGCGTAAACAAGAAACCCTATTTCCAACTCAAAATGAAACACAAGTTTCTCACAGAGGAGTTCAGAACTATTCAAGTAGATATTCGCAGGTTCAGGAAACCAAAATTCCCATTCAGTTTGTATATCAAACAAAGAAAGCTCATACCACTCAAAAACTCGAAACACGAGCTCCCTACAGAGTTCAGAACTAATCAAAAAAATACTATTACTGTGTAAATTATGAACTTCCATTAATAGTCCAGAATAACACAAGAATAAACATGAGTATAGAGGTACATATGGACTTAAAACAATAGTCCAAGATTACTCGAGAATCCAAACACTGTTTCAGAGTGACAAGAACCTCCAACCCAAATTCTTAACAAAACACTAACCCCAAATCAAGCTTAACTACACACAAACTTGAATACAGGCTCAAATGAAACACCAGCTCAATACAAGCTCAAGCTCAAACAAAACATGAGCTCAACTACAAGCTTTAGCTCAAAACATGAACATGAGCTCGGCTACAAGCTCTAGCTCAAAAAAACATGAACTCGAATACAAGCTCTAGCTCAAACAAAAGATGAGCTCAACTACAAGCTTTAGCTCAAAAAAAGATGAGCTCCAAGAAAGATCAGATGGGATTCAAGTTCCCAAAACTTAGAACCAAATAAACAATGATGAAGGTCAGTTAAAAACACAACTTCTTCATATATTGGTTCAAGAAATGACAAGTAGAGTTACAGTAACAAGTTTCTCATGCATGTCTCGCTAATTAACACATACCAAGAAAGTTTCAAACACTTATCATCAATTTTCCATGGATTCATACCCAAATTTCCAAAGATTACAAAACCCAGCAAGAAAATAACCAGATAAAACATGCAAGCCAAGAATCTCATAAGAGCAGAGTCATTTTAATGAAACATTTAGAAGAAAGCAAGAGATCTTAATGGTTAGAGCCTATCATGCCTGATAGCACTTCTGCCAAATCGAAGGAGACTTCCAGATGAGCTTCCAACTCCTTTTCTCCTCCATGAAAGATCAACCAACCAACAACTTTCCTCAGCATGCCTCATATACCTTCCCATGATCGAAAATAGACTAGGTGAGTTAAAAATAGCAATGAAGTGCAAGTCAAACTGCTGGTTTGAAGAACCAGTTTGCTTCATGTAGAGAAAAATATGAAAAGCATGCAAAAACCAACAACCTCCCACAAACCCACCTTCCAAGTTTCCTAGATGGTTTGTGAACAAAACCCGAGGCCAATTAATTTCATTAATTCCAATTTTCCCACTCAACTCTCCTTGCCACCGCCTCCCAAATCTGGTGAATGCCAATTCCCATTTAACATGCAATTCCATCTTTAGTGGAGCTTCCACATAAGCCTCCACCAAATCAACTAGCCCCTACAAAAACTGGTAGTACTTAATGCCTTTAAGAACCTTATCAACAATTAAATGCCATTGGAACCATCACCTTAGAGGTATGTGACCCATTTAGGTTCCCATTTAAATAGCTTAGGATAGATCCCTTAAAACTTAGGTTAGTTTAGGAATAATTACCTTAGGCCTTAACACATTACCTTAGGTAATTCCAACATTAGGTTAGATCATCTCATAACCTTATAACATTAGGTTTTAGGTTAATTTAGATAGCCTAGCAACCTTTCCATATTCCCTTAGCACAAGGCTTAGGTTAGAAAAAAAAATTCAATTAAGTAACATAGCTAGGTAGTAAATATTCTTACCCAACTTAGGATTCCGTAGGATAATCCTTTAGTTTTAGGATTCGAATCCTTCCTATGTCATGAACAGGTTGTATTTCATTTACGTCAGCAATGTACTGCCAAGATCAATCTCCAAGGACCTAAGCACAACATACAACTGAATAGAAACACGTTCACACAAGATTAAAGAACTTGTAATAACAAATTTCAGTCCACCATGTCCCTCAATTATGGAATGTCAATTTACCATTCATTCAATTGAGAAGGTTTAAAACATTCCTTGGATCACTGAAATTGATCCAAGGATGAGTCAGATAAAGAGGTAAGTTTGCAACTCTTAAACCAGATTGCAACTCACCTACAAGAAGTGAAAAATGGATTCAAGGAAGCCATTCCATTCTAGTCTAATGATCTTAAGAATAGAAAATATTTATCCATATCAAGCATGATCTCCAACAATCAAAAGAACACATCTTTAGAAGAAAATCACATGTCAACACTTGAAATGCAAAGGAGGAATATAACAATTGTCGAGGGTGTTACATGCTTCCCTCCTAAAAAGAATCATCATCCCGATGATTACCTCATTTTAACAATTTATATCAATGACAATCAATTCATTCACTTCTCTTACCATAAGTCAAATATATCAAAAACTTATAGTTCTAGAAATCAGCATTAAATAGCTATTTATTCAATTCATATAAATATCTACCCAAAACTGGCATACTTATAGTCATATATAAGAAAAAAAAAATAATTTTTTTAATAGTCTACAAGAATCAATTCTATTCAAATAGATATGGAAAAGAAGTTTTCATATCCTCTAGGTTTTCCCAAGTTGCACTATCTTCGTTAAACTGGTCCCACTGGACTTTACATTGACTTATTTCTTGATTTCTCAAATGCAACTGGTGAGTTTCAAGCACTCGTATGGGTTTAACCATGATTATTCCTGGGTCCTGGACCTACAAGGAATTCCAATTTAACATGTGTGATAAATCTAAAATGTATTTCTTAAGCAAAGAAATATGGAAAACATCATGCATTCGTGACAAAGTAGGAGGTAATGCTAAACGATAAGCTACAAGGTTGATTACTTCAACTATCTCAAAAGGTCCCACATAATGAGGTGATAACTTGGCAGCCTTGCCAAAAGTTATAGAACTCTTTTTGGTTTAACCCGAAGAAAGACTTTCTCACCAAGTTCAAATTTCCTATCAACCCTCTTTAAGTCAGCGTAACTCTTTTTCCTATCTGCTGCTTCTTTCAAGTGTTCACGAATCAATTTAACTTAACTTGTTCCATTTCTAGTAAGAATTTCAGGTCCAATTACCTCTCTATCCTCTATGCTATCCCAACTAATAGGGGTTCTACATTTTCTTCCGTATAATGCCTCGAAAGGTGCCATCTTAAGAGAAGCATGATATGTATTATTGTATGTGAATTCAACTAATGGAAGATACTCTTCCCACTTATATTGTTGATCCATGCAATACATTCGTAACATATCTTCCAAAACTTGATTTACTCTTTTAGTCTACCCATCTATTTTTGGATGATACGCAGAACTGAAATTTAGCTTAGTTCCTAGAGCTGCATTAAGCATTTTCCAAAATCTTGACGTCATTCTAGGATCTCTATCAAAATGATTAACTCAGGTACTCCATGTAATCTGAAAATTTGTGTACAAATCTTCTTGCCAAAATAGGAGAATCATCCTTCAGATTTCCAGCAATAAAATGTGCTACCTTTGTTAGTTTATCCACAACTACTAATATAACATCATGCTTATTTCTCGACATAGGTAACCCTTGTACAAAATCCATGCTTATTACCTACCATTTGTACTGTGGTATGCTATGAGGATACAACAACCGGCTGGGTGCATATGTTCCACCTTCACACGTTGGCACTCAAGACAATGTGTCACAAAGTTTAGAACATCCTTTTTCATTCCTTTCTAGAAATATTGTTGTTTTATATCAGCAAGCATTTTTGTAATGCCAGGGTGTCTAGAAAAAGGTGAATTATGAAATTCTACTAACAATTTCTTTCTCAAATTATTTAGTGAAGGTACATAGACTCTATTTTCAAATCGTAAGATTCCTTCTTTATCAAAGTGAAAACCTTTATACCTCGAATCATTGAATCTACAGCAAGTGCTGCTTTTACTTGTTGAGAGTAAGAATCAGATTCCATAACACTTTTTACTTCATCCTTAAACTGAGTTCTTAATGTTATAAGAGCAGAAATGTGCTTCCTATGACTTAGAGCATCAACCACTCTATTTTCTTTACCCTTTATATAACTGATGTCAAAATCATATTGAGACAAAAACTCCAACCACCTTCATTGTCTTGCATTAAGATTTGGCTGAGTGAAGATATACTTCAGTCCAAGGTGATCGGTTTTCAATTCAAAAGGCTTACCGAGAAGGTAATGCCTCCAAACTTGTAGTGCATGAACAATGGAAACAAGCTCTAAATCATGTGGAGCATAATTCAACTCATGTAACTTAAGTTTCCTACTTTCATATGCTATAACATGACCACTTTGTAACAAAATACCTCCTAGACCTTCACCGGATGCATCAGTTACCACCATAAAATCTCCATTAGGATATGGTACTACAAGAATAGGTGTTGAAGTTAACTATTCCTTCAAGGTTTTAAATGCAATTTCACATTTCTCACTCCAAACAAACTTTTTATCTTTCTTTTGTAAGGAAGTTATTGGTGTAACTATCTTAGAAAAATATTTTACAAATTTCCTATAGTAGCCAAGCAAGTCCCATGAAGCTTCTAACTTCATGTACATTCTTTGGTGTAGGCCATTCTGTTATAGCTGTAATTTTTGAAGGATCTACAACAATCCCATCTTTACTTATAACATGACCCAAATAGTGGACTTCTGTGTCATAGAAAGAACATTTGGACAACTTACCAAACAACCGTCTCTTTCTCAAAATTTCCAAAACTATTTTCAAATGCTCATGATGCTCCTCAATGCTTTTAGAATATATGAGAATGTCATCCAAGAATATGAGCACAAATTTGTCCAAGTATTCTTGAAATATATTATTCATTAATTTAAAATGCAGCAGTGCATTAGTTAATCCAAAAGGTAAAACCATAAACTCATAATGTCCATACCTTGTTTTAAAAGTTGTTTTATGAATATCCTCATCCTTAATTCACAATTGATGATATCCAGATCAAAGATCTATCTTAGAATATACCGATGCTCCATGCATCTGATCAAATAAATCATCAATCCTAGGGAGTGGATATCTATTCTTGATTGTTTCCTTATTTAACATTTATGTAATCAATGCACAATCTAAGTGTTCCATCTTTCTTTTTCACAAAAATTATGGGTGCTCCCCAAGGTGAAACACTTGGTCTAATCAAACCTTGAGACAAAATTTCATGCAACTGAGCCTTAAGCTCTACTAATTTTGTAGTAGTCATTCGATATGGTGCTTTAGAAATAGGTTTAGTTCCAGGCTTGATCTCAATCATGAAATCAAATTCCCTTTTGGGTGGAAGACCTGGAAATTCTTCAGAAATACATCACTGAAGTCTCGTAATAATGGATATCATTCCATAATATCACTGCTCTCTTCTATTGATTCAAGTAATTTTTACTGCATATAAGGTACATCCTTTATTTTTGGCCTTTTTAAGTTGCATAGATAAATGACAAGTTTTCTAACAGAAATCTCACGTTTCACACCCTGAATCTTTGTTGTTTTCTACAGGTCATCTAAACAACTAATGTGTTTTTCAAAATAGTCCACTTTAGCCTTATGTTCTGCTAACCAATTAACACCTATGATTACATCATAAGACCCCAAGGGTGCAACATAAAGATCAACCTCAGTGGAAAAGTTAGGTAAGTCAAGGATTGCTCCAAAAAGACACATACTAACCGTATGAACAACATTATTCCCATATTATATAGTCCATGTTTTATCCATGTTTCTAGCTTTTCTTTTTAATTTTGATGCTAATTTACTAGAAATAAAACATTCAGTAGCTCGGTATAAAAAATAATAGTTATTGGTAAGCCAAATAACTTACCCGAAACTTCTATGGGTGTGGCTTGTTTCTTCTCTACCTGTGCTTATACTATTGTAGCGTGTATCTTGTGTTGTTGATTATGATCATCCTTCTTCAAAGGACATTGATTTTGCATAATGATCTTTTCCACAATTATAACAGCCTCCTATAGGTCCCTTCCTAGGCTCGGGTTTATTTCCAGCCTTAGAGTTATCATTCAGACCCCCATAGGACTTTTGTCCATTATTATTGTTCTTGGAAAAGTTGTTCCGTGCATTACCAACAAACTTGTTTGTTGTTGCTTTCTTATTTGTATCAAGATGAAAACTTACTTTTCATTCCAAATTTCTTCCATGGTCCTTTCTTGGGTGCAAGAGAGATGATGAAGAGGAGTTGGGATTCTTCTTCCTTACTTCCTCCTTGTGAGTAGAAATTGCCTTTAATTTTTGTTCCTACCTTATGGATTTTTCAACAACCCCTTCCATCGTGGTTGGGCTGTGAACATCCACCTCTCCTCCTATAATGGGATTCAATCCCATGATGAATTTTCATATCCTAAACTTCTCATCAGTTTGGTACTGAGGCACATATTTAAGGAGTTTTGTAAATCACTCCCAATACTCAGTTATAGTTAGCTTTCCTTGAGCTAAGTTCTGAAATTCAGTCATTTTCTGATCATAGTAGAGTTGTGGCAGCCATCGTTGCCTAAAGTAACCTTTAAATTGGTCCCATGTGATATTAGATTCATCAATGTTCAACTCAGCCTTGTGGTTGTCCCACCATGAAGATGCTTTCATGAGAAAGTTGATATGCTCCCCATATCACCTTTGTTTCTTCTGAGAAATTTCTTATTGCAAAGTATTTCTCCATTTTTTGAGCCAGTTCTCAGCCCCATCTCCTAATGTGGTGCCATCAAACTTGGGTGGACTTATCCTTTTTATGTCATTAGTGAGTTCTGCTACTAGCCTAGCCTTTTTGTTCTCAGGATGAAATAGGTATGTTAACATTGTTATTATCAACACCCACATTGGCGTTGTCCCCTAGAGGTGGCTGATTATTGTTATCAGCTTCTTCTTCCTCCTCATTACCCATTACTTGTTGTTCAAGCACAACCAAATGATCTCTTGTGTCCAATAGGGCAGCAAGGATCTCATCAAGTTTTAGGGGTAGTTGCTACTCCTTCCTCTCAGGAGGGTTATTTGCAATGTTTCCTCTTGTTCTCACCATTTTCTATTACAAGAAAATTTAAGTTTCATCAGATTATGGACACAATAGGTCCAAGAGCTGCAACCTTCAGCTCTGATACCAAGATGTAACATTCCCATTTTAAGACTTTAGAAACAAGGGATTTTTTTTTTTTTTTTTTTATATAGTGTTCACTATTCTAAATAAAGCATTATTTAGAACAAACATTCCATGCCAATCAAATTCAATGGATAAACATATGCAACTGTAATGACTCGGTGATTCACCGATCTATTCATTCCATAACTCGGTAAGCTACCGATCTATTTATGTTATCTTATGTATTGAATACATATTGTATACTTTGTATACTTTGTCTTCCTACCCTACATCGGGTACTGAGTGATCTATTTAAAGAACATATCTGAATATCTACTACCAATATTCATCTGATATCACGTTGTTTTAAACTTGGTGACATAGGACAATGCAACCAACAACTTGTGATACTTTGGCCAAAGATTTATAACATACTATGTATGTCACTATTCCTAGATGACATACTCATCATATTGGAATACATCCTTCACCTCACTCCTCTATTATCATGATTGGTCTTTACTGACTACCGTCAGTCCACTTGTTCTAGGTTTAACCCTAGCCCTAGATAGAACATAACCTATTATAGGAAGATGCTCACAATGGCTTAGGGTAAATGGGCATACTCGGTTGACCTAAGTCACCGGATGTGCCAATGTACCCTGAGCCATTGGAAGCTAATTCATATCCTAAATATGCTCCTATCTAGACCTAGAGAGAAACTAAGTTCAAGTCTGAGTTCCTATTGTGTGTAGATCTAGATGATCAATGTGGAAGGGTGATGCCACATGTCAACTACAATGTTGTATTCTGAGAAGACCCAAGCCTTCTCAAAAGTACAGCCCTATAGTTGGTGTGTGCCAACATCCTACAGAAACTACCTCATCGAGATGTACATACCCCGAGGAGATTGTTAATACATTGTTAGTTTGAATTATTTCTTGATTACAACAACCCTGCCAAACCCTAATCCAACACTCAATAAGTTCTTTCCTAAATTTTCTTCATTTAGTCCATGAAGAACTTCATTATACTTATGGTTGTTTTTAATGTTAGATCTCTCAGTTAAACTACCAATTAACCGCAACAGAACAACGTTATCAAGTTTCATTTAAAAAGTACAATAACTTTTAGAAAGGTTCAACATCCGAATATATCCAATTTAAAGTAGACTTCATACAAAATGAAGTCTAATAAATTGTAATCATATTTCCATACCTTTTTGGTTTATATTCAATTAAGAAAGAGAAAGAGTCTTTATCTACATGTTTAAGTGTTAGGGTATATCCTACCCAATATCCATATTTCTTAATGTATGTTCATCACACATTACATTACTATATTATATAGTTTAGATAAAGAACATCATATTCTACAACTTAACAAGTTGCATCTTAATTAGGGAAATTGAACTAAATCCCTTTATCCAACTTATCAAAGGATAACCAATTAAGCATAAAATAATATGAAGAATATCAACAAGATAGAAATCCATCTCTTTCATACAAGTAAAGATAATTTACACAACCAATACAAGTAAATTCTCAACTTTCAATTCATCTTTATAACTTATACATTTACAAGCCTTATGCATTTTAGGCATACTGCATAACAACCACCTTCATTCTAAAATAATACTACTTTTATTTTTCAATACAATCTCAAGAATGAATCAGAATTCTTCACAAAGAATCAGACTTAAATCAGCCAATGCATCATATAAGTTTTTCCTTCTTTTATCACTTACGAAGTCCATCTACAAAAATTGCTAGCATGGGTCAGTTCAATGAACTGAGCATGATAAGCACTAAGCCTTAAAATGAAGTGCATTCCACTAATTGTTCCATTAAAACAACTCTGCTTTAATGAGACAATTAATACATCATAAATATCAGTATAAGTAATAGCAAATGGAAAAGAAGTACATTAACCAATCTGAATTCACTTCTAAGAGAAGAACAAAATATAATCCACAACATCTGCCTTACAAAATTAAAGTTTAATTGATCCTAACAATTACCTTTAAACAACAAAGAAAGGGTTTATCATACATAGAATACAACATTTTCTCATTGGGTTTACAACATAGTTCTCATTGGGATGATTCATCTAGCTCCTAAGCAAGGAAGAAGGATATCCATTCCAAACTATGCTCAACACAAAAATATCGTAAAAATAGATACAAGTTCATAACATGAATTTAACTATTTCATTTAAAGGACAACTACCTTTAAATACAACATTTCAGATTTTTAAATAGAACAGAATCCCATATCAATCTAAGAAGGAATATAGAATTTTAAACAGTCTGACAACAAGATTGTATTTTTGTTCAACAAAACCGAAACATCAAATCTCTTCCTTCATCACTTTAACAAATGATATGAACAAGGAAGGCTAAACAAGTATAATAAATCTCCATTTTGCAAGAGAACTAATAACAGAAGGGTTCAATCAAATGAACTAATCCCTATAGGTTAGAAAGGGAATCTTATCAGAATTTGACTCAATCTTTAATTTATTCTCTAAACTTAACAACAAATTCCCATCTCTAATCCAAACAATAAGCTCATACACTAGTTCCCGAAGAGAGAACAAAACCAACTCATTGCAAGAAACGTACTATGCAAGTCCCCTTACAATCCTTATCATTACAAGCATGAGTTCCAATTTTAGTTCAGAACAACACTCAGTAAAGTTCTAAAACAACACCCTGTCCCTAAGGGTTCCCAATTTCCTTCTTCTTTTAAAAGACTCAAGCATTAACTTATTGATCCCAACAAGATTAGAAAACCAAAACCTTAAACTAAACCAGTTCAGGAGTATCCTCGAACTCAAAACTGAAGTTCCTTTACATGCCTCCACAACATTGTACTTAAACGTAGGTGATTCATAATTCTTTTAGAACTATAAAACAAAATCAGACTAAACAGATTTAAGTATTCTACCTCCACTACTATTTCTAAGCACATAGGTACAAACTTGTTTTAAAAGAATTCCAAATCCTACTATCAAATGAAAATGTTTCAGTTAAATCTCAAGAGATATTCAAACAACTCAGTCATACTACTTACCCAGAATTACCTGGAGTAAGTGGTTTGCATTAAAGGAGTTATAAGCTTCAACTAGAATACAATTTAAAACCAACTCACAAATACAAAACAAGAGCTAACACATCATTCAACTAAAAATTCAAACACTATGTATCAAATTACATGTACAAGTGCCAAATCACAAAGTCTCAAATGTGAGCATAGATATATACAAATATTATGATACAAGTCAGAATATAACATGAACAACCTTAACTAGTTTATAGCGTAAACAAGAAACCCTATTTCCAACTCAAAATGAAACACAAGTTTCTCACAGAAGAGTTCAGAACTATTCAAGTAGATATTCATAGGTTTAGGGCAACCACAAATTCCCATTCCAGTTTGTATATCAAACAAAGAAACTCATACCAGCTCGAAACACGAGCTCTACTACCGAGTTTAGAACTAATCAAAAAAATATATTATTGTGTAAATTATGAACTTCCATTAACAGTCTAGAATAACACAAGAATAAACATGAGTACAGAGGTACATATGGACTTAAAACAATAGTCCAAGATTACTCGAGAATCCAAACACTTTTCAGAGTGACAAGAACCTCCAACCCAAATTCTTAACAAAACACTAACCCCGAATCAAGCTTAACTACACACGAACTTGAATATAGGCTCAAATGAAACACCATCAAATACAAGCTCAAGCTCAAACAAAACATGAGCTCAACTACAAGCTTTAGCTCAAACAAAACATGAACCCAAATATAAGCTCTAGCTCAAAAAAGATGAGCTCAACTACAAGCTTTAGCTCAAACAAGATGAACAAAAGCTCAAGACATCAACTCAAGCTTTAGCTCAAAAAAGATGAGCTCCAAGAAAGATCAGAATTCAAGTTCCCAAAACTCAGAACCAAATAAACAATGATGAAGGTCAGTTAAAAACACAACTTCTTCATATACTGGTTCAAGAAATGACAAGAAGAGTTATAAGTAACAAGTTTCTCATGCATGTCTCACTAATTAACACATACCAAGAAAGTTTCAAACACTTATCATCAATTTTCCATGGATTCATACCCAAATTTCCAAAGATTACAAAACCCAACAAGAAAATAACTAGATAAAACATGCAAGCCAAGAATCTCATAAGAGTAGAGTCATTTTAATGAAACATTTAGAAGAAAGCAAGAGATCTTAATGGTTAGAGCCTATCATGCCTGATAGCGCTTTTACCAAATCGAAGGAGACTTCCAGATGAGCTTCCAACTCCTTTTCTCCTCCACAAAAGATCAACCAACCAACAACTTTCCTCAAGCATGCCTCATATACCTTCCCATGATCGAAAATAGACCAGGTGAGTTAAAAATAGCAATGAAGTGCAAGTCAAACTGCTGTTGGTTGAAGAACCAATTTTGCTTCATGCAAGAGAAAAATCTGAAAAGCATGCAAAAACCAACAACCTCCCACAAACCCACCTTCCAAGTTTCCTAGATGGTTTGTGAACAAAACCCGAGGCCAATTAATTTCATTAATTCCAATTTTCCCACTCAACTCTCCTTGCCACCACCTCCCAAATCTGGTGAATGCCAATTCCCATTTAACATGCAATTCCATCTTTAGTGGAGCTTCCACATAAGCCTCCACCAAATCAACTAGCCCCTACCAAAACTGGTAGTACTTAATGCCTTTAAGAACCTTATCAACAATTAAATGCCATTGGAACCATCACCTTAGAGGTATGTGACCCATTTAGGTTCCCATTAAAATAGCTTAGGATAGATCCTTAAAACTTAGGTTAGTTTAGGAATAATTACCTTAGGCCTTAACACATTACCTTAGGTAATTCCAACATTAGGTTAGATCATCTCATAACCTTATAACATTAGGTTTTAGGTTAATTTAGATAGCCTAGCAACCTTTCCATATTCCCTTAGCACACAAGGCTTAGGTTAGAAAAAAATTCAATTAAGTAACATAGCTAGGTAGTAAATATTCTTACCCAACTTAGGATTCTGAATCCTTCCTATGTCATGAATAGGTTGTATTTCATTTACGTCAGCAATGTACTACCAAGATCAATCTCTCAAGGACCTAAGCACAACATACAACTGAATAGAAACACGTTCACACAAGATTAAAGAACTTGTAATAACAAATTTCAGTCCACCATGTCCCTCAATTATGGAATGTCAATTTACCATTCATTCAACTGAGAAGGTTTAAAACATTCCTTGGATCATTGAAATTGATCCAAGGATGAGTTAGATAAAGAGGTAAGTTTGCAACTTTTAAACTAGATTGCAACTCACCTACAAGAAGTGAATGTCAACGGGTGTTTCATAAGATGTGCCACTTCTTTAAAAAGTGGTTGGCACATTTATTACAACTTTGCCTATATATAGGCGCATCCGACAACACTGTCACTTTCACCAAAGGGCGCAAGTCAGTGTCGAAAACATGTGATTATTCGCATTTATTACAACTTTCTATATATAGGTTATCCACCGTCACTTTTACAGAGCAGAAAACACGTGATTATTCTTTTTTCTCGTACGCCCGCGTCGTATTACATGGACCTAGTTTCACCTCTCACATTATATATATTCCTGGTAAGTGGTCCTTATTGCTCTTGTGTTTTGTGTTTTGGTTATTGGTTGTTTGTTTGTGGGGTTGGATTAAATAGATCTGTGAAACCATGTCCTCCCCCATGCACTTCTCCCTCTTTCCAGATCTGCTGGTAAAGAGGACTCTGTCTTGGAAAAAATCACTTGGATCTCTTTGTTTTAGCCCGTTCATCATCCAAGGAACCCTGCAGAAGAGGCTTAAATACATGTAACCCCTCAAGAGGAAGAACAAGGCTTTAAAAATTGATAAAAACTGTGTTTTTCCCTTTGGCGCAAACGCCGCCCTTGCAACATAAAGTATAGTCGTGCCAGCGGCGCATCCACCATACTTGCTACTACATAAAAAAGTTATGCCCTCAAGGTGCACTTTCTTTACTGTAACACTTACTAACCCTGCGCCCTCTTGGCGCACCAAACTCATGTGTAACATTGCAAAAACTTGCGCCATTGGCGCACCTTGCATCCATGCAACACCAACCATTCTTGTGCCAAGTATAAAACTATTAGCAGGCAGAGTGCATCCCTTATTCTGACAAACATCATGTCATCACAGACCTTCACAAAGTTCCCTTTAGCGCACATAAAACATATGTTACACACACCATATATGCACATGCAAAAATGATGTTACATGTAACATTAATTATATGCGCCCTTTGGCGCATCCTGTACCCGTGTAACATGAAAAATATCATGCGCCATTATAAAATGCATATATATGGCGCAGGCGCACTTCCACTTGCAACAACAAAAAATGTCATGTGCAGTGTCCATGCGCCCTGCGCCCTTTGGTGCTGATTTGTCCCTTGTAACACCATTTTCCTATGCGCCACACTATTTAGACCTACAGCCTGCAGTATTCATGCGCCCTGCGCCCTGAGGCCTTAAAATTGCTAACTCTTCTTTTCGCATTTCAATGGAAGATCAAACAACTAACATGACTCTCCTGCGTTGGGTTTCGCTCCTTCTTCTTGCAGATCAACAACTAAGTTCAGAACTACATATGTCTACATCAAGCAAGAAACCTACCAAGTCTAAGGGCAAAGCCAAGCTCATAGAGAGGAAGAAATGAAGTACAAATATCAGAGGGTCAGGATGCCTGAATCCCAGGCAGAGTGTGACCTGGATATAAGAGACTCAGAACTTGGTCACATTGATATGGAGGATTTCTGGGCCAGAACCCGAAAAGGGTCACAGGAAGTCCATGGATGGACAAACTGGTAGGCAGTGGCCTACATTTTGCTGGAGGGATCCCGGTTAGTGCTGTGAACAATGAGTTCATGATGGTAGTAGCCCGCTGCTACAACAAAGACACCAAGTGTGTCCACAATGAGAAAGGTGAGGTCGTGATCAACCTCACTTCCCGGCACTTCAAAATAATGCTTGGCATTCCTCATCACCGGAACTTTGTGGCCGTAAGCCAAGAGGATTGCACCAAAGCTTGGGAAGACAATGAGGATCAGTGTATGTAATTAATGAATGAGGTATACCTAAAAAACAAGAAGGTGGTGACTAGATGGCCACAAGTCATTCATCGCAGTGATTTCTCGGAGGAACTAAGTGATACAATCACGTTCCTAAGTAGAGTATTTGGGCTTCCTGATGCCCACTACTTTCATAAATGGATGTTGAGATACTTGGAGACGATGAACAAAAATGTGCCAGATCAACGCTTCGAGTGGGCGGAGATCATAAGCAGCACCATATCTAAGCAGCTCCAACAACTTACCACAACGGGGAGGTTCTACATGAACTCCTACGTAGTTTATGTTGCGGCCTCGGAAAGAGATTATCCAGCGTTGATGTGGTGCGGGGTTTGGCCCCAAGTAAAAATATATGAATACTATCAGAGCTGAAGTTGGAGAACAGTATCCCTCAGTTTATAAAGATTAACGATGCCTTCTTCTATGGCATCATCTACCTTTTGAGGCCAAACATGACTCATGGTCGTACGACCAAGAGCATTGTTGCTGCTACAGAGAAATGGGGGGCCTTGTTCACTCAATTCCCCACCTTCACTTATCTAAGGGCAGCCAACTTTTTGGGGGAACCAACCAAATTGCCAAGATATGCTGGCCCCAAACTGATTCTGTTGGAGCTGTCAAGACAGCTCATAACCTACCACGAGAAGTGCCTAAAGAGAAAGAAGGGTGGAACTCCTTTCCCCCTCACAGTGGGTAGGTACACTTGTCCTTCTCACCACAAAGCCGGGAGATGTTGGCAGAGCTGGAGCTGCTAAATCTAAAGCACAACTTCCCGGCAAGGCCCACTTTTGACCCTAGGAATTGCCTCCCAGGGCCAAACTCGATCCGATCCACATTCCACAGATCGAGGATATTTATATCGACCTATATCATGAGGTCGAGCTCAGAAGGAAGGATCATTCCCGCTTGGCCTTGGCTGAAATCATCCAGTACGGCGTAGCCATCGTCCCAAAAGGTTATCAAACTACTGATCAAGAGGTTGATCAGGTATATCTTGACACGGATGGGGATGACTGGCCGTTTGCTGTGATCGACAGAATAAAGTGCCTCAAACAATAGAAGAAAGGGTCAAAGAAACTCTGTGGAGAATAGAGCACTGGTGCAGGATGAATGGTCTCATCTACCTCGGAGTTGATTTCACCACTTCTCCATTGGGCAATGCACCTTCCAGGCCAAAACAACTGCCAAAGAGCAAAGGGAAAGACAAAGAGGGTGAGTCAAGCTCCACCCAAGAGGAAGCTCCTGAAAGTCCTCCTTCCGCTTCACAAGAATGGGTTGTAATCTGGAAAACCTGGAAAAGAAGCAGCGGAAGATGTTCGATAGGCACATCCACTCAGGATGTTGCCACTACTACAACTATTGAGGTCCCTTCTATCTCTTCTCCCTCTCCTCCTTCCCCTCCTCGAGTGACCCAAGTGACCATTCCTTTGGTCGTGTCCTCTCCCCCATCTTCTGTTGTTCCCCCTTCCTCATCGTCCATCTTCTCTTCTCTCGCGGAGCTGTCCCCCACCATTTCTTCCCTCATCTCTCAGCTCCCTTCCATTCCCATGTCTACTCCCCTGCAGTTTCTCTTCCTCCCGTGGGCACTTCCTCGGCCTCCCTCTCAATGCCGCCTCCAAGTGTCTCCACGTATTTTCCTTCTACTACTGCAGCTGCTCCCTTTTCTATTTCCGGCCCCTCTCCCATAAGTCCAGCATGGATCTCTCAGCACCTGAGCCAACAAAAGAGGAAAGTTCCCATCGCATTGATGGAATTTTCCGTCATCCCATCAAAGGGGACCAAGAAGCAAAAGCCTTTAACCCGCTTCTCTCAGAGTGTGTCAGGAGAGAGAGTAATGGAGATAGCTTACCCCAATCCTTTAAAGGATAAAAAGGATCTGTCTTGACAGATTACACAGTGACCCAAGTCACAATGGGGACATCTTCAGAAAGCCTTCAAGGAGAGGCCCTATCTGCAGTTGACGCCCTTTGCAAGAAGCTCCAGGAAGCAAAGGAAGAAAAGAGGCTATTAAAGGAGCAAAATAAACATCTTCTCCACGCCTTGCAGAAAATGGGCAGTGCACCTCCTACAACTACCACCGAAACTCCTGAGCCTTTGAGCCAGGACAAGATTAATGAATATGCCAAAATCGGTGAGCAGGGTATGGTAGTTTCCGCCTGGAGGAGCCAAATCCTCAAAGAAAGTGAGGGAGTGATCGCAAGTTCACCGGATTATATCAGAATATCAGTCGGGTGAACAAAGAGCTCCAGGCTATAGCAGGACCCATCTCGAAGAGTTGGACCATGCCAGGATGCAACATGAGACCTTTCAGAAAATGCTCGACTATTCAGTCGAAGATCTAGTCAAGTTCGGCGTCTTTGGACACCCCAGAGCCCTCAACAAAATCCTTTCTACTCTGGATTATCGGGTTGATCAGCTGGAGTTTGTCCTGGAGAAGATCGACAAAATAAAGGAGGAAGCCCTGGATGCAATGCATCAGATGGAGCAAATTGTCTTGAGAATGTCTCGGGTTTGCTCACTCCTTCTTTCACCTTAAGAAAGGTTGATGAAACTATTCAGATCTTCAAGGAGATCATTTCACAAGGGCTGGGACCAGAGGTCACTTTCGACGCTGAATCCATCAACAACCTGTTGGCTTGTCGTGACTTCATTGGGTACCTGATAGAGGTAGAAAATGATTATTCCAAACTCCCAGAAAAGCTCACAGATGAGCGGGAGACTTGCGAGGCTATCAGTGATCGACACAAGGATCCTTCCCAGGATCAACTTCAACCCATGATCAGCAAGTTCATGGAATACCGTGCCCAGTTCCACATCTCGTCTCTGAGCAGCAGCAAAAGCAGGATACCCCCTTTCAGCCGCGGGACGACGATGAATAGTTTCATTCTCCTCGACTTTCATTTTTGTAAAATATCTAAGAGTATGTTGACACAAATGATGACATCATCCATGTTGCACCATGGGATGATGTCATCCACCAAGTTGTCAAAAGTCAACAAGTGACTTTGAGATATTTTGTAAGATATTTTGTAATTAAGTGGTTGGTTTGTTTTTGCCTTCTTTTCTTCTCTTCTTCTATAAATACTTGAATACTTGTTGTATTCAAGGGGTGGATACTTTTCAGATGAAAAATAGAAGTAAGAAGAAAAGACTTTGAGCTTTTTGTAACAGAAGGAAATATTAATACAATATTTAGACTTTGTGCTGAATATCTGTGTTATACATCAGAGCTTTCTTATGTTAGATCTGTATGTTTGTTCTGTTGAATCTACTTCTACTTTATTGTCATTTATTCATCAGTATTGCTTTGTTTGTCTATGCAAGTAGGTTCGGCTCTGTTTACTACCAGCCCAAAACATAGACCCTCTGACCTTTCTACTTTGGAATTCATTTCTTTTCTCCCTTCAGATCCATCTTCTTTCCTTTCCTTCCTTCATTCCTTTCTGTTCTTCATTGGAACTACTCTACTGGGATGAGATCCCAACCCCTGAAGGTAGAATATTGTGAGACTTGCACAAGATTCCTGCTGGTAGAATAGCAATAAACCAGTTTCACTTTGCTGACTCAAAGAGGGGCTATGCCCTGCACACTGTTGGCTCGTTTATCCATAGATCTGTCCATTCGATGATTTTCAAACCAACAGTTTTTGGTGACTCTACTGGGGATCGAATAGATCTATCAGATCTATGATAGTGGTATGATAGAAAATCAGTAAAAATCAGAAAAATCATTACCTGTTTGCAAATCTAAACTTTTGCTTAAAATCCAAAATTTTTGCAAAATACTCCAAAATTGAAAATTTTCTTCTGAGATCCATAGATCTGGCCTAGTTGGAGATCTTTAGTTCGCTGAGTTTTTATAAAAATCTGTATTTTTCCGTAGATCTGAGTTTTTGACAGTTTACCAAAATTTTCAAACTCTTTGAAAAGTCAACTCTAGATTCAAAAATCAGCTTACTAAGCTCTACCATCATTTTATCCTCATTGTTCTTTGTCATTAAACCACAATCGGTTTTCAAAAGAGGGATAAAATTTAAATATTTAGAAAAGTACATGCTGCTGGTTTTTGTCAGAAAAATCAGAAAATCAGCAAGTACAACCAAAAAGAGTTTTTAAATCTGCTCCACAATATTACAGATCTGGAAGGTACACTGGTGGGTGAACCATTTACTCGTAGCAGGAGAGCTCATGGAGAAGTCGATCTTACCTTCGACCTGCTTCAAAGGCACAACTTCAGTATAACACCATCTCGCTTCTCGTCACTAAGTTCGGTGAACGGTCATCCAGGAGTGTCTCACCTCCACGAAGGAAGCATCTCTCATTAGGAACGTCTACATCACTTTGTAGTGCCTTGTTGCTCATGGGCTGTGTTTCAGCCCGCGTTCTTTTTCACCCGGTGTCAAATGGTAGTACCATGGGGAAATGCTATGGGCCCCTGGCTTTGCCGCATCCTGTTCACGCGCTCCCACATGGAAACCGAAAGAATTTTCCCAAATTTGATGGGAGCGGAAACCAAAGCACGGATTCACACATATCTGCATTCATCATGTCATGCAGTATCCTAGATGTAACCCATGAAGATGTGTCAGTTCGCCTCTTTTTAGAGACCTTGCAAGGACCCGTGGCAGAATGGTTCCAACATTTGCCGGCCGGATCTATCACTAGTTGGGCCACCTTGCGGGCTGCTTTTGAAGAAAGATACAAGCCTTTGGAAGATGCATTTGCATTGTTATCACAAATCACTCACCTAAAGAAGGAGGTCAATGAGACCATGCGTGATTTTATCGCCAGGTTCAATGCATTAATCAACCGTGTGCCTGTTGCCATGTTGCCAACACTAGAAAATCAAAAGTGTTTCTTTGTGAATGCAATGAGCTCAAAAATAAGTTTTTTGCTTCTACATGAACAAATAACTACCTTGCCTCTTGCCCAGGCTGCTGCCATTCGAATTGAAGATAACTTGCTAATATCTAGCGAATTAAAAAGGGAATCATCCAAGCTTAAATCTTTGGGCCCTTCTCCCACTACTTCGTCTGATCCGGCATTCCAAAAGATGGCAAATGACTTGCTCGCATTAAAGAAGCAGTTAGCTCAGGCTTCTCCAAGCACCTCATACCGGGATATCCCACGGAGGAATTTCATTTCCAACAATGTTCCACAAAGGCCGCGCCTACCTATAACTACTCCGTGGCTGGCGCTTGAGGCTCCTCCGGTCAATGCTCTAGTCGAGATTGAAGAAGAAGAGCAAAATTATGAAGAACCTTCATCTCAAGGTGAAGATGATCAAGATGTCGGTGAACCGGTGGCGACTCTACTATCGGGTATATGGAATTTGATGAGGAAGAATCTAATGAAGAAGAGGGTACCCAAGGATATGCAAGTAGACAATCATATGTTGTTTTTACCCGCTCGCAAGGAAAAGAAGCAGAGGTCGCTACCAATGTGCAGAAAGAGAAGGCTGCGTCATCCATGCCCCTAACTATTGCTAAAAGAGGTAATCCTCTTCCTGCTCAACCCCCTGTTAAGTATTTTACAAAGAAATCTTTTCTCCTATCTCCCCTCCGAATCAGCCCTCTCATATTCCTATCAAGACCAGTAACTTTACCCTACCATCGCGAAATGAAGGACTCATTCCTCCATCAACGCAACCCTTGGCTACATTTGACATAATTGACCACGCTAAAAAGACCAAGATTCAAATGTCGAAGCTGAGTACCTTCATCAAACCCCGAACAACTTGTAAGGTTGACTGAATACATCCAAAGTCAGGCTGTCATGACTAATCAGGTTTCCCCAAAAGGAATCCTTTCCACCCCTCCTTCATCCCGCATAAATGTTGCCTCGACTTCCACGTCAGGCAAGATAGAACCTTTCTATCTCTCCCTCCTAATCAATGGCCACAAACTAAGCAACTGCATAATTGATTCTGGAGCTTCCGATAATGTCATGCCGGAAAAAGTCAGCCCATGCTCTGGGCCTCACCCTTACCAAGCCTTTTGGTAGATGTTATTCCTTGGAAACCAAGCAAGTTCCAGTTGATTGGTCAAATCAAGGACGCGTAATTTGCATTTGCAGCATTCCCGAGAGAAAAGGGTAAAAATGACCATCCTTGTTGCCGATATTCCAGCAGCCTATGGAATTCTGCTGGGAAGGAGTTTTTGTAGTGAAGTTGGTGGGGAGATTCATATGGACTGGTCTAAGGCTAGGATCCCGTCAAAGGTGTAATGCAAACATTGGAGCCTGAATCACAAAAGAAGTACCTGGTTACTAACTCCGATGACCCTAAAGCATAGATTCTCTTCGAATCATCAGGGATGGGAAACTATTTCTTGTCTACCGAGTCTGACAAAATGGATGTCCTCATCGAGAAGGGGATCTTAACAAGATCTGGACTTTGCAGTTTGATGGCAGCTGTGCGATTAGTGGGTGTGGTGTTGGTGTTGTGCTTATATCTCCCGAAGAAGAGATTATTCCTCTCTCTTTCAAGTTACAATTTTTCAACACAAATAATACTGCTGAGTATGAATCTCTACTACTTGGCATGCAAGCCGCAAAAGAAAGAGGGATCAAGAATCTGAAAGTACAAGGTGATGCAGAGCTAGTTGTAAATCAAGTTAAAAGGATATACCAAGTGAAGAATGAAAGGCTCAGACATTACCACAACGCGGTGTGGGACAGCATCGAGGAGTTTGATGCTTTTTCAATAAAATCCATCCCAAGAGCTCAGAATGACATGGCCGATTCATTGGCCATTTCAGCATCCCTCATGCTCCCTCACCCAGGTTTGAAAACAGACAAATATACCATTGAGGTGGTTTTCCACCCAAGCGTGCCAGATAATTCTCAGCATTGGCAAGTATTCAACAATGACAATCAACTCATTGCCTTTCTAGAAAAGGTGGAAAATTTTAGTGAGCTTCATTTTGAAGGATCCACTTCTGCATGCCATGAATCAGTTACCGATCAAAATGAAGAATCGAAAGGAGGAGATGGCATATGTCAGCTCAAAGGAAATAAAATTCCAAAAGGCCTAGTTTCTCTAGAGCGTTTGTTCGACAGGCATGATCACTTTGTTAAAAAGAAAAGGTGAGATGATCCTAATTCCTCCCCAGAAACCGAACCGGTCAATTTAGGTTCGGTAGAACATCCGCAGTTTGTGAACATTGGAAAATGTTGCACACCCGAAGAAGAGAAGCGGAAGTTTGTCAAACTGCTGAAGAAATACATGGATGTATTGGCATGGTCCTACACTGATCTAAAGTCTTTCAAGCCGAAGGACGTCCAGCATGATATCCCATTGAAAGAAGATGTCAAACCTTTTCACCAGAAGCAGAGACACTATAATCCTAAGATCTCAGGTACTATCCAGGCTGAAATTTAGAAAATGCTAGGCCGCACGGATTATTTTTCCTATCCATCACAGTACTTGGGTGGCAAACATTGTGCCAGTATGCAAGAAGAATGGTGAGATACGCATATGTGTAGATTTTCGCAACCTGAATCAGGTGTCCTTGAAGGACAACTACCCGCTTCCCATAATGGATCAGGTTTTGCAGGTGATCTGGATCAGAAATGTTGTCCATGCTTGATGGTTTTTCAGGCTACAATCAGATTGAAGTCTCACCTGAAGACCAATTTAAAACAACATTCACTACCCCCTGGGGCACATTCACCTATAGCAGAATGCCTTTTGGCCTGACCAATGCTGGTGCCACTTTCCAGTGGGCCATGGACCTTGCGTTCAAAGGTATGATGGGGAAGGTCATCGTAGTCTACTTAGATGACTTAATTGTGTTCTCCAAATAATGAAATGATCATTGTGATCATTTGGAGAAAGTATTGATTAGATGCCGAGAGCACGGGATCTCCCTGAATCCGAAAAAGTCTATTTTGGAGTCACAGAAGGAAAATTGTTGGGACATGTTGTTAGAAAAGAAGGGACAAAGATAGATACCAAAGAGTTAAGGCTATTCAGAGCCTTACTTTACCTACAAGAAAAACCAGCGTTCACTCTTTCTTCGGAAAAGTGAATTTTCTCAGGCGCTTTGTTCCCGATTTTGCTGAAAAGACTCGTCATATATTAGACATGATGAAAGGGTCACCAACTTTCCGATGGAGCAAAGAAGGGAAGAAGTCATTTGAGGAAATAAAAGCCTCTGTTGCTCACGTGCCAGTCCTGGTGTGTCCCGATTTCTCTAAGGATTTTATCATGTATAGCTATGCATCTGAGCACACTGTGTCGGCCATCCTAATGCAAAAGAATTCTCAAAATGTTGAATCCCCTATTGCGTTTATGAGCTCTCCTCTCAAGCCTCATGAATTAAAGATGTCTCAGTTGGAAAAACATGCCTTTGCCATTGTCAAAGTAGTCAAGAACTTCAGGTATTACATTTTAAACTCTCATACAGTGGTGCTGGTCCCTGACACGGCAGTCAAGTCAATTTTAACTCAACAGGAGTTAGGAAGCTTGCGGGGGAATTGGATTGCAAAAGTCCAGGAGTATGATCTAGATATAAAACCAACCAAGCTGGTAAGAGGTAAGGGCCTATGTCAGCTTATGGCTGAAAACAAAGATTCAGAAGACCCTGAAGAAGAGGATGATTGCACCCATGGAGCACAAAGCCAGCTGGAGAAACCCGATTCACCACCTATGGTCCTATTTTTCGCAACCAGTGACGAATGGTATTCCGATATTGCTTTCTTTCTCACCTATGGCGAATGCCCAGCTCATCTCACTACAAAGGAGAAGTGCGCTATAAATCTCAGAGCAGCCAGATATATCATCTGGGATAACGGTTTATACAAATGTGGAATAGATGGCATCTTCTTGCGATGTGTTGACAAGCCACAACAAGTGAAGTTACTTGAGAGTTTTCATAATTCGGCTTGTGGGGGCATTTCTCCTCTTCCGTGATGGTGCACAAGATCATCCGGGCCAGGTACTATTGGCCAACACTTTTCCAAGACACAACCACCTGGGTAGCAAAGTGTGAGCCTTGCCAGCAGTTTGTCGGCAAGCCCAAGTTGGCTGCTTTTCCCCTCAGGCCGGTCATTGTTGACGAACCATTCAAGCAGTGGGGAATTGATTTTATTGGTGCACTCAATCCCCAATCGAGTGCCGGACATAGTTATGTCCTGACAGCAACAGATTATTTCACAAAATGGGTAGAAGCCATACCTGTCAAACATGCCACTTCCGAGGTTGTTTGCAGTTTTATCAAAGAGAATATTATTGTCAGGTTTGGCATTCCGAACAAGATTGTTGCTGATAACGCTTCCAACTTCTCCTCATGAGAAGTTGTTGGTTTTTCTATGAATACGGAATAACTCTGGCTCACGCCTCAGATTATTATCCTCAGGGAAATGGTCAGGCTGAATCCAGTAATAAAAACTTGGTGACCATCATACGAAAGTTAGTGGATGAAAATCAATGAATGTGGCACAAGTCATTATACGACGCTTTGTGGGTGGACCGCATTACTCCCAAGAGGTCTCTCGGCATGTCTCCTTTTCAAGTGTTATATGGCACCGATGCTGAGCTTCCCATTTTGTGGAACTCCCTGCTCTGTGCTTGGCCCAGCAATCGAAGATGAGACTTTCCAAAATTCCCTTGAGAAGAGGATCATGTATCTAGCAGAGCTCGAAGAAAAGAGAGTAAGAGTGGTCGACAGGATCACCGAGCATCAGAATCAGGTAAAAAGATTGTTCGATAAAAAAGCTAAGAAAAGAGATTACAGGTGGGAGACCTCGTCCTTTTGTGGGACAAACGAAGAGAGCCAAAGGGCATGCATAAAATTTGATTCCCTATGGAGAGGACATTTCAAGATCAAGCGACTCAATGGAGAGAATAGCTTCTATCTCTCGTATCCGGATGGAACCTGGCTCCCACTTCCTATATATGGCAAAAGCATCTAAAAATCTTCAAGAAGTAGAGCTTGCTCTCTTCTTTGTATGATTTGCTTGATTGTGTGTTTGTTTTTGTCATGTGTTTGTTTTTGTTGGTTGTGTGTTTCCTTTTGTGGTCGCCCTTGTTTTTGACTCTATTTCCCAATGGATAGGCACGTGTAGATCTGGGATTCTCTACCCCTGATTTCCGTTCAGAGATAGTCCCCAGAAAGAGCCAGCTGTTATCCCGTAAAATTGGCAAGGGCAATTTTACGGGTAACCATACCAAAATTTTGTTCTGGTCCCTCGTCAGGGACTCCTTGCGTTCGGAACGTTGCAAAAAACCCTTTTCGGGAAATCTGGTTTTCCGAACTTGGCCTTTTTTTGGTCTTTTTGGTCGGGTGCACCTAATGTCTGTGCAACATAGGGTAAGCATGCACCCCCTTTAAATCCTTTGGCACAAGGTTTGAAGTGTCGACACACATTTTGGTGTACCTCACCATGTTGCGCCTTTCTTGCATGCACCAAGGCGCATGCGCCTTTGTGTCAACAATAGTTTGTTGCGCCACATTTTGGTGCGCCAAGGGTGCACGTATTTCCGTGTTGACAACACTTTTGGTGTGCCAAGGGTGCACATAACTTCGTGTTAACATGTGTTTTGATGCGCCAAAGGGCGCAAGCTTTCCAGTGTCGACAGGTGTTTTAATGTGCCACTTCAAAAAGTGGTTGGCACATTTATTACAACTTTGCCTATATATAGGTGCATCCGCCCTGTCACTTTCACCAGTTAGAAAACATGTGATTATTCTTTTTCCTCTACACCTATCAGCACGCCTGTCATTCTCATATCACGTCGTGGACCCAGTTTCACCTCTCACATTATATATATTCCTGGTAAGTGGTCCTTATTGCTCTCATGTTTTATGTTTTGGTTATTGGTTTGTTTTTGTTTGGGGGTTGGATTAAATAGTTCGTGTAACCATGTCCTCCCCATGCACTTATCCCTCTTTCCGAGATCTGCTGGTAAAGAGGACTGTCTTGGAAAAAATCTCTTGGATCTCTTTGTTTTAGCCCATTCATCATCCAAGGAACCCTGCAGAAGAGGCTTAAATACATGTAACCCCTCAAGAGGAAGAACAAGGCTTTAAAGATTGATAAAAACTGTGTTTTTCCCTTTGGCGCAAACGCTGCCCTTGCAACATAAAGTACAGTCACTTAACGGTGCATCCGCCATGCTTGCTACATAACAAACAGTTGCGCCCTCAAGGCGCACTTTCCTAGCTTGTAACACTTACTAACCCTGTGCCCTCTTGGTGCACCTAATGCATGTGTAACATTACAAAAATTGCGCCATTGGCGCACCCTGCATCCATGCAACAACAACCATGCTTGCGCCAAGTATAAAACTATTAGCGGCGCAGGCGCATCCCCTGTTACAGCACAATGTCATGCAATCTTCCCATGCACCGTGCCAAGTTCCCTTTAGCGCACATAAAGCATATGTTACACACACCATATATGCGCCCTTTGGCACACCAAAGTTCCATGTAACATAAAAATTATATGCCCTTTGGCGCATCCTGTCCCCGTGCAACATGAAAAATACATGCACCTGGTATAAAATGCATATATATGGCATAGGCACACTTCTGCTTGCAACAACAAAAAATGTCATGTGCAGAGAGTCCATGCACCTTGCCCTTTCGCACTGATTTGACCCTTGTAACACCATTTTCCTATGCGCCACACTATTTAGCCCTACAGCCTACAGTATTCATGCACCCTGCGCCCTGAGGCCTTAAAATTACTAACTCCTCTTGCTGCCAATGCTTTAATGGAAGATCAAATAGCTAACATGACTCTCCTGCATTGGGTTTCACTCCTTCTTCTTGCAGATCAACAACTAAGTTCAGAACTACATATGTCTACATCAAGCAAGAAACCTACCAAGTCTAAGGGCAAAGCCAAGCTCACAGAGGAAGAAATGAAGTACAAATATCAGAGGGTCAGGATGCCCGAATCCCAGGCAGAGTGTGACCTGGATATAAGAGACTCAGAACTTGGTCACATTGATATGGAGGACTTCGGGCCGAACTCAAGGGTCATAGAAGTCCATGGATGCACAAACTAGTAGCAAAGTGGCCTCGCATTTCTGCCTGGAGGGATCCTCGGGCCAAGATCTTTGTGAACAATGAATTCATGATAAGTAGTCTGACGCCCTCTACAACAAAGACACCAGATGTGTGTCCACAATGAGAAAGGTGAGGTCGTGATCAACCTCATTTAAGCACTTCGAAATAATGCTTGGCATTCCTCATCACTCTGACTTTGTGGCCGTAAGCCAAGAGGATTGCACCAAAGCTTGGGAAGACAATGAGGAAAGTGTATGTAATTAATGACCGAGGTATACCGAAAAACAAGAAGGTAGTGACCAAGATGGCCGCAATTCATTCATCGCAGTTGATTTCTCGGAGGAACTAAGTGATACAATCATGTTCCTAAGTAGAGTATTTGGGCTTCCTGATGCCCTCTAATTTCATAAATGGATTTGAGATACTTGGAGATGATGAACAAAATGTGTTAGATCAACGCTTGAAAGTGCGCGGAGATCATATGCAGCACCATATAAAGCAGCTCCAACAACTTACCACAACGGGAGGTTCTATATGAACTCCTACGTAGTTTATGCTGTAGCCTCAGAAAGAGATTATCCAGCGTTGATGCGGTACGGGGTTTGGCCCTAGGTAGAAATATATGAATACTATCCAGAGCTGAAGCTGGAGAACAATATCCCTCAGTTTACAAAGATTAACGATGCCTTCTTCTATGGCATAAATGCACTGAGGCCAAACATGACTCACTCAGGTGATGCGACCAAGAGCATTGTTGCACCTACAGAGAAATGGGGGCCTTGTTCACTCAATTCCCCACCTTCACTTATCGAGGGCAGCCAACTTTTGGGGGAACCAACCAAATTGCTAAGATATGTCAGCCCCAAACTAGTTTGTTGGAAAGTCAAGATAAAGCTCGTAACCTACCACGAGAAGTGCCTAAAGAGAAAGAAGGGTGGAACTCCTTTCCCCCTCACGGTGGGTAGGTAAACTTTTCCTTCTCACCCAAAGGGTTGGGAGATGTTGGCAGAGCTTGGAGATCGTTTCACAAGGGCTGGGACAAAAGGTCACTTTTGACGCCGAATCCATCAACAACCTGTTGGCTTGTCGTGACTTCATTGGGTACCTGATAGAGGCAGAAAATGATTATTCCAAACTCCCCAAAAAGCTCACAGATGAGCGGGAGACTTGCGAGGCTATCAGTGATCGACACAAGGATCCTTCCTGGATCAACTTCAACCCATGATCAGCAAGTTCATGATATACCATGCCCAGTTCCACATCTCGTCTCCGAGCAAAGAAAGAAAGCAGCTGTGAGATACCCCCTTTGGTCGTGGGGACGACGGCGATGAATAGTTTCATTCTCCTCGACTTTCATTTTTGTAAAATATCTAAGAGTATGTTGACACAAATGATGACATCATCCATGTTGCACCATGGGATGATGTCATCCACCAAGTTGTCAAAAGTCAACAAGTGACTTTGAGATATTTTGTAAGATATTTTGTAATTAAGTGGTTGGTTTGTTTTTGCCTTCTTTTCTTCTCTTCTTCTATAAATACTTGAATACTTGTTGTATTCAAGGGGTGGATACTTTTCAGATGAGAAATAGAAGTAAGAAGAAAATACTTTGAGCTTTTTGTAACAGAAGGAAATATTAATACAATATTTAGACTTTGTGTTGAATTCCTGTGTTATACATCAGAGCTTTCTTATGTTAGATCTGTATGTTCGTTCTATTGAATCTACTCTGCTTTATTGTCATTTATTCATTAGTATTGCTTTGTTTGTCTATGCAAGTAGGTTCGACTTTGTTTACTACCAGCCCAAAACATAGACCCTCTGACCTTTCTACTTTGGAATTAATTTCTTTTCTCCTTTAGATCCATCATCTTTCCTTTCCTTCCTTCATTCCATTCTGCACTTTCTTCATCGGAACTACTCTACTTGGGATGAGATCCTAACCCTCGAAGGCGAATATTGTGAGACTTGCACAAGATTCCCTACCGGTAGAATAGCAATAAACAGTTTCACTTTCTTTGACTCAAAGAGGGCTATGCCTGCACACTCGTTGGCTCATTTATCCATAGATCTGTCCATTCAATGATTTCAAACCAACAGAAGCCATTCCATTCGAGTCCCTAATGATATTAAGAATGGAAAATATTTATCCATATCAAGCATGATCTCCAACAATCAAAAGAACACATCTTTAGAAGAAAATGACATGTCAACACTTGAAATACAAAGGAGGAATATGATAATTGTCGAGGTGTTACATGGGAGCAGATATAGTACATGCAGATGTTCATTTCGGGATTCTCTATGATTACAACACCTCTACACATAGTGGATTCAAAGAGTAATGGTTTTTCTTGGGGTAAGGAACAAGAAAAATCCTTTTAGTTATTGAAATGTACGATTAGTCATACTCCAATACTTTCTCTTCCTTTATTTTTGTATGCCTTTTAAAGTAGATAGATGATGCGATTGATTACGTTATGGTTGTGGTGTTGCTTCAAGAAGGAAAACCCATATACTATCATTTTAAAACTTTCACTTCAGCGGTTAAAGGATATTCGGTATATGATAAGGAAATATATGCACTAGTTTCTGAAATTAAAAATGGAATTATTATTTGTTGGGTAAAAAAATATTGTGCACGGTGATCACAAACCTCTCCCGGTATTTACAAGCAGTCTAAATTGAGGCAGGCAAGGCACTACAAATGGATGGGGTTCCTTTAGCAGTTCCATCTGGTGATCAAATACAAGAAGGGTAGTACAAACTTGGTGGCAAACATGTTGCCTAGGCCACCCACACAAGAGAAATTATCTTGTTTGTCCATTATCTCTCATATAGAGCCCTTCACAAAGAAAGATTACTGAGAGAGGCATATGCCTAGGACAAAGACTTTGGGGTGATATTTCGTAGTCAGTTCCCAAGTCCCGAGGGACTAAAAGGACAAGGATTGAAGATTTTTTATCTCAAGGACGAGTTGCTCTACCGATGAGGGAAGCTTTGCATGCCCAAAGAAGAAAGACATATATTGATGAGGGAAGCACATACCTTGAAAGTAGCGATACATTTCCGTGTTGGTAAGACTCTAGCCCACTTGCAAAGGTACGTGTATTGGCCCAATATGCAAGAAGAAGTATCAAAATTTATACGTGGATGTAAACTTTGTCGTACTAACAATCCTAAGACTAGGAAGGAGGGTTTGTATATGCCTTTACCAGTACTCTACTCGTCTACGGGAGGAAATTTCTATGGATTTTGTAGGAGGATTACCTATGTCTAAACATGGAAATGACTTTCTTTATTTTGTTGTCAATAGATTCAAGAAGATGTGTATTATTATGGCATGTAAAAATAAAATAAAAGTACATGAGGCAAAAAATCTTTTCTTTGATAATGTATGGGTACATTTTGGTTTTCCAAAGTCTATTGTTTTTATAAGGATTCCAGGTTCTTGGGGAAGTTTTGGACTACTTTATGGGACAAGATGGATATCCAAGTTACAGAGGAGCACAAATTTCCATCCACAAATACATGGATAGACAGAGGTGGTGAACAGGAATTTGATACGAGCTTGATTAGAGGGTATAACAACAAATACCCAAGGACTTGGGATGAGTCCTTAGCCTATATTTAGCATTCATATAACTGGAAGTACACACATCCACTACGAAGTCACCATTTGAAGCATGCTTGGGATATCTACCAACAAATATGCTGGATATAGAAGTTGGGAAACAAGATGAGAAGGAGAAATGAGACACAAAGGTGACTAGAGAAAACAAATTCATTGAGAGGATCCATAAAATCCATCTCAAAGTCAAAGAACAGCTAGAGAAATCTCAAGACAAGTACAAAGCTAGGCACAATCAACATAGAATGGAACATAAGATTCATGTTGGAGATAGAGTTTGGATTTACTTCTGGGAAGGAGAGAATATAAGGTCAAGCATGGAAGTTCAAGCCACTATGATATGGGCCCTTCACCATATTGGAGTAGGTTGGAGAAAAATCCTTTCAACTTGATTTACCGTCATTCATGAGGATGTACTCGTAGTAAACTATAAGAACTTCAGATGTATATGAGCCATCCATGCTAGATGAAGATGAAGGACTACAATCGCTACCTTTCATTGAGGAATAGGATTGTATCTCGAACTCACGAGGTGAATTGGAGGAGGTCAGTAGTGCTTTGAAGGTCGAGAGACTAGGATAGGTCCGTAGGAGTCTTGACATATTAAACTAAAAGGAAAGACACCAAGGAAGGGCTAGTTGTACTCAAAGGAGAAAGTGAAGGAATTATTTCCTCATCTACTCCCCCACCAAGCTTTTGTGGGACCAAAATCCTCCTAAGTAGGAGAGGTGTGATCCATAGGAATCCAAAAGGACTCTACTTCATTAGATCAGTCACCATGAAGAAGGAAAATAAATACATGGAGGTTCTTTCCTTATAGTATAAGGACTCGCCACTCTATGCAGATTGATTATAGAACTTTCGTTCAACTAGGCGGTGGTCTCGTAACCACCACCCAGGCTAGGTTTGCATTGGGTGGTAGTCCTAACTCTTCTAGATAGAAAATAAAAACATGAAATGAACAACCTCAGAATTTGAAAGGGTTTCCATGTCTCTTCTCCTCCATGACCTCTTGCATTATCCAATACATGAGAGGAGATGAGAAAGGCTATAAATATATGTTTGTATAAGATAATAGGATCATACAAGCATGAAATCAAGTGAGCAAGAAGTTATTAGTGATGGAATTGTGTTTTTAGAAGAAAGGAGTGTTGAGACTAAGCAAGCAAGTAATTGGGAGGAAATGTGAGATATTATCTACTTCAATTTCATACTTATTGTAATTTTTGTACTTATCATTTGAATTGACCAATTAAAGTGGTAAGAAAGAGAAATTTCCTTCCCGATCGGTTTTTCCTCCTCTTAAGGTTTCAGGATAAAACTTGTTGGTGTTTGTGAGTTTATATTCTTTATTTTCCTACAATTATTGATTCTAAGCATAAGTAAAATTCATTCACTAGCTATCTCTATCATTTTATAATAGAAAGTAGAACAACAACGTTTAATTTGTGATTTTGTGGATAATTCCAAAGTTAAAGATCTTACAAATCAACTTGTTTGTTTGTCTCTACTTATATCTGCTATTGTTTTCCATTATATGTGGGCTTTGCCCTATAATTGTGTGTACACATGTTTGTTTTTACGTCCATGAAAGCCTTGCATTACTTGTCACATTGCAATTGATGTCTCATGTTTTCAAACCACTTTTTGTGGCTTACTTTTTTCTTGTGTGTTTACACTATTATTCTTGGTCGTTCTTACATTGTCTACATATTTTACACTTGTCTTACTCGCATGCATGTGTTTTTAGAATAACACTTATTTTGGCTAGCCATATTTATTTGTGTGTGCCTTTGTTTCTATAAAGCACAAGCCCTTTCCACTAAAACACAGAGTTACAAAGTTTAGAGTGTGGTAGGTCCTCTTTTGGGGCTGCATTATCCTATCAATGACATTACATGTGCTCCCGAAGAGGAGGGCATCATTGAGTTTGTACATATTAACACAATGTATTTACACTGGTTCATTATAATTTACTTTCCACCCTCGTAATTATGGGTTTACATACAACAAGTGGGTTCAAACTAGTCTATGAACCCCATGCATGATGGGTTTTATAGGTCATGGTGTCCTTAGCATTTTGGGAAGTATTTACAAGCTAGGAGGTTATATTGGGTGTGCCTCTCTCACAAGACTTCAGCTAGTGGCATTGGATCTCCCAAAACCTAGGACACTTCATAGACTTATCTACACACATTTTGGTATCCAAATATCTCTCCTAGAAATTTGGATAACTTGCATACACATTCTGGCTCTAAGTTATTCATGCAAAGTGTTACACGCACTCAAGGTCACTTGGCACATTCCCTTGGTCATAGTTTCCCTATGCGCCCCTTTTCCTTTCTCCTTCCACTCCTCCCTTGCGCCCACCTTCCGCGCATTCACCTTCTTCCTAATCAGTTTCTTCCCTTCCCCACGTGCCTCACACTTTCTTCAATTGGCTAAGTCCTTGGCCCTCTCGCATGCCACACCCATTACTTTGTAATAGTTTGCCTTCACCATATTTCTCTCACTCACCAGTTTGCCAGTTTCATTTTCCCCACGTGCATCATGCACTCCCTCTACGCCTTCCTCTATTTTCTCCATGTGCCCTTCCCTCACGCCCTTCTATGCTAGGTCATCTTTTGACATGCTTGAGTGTGTCATGTGTAACCAGTCAAAGCATGCCAATAGGCACCAAATCCTTGCAACAAATCAACAAGTGACACGTGGTAGAAATGAAATATTTCACATAGTTGGCCATCATTTCAGCCAATCCATGCACGTGCCACATGTTTTTGCATGTGCGACGAAAACTGACATCTTCTTCGACACCATATATTTTTGCTATACAGAGCTCATATCGAGTGCATGTGCCTGGACTTGTCAAAAATATATTGACATCAACTATAATGCTAGAAATTCAAATTCAAATTCTTGGTGGATTTGGTAGGTGAGAAATGGGAAAACATCTTTTGAGCATTAATGAGTAGATCTGATTGCTCCAACCACCCGATTTGATATGATCCACCCTCCTTTCTTCTTCAACATGCCAAAAATAGGCATGGGGAAGTGTATTTCATAGATCTCTAGGTGGATTTGTAGGCATTCAATGCTTCTTGTTGGTGGTTGTGTTTCAAATTCAGGTTTTCCTCCTTCTTCCCTTCTTCCTCCATGGATTCATCTATAAATGTAAGAGCAAGGCTCATTTGTTATGTTGGACACTCTGGATCCTTACGCATTTTGCTAAGGACTTCATATTTTTTGTATTTTGAGTTGTAGACCTCTAGATTTGGCTCTTGCATGTGGATATCAGCTCCTCCATCATCATCATTATAATAACTCTATGCATTTTTGGAAGTAATAGAAGCATCATTTTGTGACTATTCTCTATCCTAACATGTTTTCATTCCTTCTTCTTTCCTTTTCTTTTGTGTTGTGTGTTGGTTGTGCTATTTCAGGTCCCTTGTAGTTCCATATTTAGTTGTGTTCCATGAGAAATGATCTGGTGAATATGTGTTTCAGTCATTGTGCTACTCATGCCTAGCCTCCTTTCACACATTTCCTTTCATTCTCACTCAAAATAGATAGTGTTCATCCCTTTTTTCTGGTGCTATCACCTTTTAGTGTAGTTTCCTTTCATGTTATCCTTCTATCCCTGGTCCTTGGCATTATTAGCTTAGTTTCCCTTTCCAACACTAGGAGTAGTAGTAGTAGTAGAAATAGATAGAGGAACCAACCTTCTCCGAGATCCATCCCAAGCATCGCAAGGTCCCACAACTTGGGGATGGTTCCATTGTGGTCTCAAACACCTGGCCCTTCCGAGATCGAGATGGGTGCATGTTTGAGAAACCAATAGTTTCTGGCATGCCCAGTGGGACCAACATTGAAAGCTCAAATTTCATATCTCTAAGTTCTGGTGTGTGGACTTAGTATTTCAGCCTTTGGAGGCTCATTTCAACACACATTGGTGACTCCCAACATTTTAAGATCTCTATTTTAGTAGTCCTGAGTGCCTTTCATGAGAAGAGTGCACACAAGAAGAAGTGCAACAAGCTGAAGATTATTTTGAGTACCTCTAGCTATCCCCGAGAAGAGTTCATTCTAGAAAATCCACGTGCACATCTCTCATCTCTAGCGTGCCACATGCCCATTCAACTCCTCCTCAAAATAGACAACCTACATGCCCTGCAATGGCACATCAACAACCTCCTCCATTAAGAAACTTTGCAAACTTTTTTGGAGGGAGTCCCTTGCTTGTTGGTGTGCAACATGATATGCCAAATGGTGTGCTCAAGAGTATTCCATACTTTACTGGTGAGAATCAAGTCACCCTCAGAGCATATCCAGGATATAGCAAATGTGTGTTCACTCTATTTGATCACACATGATGATGTAGTCAAAGCTACTTACAACCTCTTTCAAAGGTAAAGCACTTCAATGGTACCGAGGCTTGAGACTTGGATCTATCACCACCTGGGATGAGCTGGGAACAACTCTTTGTAATTACTTTGAAGATAAGTTAGATCACCTATCTGGTGGAGCAACTGACAACAACAAGGAGGGGCACCCAATGAGAAGATGACTGATTTCAACATCAGATTTTAGAAGACTTGGGACAAAATCCCTCTTGTGGTAAGACCTACAACCCAACATGCTTTCCTATATTATCTAAAGGTGCTCAACAATGATATTTCAGTTATGATCCAATCCATGGGAGGTAGGACTTTACCAGTTACTTATAGTATTGTAGTAAGGGAAGAAAATAGTCTTATTTAGGTGGGAAAGTTGGCTCCTAGACCACCTATGCCCTTGTTCCCTAGAAATGTCACAAGCACCCCACCTTTGTGGCCCCTATTCCTATTCCTATTCTTGAGAAAAGTGTGCAACCAGTTGCCTCAACATCCTACTCTCCAGCGCAAAAAGGAAGATGAAGAATTGAAGGCCTTGATTAGAAATTTATCAAACAAGGTCATATCATTAGAAAAGCAACAAGTGCAAGCCTATAGAGGTAATTCTAATCAAGCACATGGCCAAAGCAATCAGCCTTGGTGGAATCAATATGGAAATCAAAGATACACCCAACCAACAATAATGATAGATGGCATCCTAATGCACATCTTCCCTTGCAAGTTGTTCCTCCCGTGCCTTCTCTTCCAACACCCAATGTGAGTCGAGTGCTTGTTCTAGTTTAGAACAATTTGGCACAAGAGTCAGAATGGTGCTTCCCTTGCAACATGCCTCATAGTCAATATCATTGTGCAATGCACATGTGCCCAAGCCTTCATGATCTAAAATGCTTCTTCACTGTGAGCCTTCAACAAGTGCCCCTGAAGTAGATAACCAAGAAAGACCAGAAGCTCCTCCTAGAAACAAATTTGATGTTCTTTGGTGTGGAGGACTTTTGTGCAATCAACCAAGCTGTAGAAGATACAAACAGAGACCACATGCCCAAGTTGTGGACAACACAAGATATAAGAAGAGAATGTTAGAATCAGGCACGCAGTCACAATCCCAACAACACAAGAAGATCCTCAAAAGAAAAAGATGAAGACAAGGCATCTTGTAGTAAAAGTGCACTCAAATCCCTATGCATAAGAGGCCCCATGTAAAGCTCCTTCTAAAGCAACACGTGCCCCTCCTTGGTAGGTCAAGCCTCTGCTCTAGCTAAAGTTTAGCTTCCATGCCTAAACAATCAAGAAGGGATGTTGTTCCCCAAATGCACAAGATGGGGGCCTTCCATTTAGCATTGTTGACCAGATGAAGAGAACAAACATAAATGTCACAATGTGGGATGCCCTGACCATTCCATCTTAGTGAGGATCTGTTGCATGAAGCTCTAGTGCAACTCTCCCAATTGATCTAGCTATGCAGAAGCCATGCACTTCTATCAACATCTTCCAAGAAGAGGAGAAACAAGTAAGTAAAGTTGTTAAAACCCCACCCTTCTATATGTCCTTGATCATAGGTAAACACCTAGTGCATAATTGCATGATTGACTCAAGTGCTAGTACTTTGTTATGCCTAAGAAAATAGTTGATGTCTTAGGTCTGAAATATAGCCCTTTGTCTAAAGGAGTCCTACAACTTGATGGCTCAATTGTCACCACCTTAGGAGTCATCAAGGATCTTGAGTTAACCCTCCATGCATGTCCAAGCCTAACAATTACTCAAGATGTGTCAATCATTGACCTACCTCCTTTGTTTTCCCTATGTCTATCAAGAGAATTTACTACTAAAGTGGGTGGTTACTTGTCTTTGATTGGTCTCATATGTTACTCAAGACAAGGTATGGTACCTAGGTTTACCATACAAGTTGAGCCTATATTTTCCTATCATGTAGAGTCATATGTCCCATCCCCTCTCCAAGCCAACTATTTAATCCAAGAAGAACAAGCTTTAGTTCTATGAAGAGTAGTCTCTTCCACCCTCTATTCCTGACCTAGTGCTTGATGAATGGGTGGAAAGACACCATAAATTTGATCCCTATGCTGAAGAACTAGAAGCTTATGAAACTGGGCTTGGTACTTATTACATTCTAGAAGAAGAAGCTATGCTTCCACATGCTCAAGAAAGACAAAGTTCAAACTGGTCTATGGAAGTTGTACTTTGATGGATCTAGAAGTAGAAATGGCATGGGAGTAGGAGTGGTTCTCATTTCCCTAAGGATGAGAAATTATTCTTCATGCACATGCTGTAGTTTACATGTTCTAACAATGTGGTAGAGTATGAAGCAGCTGGTGCATGGCTTGCTCATTGCTGAGAAGAAGAAAATTAAGGCACCTGCAAGATCTTTGGGGACACAAAATTGGTCATCCACCAAGTTACCAACAAATTCTAGAAAATAATAAGCTTCTCAAAGCTTATAAATATAGATTTTGGGACCTCCTTGAGAGATTTGATGCTCTAAATCTGCAGGTGGTGCCACACAGAATGAACAAGGAAGTTGACCAGATGGCCTGCACTTAGGTTCACAATTTTCTCCTGCTGAGGAATTTGTCAAAGGAAACACTCAACACATCAAGATGGTGATCAAGACCATCCATTCCTAGATAAAACACACAGCTGGAAAGTGTTTGACAATGATGTGTAAATCATCTAGTTTATCCAGAATGAAGTTGAGTTTTCATCAAGTATGCAAGCTGACTTGCATGACAACTATGGTGACCAAGTGATACAACTGAAGACAAACAAGTTTCCTAAAGGGCTGGTCACCTTAGAGAAAATGTTTAGCCCTTGATGATGAGTTCAAGGGTGAAGAAAGATACATGCATGCCATGCAAGAAGACTTTCTCCTCAGTCACTATTACATGCATGGAAAGAGTTGTTGCTCAGCAAGACTTGTGCATGCATGAAGAGAAAATAGGCCTTCATCTCTCTCTGTCAAAAAATATAGTGATATCTTCTCATGGGAGTATGAAGACCTCAAAGGTTTTGATCCAAGTGTTTCTCAACACTCCATTGACCTTGATCCTGGTATCAAGCCCATCAAGAAGAAGCAATGACAACCAATTAATCCAAAGATAGAGCCCCTCATGAGAAAGGAATTATCCAAACTCATTGAGGAAAAAAATTATTTTTCCTATCAAATACTCTACTGGGTCACAAATCTGGTTCCAGTGCATGCAAGAAGAATGGTGAAATCAGACTTTGTGTTGATTTCAGAGATTTGAATAAGGCATCTCTAAAGGATCATTATCCTTTGCCTTCAATGGAGTAGATTCTACAGACTGTGTCTGGCGGTGCACACAAAGATTCTCCATGCTAGATGGATATTCAAGTTTCAATCAGATCTGGTCAAGGAAGAGGATCAATTCAAAACAACATTTACAACCAAGTGGGGAACATATGCATATCAAAAATGCCCTTTGGTCTGTCAAATGTGGGTGCCACATTTCAAGCGTGCTATGGATATTTCCTTCAAAGGATACATTAATGAGTTCATCTTGGTTTACCTTGATGATATAATTGTCTTCTCAAAGCAAGAGCACGGATCATATGGTGCACACCTAGAGAAAGTCTTTGAGAGATGTAGAGAATTTGGGGTGTCTCTTAACCCCAAGAAGTGTAATTTTTGGTGGCACAAGGAAAGATCTTGGGCCATGTGGTTTCAAAGGATGGCATCACAATTGATCCTGAGCATTTTCAGCCATCCTAGCTCTTTCCCCTACGGCGCACAAAAAGGCCCTACAAGTCCTTCCTTGGAAAGATCAATTTTGTTAGGTGTTTTATCCCTAACTTTTGTGGGACTGGTTTGGCCCATCACCTTGATGCTCAAGAAGGACATAGCCTTTCAGATGGACAACAAAAGGAAGAGAAAGCTTCAAAAAATCAAGCAAGAAATTTTTTGCATGCCAACACTCATCAATCTAGATTATTCAAAGGATTTCATCCTTTATGCTTATGGTGTTGATGCAAGTGTTGTTGTTGTCCTAACACAAGAAAATGAACAAGGGCTGGAACAACCAAGTGGCCTTTCTTCAGCTAGACTGAAGGATTATGAACTAAAATATAGTCACATGGAGAAGCAGGTCTTCACCATCATGTGTGTGCTCAAGAAATTCAAGAGTATGCTCACCACCAATCATATCAAGGTGTTAGTCTCCCACTCTTCGGTCAGAGACTTCATCATGGGAGTAGAAATTAGTGAGAAAAGAGCATGATGGGTGACCAAAATCATGGAATATGATGTGACTATCAAGGCCACAAAAGCTGGTAAGAGGTAGTGCACTCTGTAGGAAGATTGCTGAGGATGCGCAGAGTGAACCTGAGGCTTCATTATTTCTAGATGAAGACCTTCCACGTGTAGAACTTGAGTAAAATATAGACCCTGACATGTGTGTGATGGATGAAGGACATGATCACATTCCTTTCAGGGTGCATACCCTCTGGTTTAAACAAAGCAAAGAGAAGACATCTGAGGTTACAATCTATCCCTTATGTGTTGATTGATGGACTTCTCTTCAAAAGGAATCTTGATGGTGTGTTGTTAAGATGTATCAATGGCATGCACAGACTGAAAAAGTGTTAGCATAATTTCATGATGGATTCTCTAGTGGACACTTCTCTGCCAAAACTACAACAATGAAGATCATAATGGCAGGTATCTTTTGGCCTACCCTATTTTTGCAGATGCACACAGTGGGTCACAAAATGCAAGGAATGCACTTTTTTTTTCAGGAAAGAAAATATTGGCAATGCTTCCCCTCCGACCAATCCAAGTAGATCAACCTTTTGTGCAATGGGGTCTCGACTTCATAGGCATGATCAATCCACCTTCAAGTGCTAGACATAAATGGGTGTTGATAGCTACAGATTACTTCACCAGATGGACAAAATTGTCACGCTTAAGGAATCAACCGAGTCAGTCATCCTTGACTTTCTGAAGGTATAGTCACAAGGTTTGGCATTCCTCAAACCATTATCTCTGATAATGCAAAGGCCTTCCTTGGTACTAAAATCACTGATTGGGCTCTAAGTCTGGGCATTTACCTGAAGACTTCTTCCAACTATTACCCTCAAGGAAATGGTCTGGAAGAATCAACAAACAAGAACCTAATCAGAATCATGAAGTGCACAATGAACATCAGCCAAAGACAGTGGCATACAAAGGTCTCGCGCACTCTGGGAAGATAGAATCACAGTAAAAAGGAAATAGAACTTCACCTTACAAGCTTTTCTATGGAAAGGAGGCTACCCTTCCTTTGACACTAGAGTTGAATTCATTAGCACTTTCCCAACAACTGGAATTTGAAGGTGCAGACCAAAGAGAAATCAAATGGCAGAGTTGGTTAATCTTGAAGAACTCAAGGAACTCTACCATGATCAAGCTAGAACAACATCAACAAGAAACAAAGAAATGGTTTGACAAAAAGGCTAGGCCTCAAGCTTTCAAAGTTGGGGACTTGGTTCTAAAATGGGATGCTGATAGAGCTAAACCAAGGTGCCATTCAAAGTTTGATGCACTTTGGAGTGGCCCATACATCATCAATTCCTATAAAGAAGCTAACTCTTTTGAGTTAACTCATCTTGATGGAGGCGCTACAAATCCCAAGTAAATGGGATCTATCTCAAACCCTTCCATTAAGTTTTCTACATCATGTTGTATATATTAGAGTAGTTTCAATTCCTCCAAGTGTGTGCTGCATACACATTTTTTTTTGTACATAGTTCTTTCTCTCACGTGCTTCTACGCACGTGCTCTTTTTACATTGCTTCTAGAATGATGCAAGCTTCTTTCAGCAGTTGTAAGATTCAGAACAGAGTCAAGAAATGATCTTCAAGTGACTACAAGGGAAATTTCATGATTGCATAAGTAGACTCCATGCCCAATGGATGCTTTAGGCTACTGATCTCTTCATCTAGTAGGAAGATGGCCCCAAAAGTCACCAAAACTTGTTATCCAAATATCTCTCCTAGCAATTTGGATAACTTGCATACACATTCTGGCTCTAAGTTATTCATTACAAGTTGTTACATGTGCACACTCAAGGTCACTTGGCACATTCCCTTTGGTTGTATTTTTCCATGCATGCCCCTTTCCATTTTCTTTTCTCTCCTTCCACTCCCCCTTGCACCCACCTTCTGTATTCACCTTCTTCCTAATCAATTTCTTCCCTTCGCGTGCCTCACACTTGCTTCAATCGGCTAAGTCCTTGGCCCTCTCGTGTGCCGCACCCATTACTTTGTAATAGTTGTGCCTTCACCATATTTCTCTACTCACCAATTTGCCTCATTTCCCCACACACATCACACACACTTCCTCTATGCCTTCCTCTATTTCTCCATGCACCATTCCCTCCTCGTGCCCTTCTATGTGCTAGGTCATCTTTGACATGCTTGAGTGTGCCACACGCAACCAGTCAAAGTGCACCAATAGGGTGTCAAATCCTTGCAACAAATCAGCAAGTGACACATGGTAAAATGAAAATATTTACACAGTTGGCCATCATTTCAGCCAATCACATGTGCCACATGTTTTTGTGTGCATCGATGACTCTGACATATTCGAAGCCATATCTTTTGCTACAGAGCTCAGATCGGCATGCGCCTAGACTAATAATAAAACTAATGACATCAGCTATAGTGCTAGAAATTCAAATTCAAATTCTTGGTGGTTTTGGTAGGTGAGAAATGGGAAAATGTCTTTCTGAGCATTGATGAGCAGATATGATTTCTCCAACCACTAGATTTGATATGATCCACCCTCCTTTCTTCTTCAACACGCCAAACAGGCATGGGGAAGCATATTTCATAGATCTCTAAGAGGATTTGTAGGCATTGAATGCTTCTTGTTGGTGGTTGTGTTTCAAATTTGGGTTTGACTTCCTTTCAAGGTGGTCGGCCTCCTTTTAATACGAATTAACACAAATGATAACAAAGAAGTTATTGTGAAATTACGATTTAGTTACCTCGTTAAAAAGCAATAGAGGAAAGGCTGGTTTTGGTTTGAGTCACAGTGATCGATGCCGGTCATTGTATAACCGATCATGGTTATAACACGGCACGGTGGTCGATAACCGATATATCGTAGGGGCAAAGTGATTTAGGGCTTTCAATGAAGGTGGTCAGTAAGGGTTATGGTGTTTATAAGGTTGGTAAATGATCAGGGGTAGGCAATAGGGTGATGGAGAAGACTCAGAGAGTGTGGGAGCTGTTCTTGGGGCAATGCAAGGGTAGAGGAATGAAAGTTAGATGTAGGGTGCTATCGGGTAGTAGATCTAGGAGTGAGCTTATAATTACTATGAATCAGAAGTTCAAGAAATGGTATTTAAAAATGTACAAGACACTACTTACTAGTTCCTGATGAAGGTACAGCTCCAAGGACTGTGATGACGAAGACAAGGCTCAGGTGGGATGATCCGACAATCAAAAGTGAGCTTATCTTCTCTCCCAATGCTTGGATGAGTGTCGTTGTGCTCTGGTTACTCAGTTGCAGTCTTGGGCTCGATGTCCTTCTCTGCAAACTCTTCTCTTTCCTTCACTTGTCTCTGTCTTGCCAAGTGAATTCCGGATCTTTCAAATGAATTCCGATCCCTTGTTTTTGGTTGGGGAAGGTCATTTACAGGGAACCGATGGTGGTTACGTAACCGATGGTGGTCGAGTAGGAACCGATGTCAGTTAAGTCAAAGTGGGCTATTTTTAGTAAAATAGCCAACTTTCCCTCCTTTTCTCCCGAGGGATTAGTTGTGGGCTTGGTCAAGTCATTATTAGGTTGGTTTTGGTGTGGGTGAGGAGTAATTAGTCATGGGTGTGGATGTAGACCAAGTTATAGGTCTTAATTAGGTTAGTTTAGGGTTAGGGCTAGGTCATGATGAGGTGGCAAAATGAGGTGGCAGGTTTGAGATGTGGATTTATTAATTATAAGGTAATTAATAAATAATTGTGTAAGGTTTAGGTGGTGAGGTTAGGTTCATGAAATGAGATGGGGCACAGGTGTCGTAAGACACAAATTTGGTGTCTACATTAGCCCCCTTGTTGTCGTGTGTAGCTTGTCTTGTGAAGCCGCACCGACAATAATAAGAAGTGGTTACTCCCTGTTAAGGGTATAGGTAATCCCCTCAAATCTATATCACAGATTGAGGCGACGTGAAATCAGTGGATAGGGTGATAAAGGGTGAATGGTGTTGAGATGATGGTAAGATGGTGGGGTAAGTTCAAGGAAGCAGACGCACGTTGAAATGTAGAAATGCGACTGTGGTACATGATTTGAAGAGCAAACAAGCAATTCATAGCAAAGGTCGATAGTTTATCCAAACAAGGGTGATATAATCCCGGTATCCAAGGCATAGGAAGTAGCTCCAGGGATATAATGGGTAAGGTACAGTGAACGTTTAGGCATGTTCGGCAAGCACTACCAAATGGTTGGTTTGGTCGAGATAAACGTCACGGTCCTGGCCTAGGCAAAGTTGGTCGATCGATCAAGTCAAGTATCCTAATCATGCTAAAAACACGAACAGTGAGCGATGAACAAAAAGCTACATGATGGGTGGATAAAATCGTAATTTATGGGTCTTGGTCGAGGTACTTAATGGTGCGGCCTGGGTCGGGCCGATTGAGTTGGATTGGTGGGGGTGGCCCGATTGGTCGGGGGTCGGGCGGGCCGATTGATTGGGGCGGCCTGGGTCGGGCCGATTGATTGGTCAGTGGTCTGGGTCGGGGCCTGATTGGTTGGTCGCCTTGGGCTCGGGCCTGTCGGGATTGGTTGGTCTGGTCATTGGTCGGCCTCGATTCGTTGGTCGGGCCGGCTGGTCGGCCAAATGGGTGGTCGCGCCTGGGTCGGGCCTCAAGTTGGTTGGTCGCCTGGGTCGGCCGATGGTTGGTTGGTCGGCTGGGTCGGGCCAAATGGTTGGGTCGTGGCCTGGGTCGGGCCAATTGGTTGGTGGCGCCTCGGGTTGGGCCTGGGTCGGGCCTAATTGGTGGCGCGCCTTGGGTCGGGCCAAATGGTTGGGCGGCCTGGGTCGGGCCGATTGGTGGTCGCGCCTGGGTCGGGCCGATCAAGTTAAAATAAGGCTAGTCAAAGCAAAGCCGGGGTAGGTGATGTGGAAAAAGTGGAGATTGGTGGATAAGGTGGGAGTTAGGTTAGGAAGTAGGTAACCGATATCGGTTATGTGTGACCGATATCGTTACAAGACCGATACCAGTATTCTAGGGCGAAATAACCAGATCGGTTATAGGTCAAAACCTATAAAAAGAAAAATATGGCATGTCATTGTCACTTTGTGAATTTGAGAGCCCAATTTTATCTTGTCTCGAGGTGTGAAGTGATTGTGTTAAGTTGTGGGCTGAGTGGCACTAGTGGAGTGGAGAGTGAGTTATGGTAGGCCCCAAAGCCGATCGGAGGCAGAGTTTGATTGGTGGAGGACCCTGCGGAGGAGATTTGGAGCCATGGCACAGCCCGGAGGAGCAGGAGGTGCTGGAGGAGCTGGACCACTGCCACCTATCCCACCACGACGACGTGTAGTCGTACTGTAGGCTCTGAACCCCTACTTATGTGAAGTTAATGAATTTAACTAGGATGTGGGTTTTGGGGTAGGAATCCAAAAGTTAATAAAATAATGAAGAAATGAAGGTAAATTGTAAAATGGAGTGGGTAGGTATGTTAGGTAGGCCAAAAATGGCAGGTGGGTAAGTTTTTAGGTCTTTCTTGTGGGTAAATGGGTAGAAATAGGTAAAAAGGGGTTTTGGGGGCGCATTTTGGGTTCGGCTCAGATTTGACAAAGGACCGATGTCGGTCACTAGGTGACCGACATCGTCACATGTAATAGTCTCATAAAATTGCCATGTCTATAGACCGCGCGTCTGGTCATATGTCGACCGCGTTGGCAGTACATACAATGTGATTGGGGACCGATGGTGGTCGAGGGTGACCTGCACTACCATCATGGGTAGGAGTTAGGGTTGTGAAATTTGTGGTGTTTGTTTGTCAGAAAGGTAGGATAGAGTTTTGTTTTTGGGGGTGAAGGGGGAGGAGGTAGAGTTGATAGGAAAGGTGATTAGGGTGGGGGGAATTGGGTTGTTGGGGCCGGGGAGGATAGATTATGTGTGTGTATGAAGTAGAGGTGTTAAATCGGGCAGGGGTATGGTTAGATGGCTAGAGTGGACCGGGGTGGTTCAGTAGGGTGTGAGATAATTAAAGGGATATCGTAGATGTATAAGGTAAGATAAGTGGGTGCAGATGTGTGTATAGAGTTGGGTTGTGGGTGGGTGGGTAAATGGGTATAGATGGTTAAGGTAGTTGTTTTTGTAAAGGGTAGGCCTGATGGAGTGGGTTGTTTTTTGCAGCACGCCAAAGAAATGACGATGCGGATCGATGCCACCTCTATTGGGGCGGATGGCCACATGTGACGCAGCAGCAAAGCTGGGCCATCATGTGAGAGGTTGGACTCATGGAGTCCAGAGGTATAGGGTTGTGGATAGGGACCACAGCCTGATGGTTGCCCTCATCGAGAGATGGGATCCGCAACCAATGTCTTCCATCTCCCTACTGGAGAGATGACTATCACATTAGAGGATGTGTATCGCATCCTGAGACTGCCGATCATAGGTGAGGTAGTGTTCCAGGTGGATGCGGAGACAATGATGGACAACATCCTGCAGTATTTCGGGGATGCAGCCCCATTGATTACATATCACAGCATGAGCATTGGCTACGGCGATATGTATCGCGCACACCGACAGGAGACACGGCTTGCCATGTTGATGATGATTGGTATCACCTGCTTCACCCTCCCTGACTCAGAGGGAGGCCGCTTCCCATGGGATTTGATGGGAGTTTTGCATGAGATGGTGGAGGAGCATACATGCTATGCCTGGGCACCAGTGTATCTGGTGTAATTATACAGAGAGCTCTGGGGTTATCGCCGTATGAGGTGATTTGGTATATGTTCGACATTTTTGTTACACTGCTGGGCCTATGAGCATATCATCGTATATATGACCAAAGAGGGTCCCCCAAAGAGCCTGTGGCCACAGTAGTTTTTATAGATATGGATTTCGAGGTGGTCGGGGGTCGTGGGCCAGCCACGAGCAGTGATCGCAGGATGAGATGTGACATTTTTAAGCATATGTTAGAGGGCCTGACGGCACTAGATATTATATGGAGGCCATACAGAGGCCATCAGCCCCGAGGAGGAGCCCGAGCACAGCTACGATGGATCCAGTATATCTTCTGGATAGCTGGACGGAGACCCGGGGAGTATGAGTGGATACCCCTAGAGAGGGTACGACGTCAGTTGGGCTTACGACAGGATGAGCCACCTCCCTTCTCACAGTATCGGAGGGAGGATGTAGAGGCACCATTGCCTGCACCGCAGCCATTTGACCCAGTCTGGGTAGCAGAGAGACCGGCTGATGATACAGTGGATGATGCCGAGAGTGACAGGTGCATTTTTGGTGTGGTGGGTAAGGCAGAGGGCAGCCATGAGAGCACAGCCCGCACAACCAGATTTGGTGGCTGTGATAACAGAGAGGGACCATCTCTCGGGGCCAGGTGTGCAGCTATTACATAGGGCAAAGCTTGTCACGCTGCACAGCACAGATCGGTGCTGCACAGGGTAGTTAGCCCTGCATGCAGTGCACAGCATAGTGCACACAGCACAGCACAGTGCACACACAGCACAGTGCACAGTGCACATGCATGCACATGTGCACGCATGTGCACATGTGCACAGCAGTGCACAGTGCACACCACCAGCAGGTGTGTGGTGTACAGGGGCCACTTCTATTAGGAGTCGGGGGACCAGCCCCACCAGCCATGGTGGCACGGGCCCGCTATATGGAGGTGAGAGCGGAGGCCCGGTATTATCAGGACGTGCTAGATGGTACCGGGGCCGACTATCAGCCATATGCAGCACAGAGCCGAGACGTCCCGGAGTCACAGGTCACAGGGGGCCGCAGCCACAGCCGGTGGCTCCGTGATGGGTAGGAGGTGAGAGCCGGCACAGGGGCCAAGGGGGGATCGGGCAGAGGGTGGTGGAGAGAGCTGAGACATCCTAGGAGTGGATATGGGTTTTTGTTATTGGATATAGACACCGGTCCGTGAACGAGATATATATATAGAGGCCTGCGTGCCCACATAGGATTTATTTATTCATTTTTGTTGTATATACCGCCTTGCGAGCCGAGTACATTTTGTATATATTTTTGATACCGCCCATGAGCCGAGTATATTTTTGACATGAGAGACCGGCCTACGAGCCGAGTCGAGATTTTGACAGAGACAGCGGCCTGCGTGCCGGCTTTGTATTTTTAGATCACAGAGGCCCCATACAGGGCAGTTTGTATATTTTGACATTGAGTTGATGATGATATATATAGATGAGTTTGATCCACATGGTGTGTAAATTTTTTTTGATTTGATGCATATATTAGAATGTCTCATGTGTTTTGTCGATGGTATTGAAATTTAATGTATATAGATGATGTTGATGAAATTTTGATGATATGTATATGTGTTGATGGTATTCTGATGATAAATATTGATAACGATGTCGTTATGTAGGGAAAAGAGGCGCCACCAAAAATTTGCAAAAAACAAAGAAAAGGCCTAGGTTTAAGCAAAAGGAGACATGTGACCGATATCGGTTAGCTAACCGATGTCAGTAGATATATGACCGATACCGGTTAGGTAACCGATATCGGTTATGCTAAAACGAGTTTTTCTAAAAATAGAAAAGCTTGGGAGGCAACTTAAGTTCTTATTTTTAGAGTCATGCAACAAGTTAAATACGAGAATGCGATGTTGTTGACGACTTATACAGGTAATTGCATGGGAGAATTGAGTGATAAGGAGGAAAGAGACAGTAAAGTGATGTGGGCTGAGATTAAGAAGGCAGTAAAGGCAAGTTATATCAAGAGGGTGGTGAACATGGTCTGAACAAGGAGAAGCATCCAAATGGGCAGAGACGAGAGGGAAGACAGGTTCCACCTCAAGCTGCCGCATCCCAAGAGGTAAAATTTTTGGTTGGAATTCAACTCTTGCATGTTTTATGAATAGGATGAGAGAAGGTAAGTGGGTAGAGATGAAAAGAAAAGGTGAAGGCAAGGGTTTGGGATGGGGTGAGTGTTATGGGGTAGGTAAAAGGTGGGTTTGGGTATGTTTCAGAGGTACAGAGAGGGGTAAACGAGCAAATAATTATCGTAGGTGTTGTTTTTAAAGGTCAGTATAGAATCGATGAAAGGACCGATATCATTTAGAGATAACCGTATCGTTAGATAACCGGTATCGGTTATCTATAACCGATATCAACATCGTATGAAATTCGTAATGTGATAAAAACACTGGGGATTTGATTTATTGAATTGTTGTTTGTTGATTTGATGTACGCAGCAGAGGTAGGGTGAGGATGAATGATAGGTGCCACTTTGTTGTCACGAGTCCGAGCGGATGTAACACCAATGAGTGGGCATTGATAAACCGTGTGGGGTTAAGTGGAATCCGCTATTATTCACGAATCACACGCAATCATGCTATGTCAGCAGCGCGTTGATCGAGAGATGGAATCCGTAAAAGAATACCTTCTATCCGCCAACAGGGAGATTGAAAGTGACGCTGGAAGATGTGTTTCAAATTTTGAGGCTCCCACCACAGGAAGACCAAGCAGTATCAAAGTGCAGGCCTAACGGCGCAGGGGAGCGATAACAAGATTTGGTCCACCGCACGAGAATCGACACAACGAGGTTCGACATTCACTTATGGTATAATGTTTCAAAGACACCCCGAGGCAACAAGGTGGCAAAGTGGTATTAATGATAATGGTGGGGTATTATGCATTACCGAGGGTGGATGGGGGAAGATTTCCAAAAGCATTGATGTGTATTATTTGGGAAATGATAGAAAGGAGCGTGACTTTCGCATGGGCACCCGCATATCTGGTGAGCTATACAGGGGTTTATGGGCCTGCAGGTGAAATCACAGGACTACACTGGATTGTGCATACTTATTACATTGTTGGGCCTATGAGCACATTGTTTGTGTGTGACCAATAGGCCGACCCATCCAAGTCAGGAGAGACAGGAGTGCAGAGGTTGGGATTCAGGCGATGGGTCCAGACAGAGCAAGAGGTGAGATTCGAGGCCGTGACATATGATGTCGAGTATTATAGGTAGATGTGGGAGATGGTGATGATTATGGATATCCGTTGGAGGCCTTAAGGGAACTATATGGTGATGGAGAACATAGCTGAGGATTTGAGGGGTGTAGAGTGATTAAGGTGGATCATGGGACACAGGCCAGGTGAGTACGAGAGGATTCCTCTAGATCGCGTGTGGTGACAATTTGGATTTGTTTAGGATATACCCATGGCTTATAGACCATACATGAGGATCGACGCCGAGGCATCATTCTCACCTCCCCACCGACACCTCCAGAAGGACCAGAAGAGACAGCAGCCGATCGCAGGGTAATGGATGCAGGAGCGACAGAGGCTTATAGATTATGGTGGGGTAAAGCAGAGCCGCGAGGTTCACGTGAGAGGGCCGATCATCCCGACATAGCCGTGATTACAAGTGGAGAGAGATCACCGCAGGTTTAGTTCACCAGCTCAAACGCAGTGAATGAGACAACAGATTGTTAGCGGTCACAGCAGTCACGAGTGGAGAGACTAGAGGTGAGATTCCTCCACGAGAGGGCGTATTCATATGTTACAGAGAGATTGGATGGATCGCTGGGAGGAACCAATAAGAAGTGGCACCTTTGAGGATGGAGAGGCCAGTGAGGTGGCATCGACGATCACGATCATCACCCGGTTCGGGATGAGGCGCAAGGGTCTAAGTGAATTTCATAGGGGTAGAAGAATAAATAAGGATGCCGACCGCGCGTCGCGATGATGATAGAGAAGATGTATTTGTTTAACATCTAAATAAAACTGAATATGTATGTTGATTTGAGTTATGATAATAATAAGAATGTTTGTGTTTTGAATGTTTTGTTTTGATAAAGGATAAAGGTGAGTGTTATCAATATAAAATATACAAAAATCATTTATATTTTAACAACACATGATAGGTTATGGTAGGGGATGGTCGAGCTAACCTTCTGAGACCCCATGTCTCCTAAGTGCGCCTACATAGCCCATTGCACAAAGCAAGGAGGGGCCTCAGATCGATGTAGTTCTCCTCAGGACCAGGAGAGGTGAATTCAGCAATTTGGTGTGGTTAGGCAATTTGTTGGTTGGTAAAAAATTGATATGGTAGGGTAATGTTGTTGGTGTTGGTAAGGTATCAAGGTATTGGTGTAGGTATAGGTGAAGCGAAGGTTAGCTTACCCAAGTATTAGGAAACCATGTCCCGATTAAGGTCAACACATAATCCTAGATTGGGTAAAAGAGGGAAAAGTGTCCCATAGTTGGAAAGAGCTAAACAAACCACGTATTATCGTCGGAGGATGAACTTCAATCCCTAGGTACCTTGATAAAGTGAGAAGTCGATAGGTGAAAAGAGTTGTATAATCACAATATATCGATATACGTCACGTCCCTTGAGTTTTGTTGTTTTGAAGAATGGTGAGATGAGGTGGATGGTATAGTGGGGTGAAGAGAACTTGTTATAAGGTGATTATTCGACGAAAGAGAACCAAACCTAAATAGACAAGTCCATGACTCAAAAGTGCTTTTGAATATTATTATTATTTTTTTTTTTTTTTTGAATATAGATCGATCGATGCGGGAAGTCTATATGGGATATGCATTTTGTTGTTCTTGAGCTCTTCACGAAGCCGATCAATGCGAGAAGCTTGATCAGAGGTCCTGACTTTATTTATATAGCTGTCCTTCAAGGGAGCAGTCTATTTATAGTAGCAGATGTGGCTTTGCACATAGCTGTCCTTCGAGGGAGCAGTCTATGTATAACTTTGAGGTCTAGATGTCCGTTTGGCATGAAGCATCTAGTTTTGTAGGAAGTTTGACTCAAGAATATCCCATAATTGTATAATTGAGAACGTGTTATTTTGATACTTTTAAGTCATGGACCAGACTAAAAAGGGGAAGGCATCTTTAAGAGGAGATGATGACCAAACCATGTGAGCGTGATTCTATTTTGAGATGCATGAAACAAGGTGTATGAGGTGGTAAATGAGCTCAAGGGACGAGCGCAAGGTAGATAAGAAGTGATATAATACTAAATTCAACAGTAGAATGGTCGAAGATGCAAGGCATTAAGGGGTTCAGGCTCAGGTTTACCATTGAGTGAAGCTAAATGGTAAGTGCCTGATCCGTAAGTGTGAGTGATAATGTAAGGCCCAATCCAATTTGGAGCAAATTTTCCACGCTTGCTCTTTTCTAGTTTGGTTACATGTTGATTCTCTTTGAGGACAAGATCACCAATCTTAAAGGTACGCTCATGAATTCACTTATCATAAGCACGCTTGATGCGCTTTTGATAGATTTGAAGGTGGTCAAGAGCTGTAAGACGACGCTCGTCAAGAAGCTCCAATTGGGCTAACCGCTCTTGGCGGAAATCATCATTGGTGAGAATATCCTGGAGAGATATTCTTAGGGAGGGTATTTGTATTTCGAGAGGCAAGACAGCCTCGGTACCATATACCAAAGAAAATGGTGTGGCATTAGTGGAGGTACGAATGCTCGGGTACGATAAGCCCAAAGGGCAAAGGGGATGTGATCAAAGCCAATTTTTCCGTAATCGTTAACTAACTTTCATGAGAATTTTGGTCGTGGTTTTGTTAGAAGATTCGGCTTGACCATTTTCTTGTGGATAGTAAGGTGATGAGAAGCTAAGTTTGATACCAAAGTTGTCACAAAGGTCTTCAGAACAACTTATTTTTGAAAGATTTTCCATTATCTCGTTATCGTGTGATGAGGAACACCAAAACGACAGATAATGTGATGGTTAATGAACTCTACGATTTTTTCTTTTTTGGTTGAAATGAGTGGAATGGCCTCCACCCATTTAGTGTAATATTCGGTTGTTGTGATTATCCAATGGTGACGTTGTGAAGAGGGCGGGTGAATCTCACCAATAAGGTCTAAACCCCATTGTGAGAAAGGCCAAAGATCTCATGCGACCTGTAGCGGATGGCTAGGAGTATGTTGAAGGTTGGCATGTTGTTGACACATAACACAACGCTTAACATATTCGTAGTAGTCGTTATTAAGAGTAGGCCAATAATAGCCTAGGCGAAGGATCCGTTTGGCCACGGCAAGGCCACTAAAATGTCCACCACAAATTCTGTCATGGACTTGTTGGATGGTATAGGTGACCTCCGCCTGCGGTTAGACATCGAAGGAGGATGCCATCAAAGCCACGTTTATAGAGGAGTCCCCCATGATGACATAACGAGAAACACTTTTAAGAAAAGCACGTTTTCGTTACTAAGAAGGTCGTGGGAGAACAGAGGTAAGGTAGTCGTGAAATTGGTGATACTAGTGTATCCCGCGAATTAGCAGATACATTATTTACCATACAAACATCCGGACTCGAGTAAGATGGGGCAAAGAGTTGTTGGACCAAGACAAATATGTCAGAGTCAGTTGGTGAGGCAGGAATTTGTGAGGCCAAGCAAGCCATAGTATCCACAAATTTATTAGTTGAGCGGGGAATGGTTTGGATAGAATAATGAGTAAATAAGGTCAAAAGTGAGTCCACGTAATGTTTGTACTTTTGAAGTTCCTCATTTTTACATTGGTAGATGCCCATAACTTGATTGACTACCAGTTGAGAGTCACCGAAAATGTTAATAGACTTTACACCTAAGTGTAACGCAACCTGGAGACCCAAAACAAGGGCCTCGTATTCCATGTATTATTAGTGCAGGGGAAATCGAGCCGGAATGAAAGAGGCATAGGTTCAACGTCAAGAGGAATGAGAACAACGCCGCCCCTCCGCCACGCTGGCATTTGGATCCATCGAAGAAGAGGGTCATTGGATACGACTCCTCACTGAGTGAAAGAGTGGCGATGAGTTCGTCAGGGAAAGTAAAATTGGTAAATTGTTCCCCAGGTAAAGGGGCTTCCATGAGTTGGTCTGCGATAGTTTGTCCTTTGACTGATTTTTGGTGTACAAACTCAAGGTCGAGGTCGGCGAGGAGCATAAGCCATGATGATGCATTGGTTTAGATGAGGTTTGGCATACATATAATGGATGGGGTCCGCGTTGGTGATGACAAAAGTTTTGTGATTCAGGAGGTAATGTCAGAGTTTGGCCACGAATGATAGGGCTAGGCACAACTTTTCTACATGTGTATACCTAGTCTCGTAATCCACAAGAGTATGACTTATGTAATAAATGGCTTGTTCTCGATGCTCAGAGTCACGATGTGTGAGCATGGCTCCTACAACATGGTCGGTGGCAGAAAGGTAAAGGTAGAAAGGGTGATCGTCCTGAGGTGGGATAAGCACGGGTGGCTGCAAGAGATAGGCTTTAAGAGCCTCAAAGGCTTGGTGGCACTCTTCGCTCCATTGAAAGACAATGTCCTTTTTAAGGAGATGATGAAAAGGTTGACATCGATCCGAGAGTTGTGAAATGAAACGCCGGATAGATTGGAGTTTTCCCTGCAAACTACGCAATTGTTTCGAGGTTTAGTGGGTGGGGCATTAGGATAGCTTTGACTTTAGCTGGATCGACCTCGATGCCACGCAAAGAGACAATAAAACCAAGGAGTTTTCCAAAAGGACACCAAAGACACATTTCTTTGGTCAAGACGAACACAAGATTGTAAAAAGTGATCGAAAATAATGGTTAAAACATCGAGATGTTCACCGCGATGTTTAGATTTGCCAAGAAGATCATCGACATAATCCTCAAGGATAGTGTGCATAATGTCATGAAAATGTAAGTCATAGCCCGCCGATAGGTCACACCAAAGATTCTTAAGGCCAAATGGCATGACACGATAGCAGAAGGTTCCCCAAGGAGTTATGAAGGTGGTTTTATGTTGATCGGCCGGGGCTACCAAAATTTGATTGTATCCCGAGAAGCCATCCATGAGAGAAAGCATCTCATGGCCCGCAGTGAGATCAACAAGTTGATCAATACTAGGTAGGGGGAAGTCATCCTTTGGGCAAGCGAGGTTAAGGTCCCAGAAATCCATACATATCCGAAGTCCCCCCGTTGCTTTAGTGACATGTACGATGTTAGAAATCCATTGAGGATAGTCAATAGGTAAGATGAAGGAAACAGAAAGGAGTCGTTGAAGCTCTTCTTTGACCAAGAGGGCAATGCGTGGATGCATTTTTCTCAGTTTCTATTTAACTGGTTTGGAGTCGGGTTTCAGAGTAATGTTATGGACAATGATGTCAGGATCAATTCCTGGCATGTCAGCGTAGGACCAAGTGAAAGCTTGGTTATGGGCACGGAGGAAGGTAGTGAAGGTAGTTTTTTCTGATGCGTTAAGAGATTGTCCGATCTTCACAATGTGAGGATCATCCTCTATGTGGATGTTGATTTCTATAGTCGACTCATTCAACATGGTTTGAGTTTCAGATGGTAAGGCGCGTTGAATATAAGAGTCATCCGCACCAAGATAAGTGAGGATGGAGTCATCATCCTGGCACTCAACAACATTAATTGAAGGTGAGTCTTCTTCAATCATGTCTGGATACAGAAGGGGAAAAGAAGATGGGTCTTCATTATCGTTGATAAGTGAGAGGACCCAGGAAGATAGCGTTTAAAAAAAAAAAGTTAGGAGGGATAGATTCCGGGTCTATCGACTCTGTGGGTGACGATGGCAAAATGGGTGATGATGGTTCAGAAAGGGTGACTTCATCATCTTCCTGGATACAATGGATATGTGGTTTCTTTGGTGTAGGTGGTTCAGAGAATCCAAGACCACGACGATCTTTGTGTTTGCGTGTAGTCATGGGAATGATCGTATGTCGGCCTTGTTCATAAAGACCGAAACCGAAGCCCTTCCAAGCACAACGCGTCAGGAAGGTGAGGGCGAAACGACGATTAGTTAGATATTGAAAATCAGATTGGAAGGGAACCACACCAAGGGGAGGTTCAGGGGTGACAGAGGATGCATCGACACCCCCATACGTTAGGTTGGTGTGGCAATTAGGTGGTCCATAGGAGATTACTTCCCCCACACGACGGTCGTAGGTAGGATGTGCATGTAACTGTCCGTACTCCTGTGGGGTATGGAAAGTGCTAATGTTATATAGGTGATACTCCCCCAGTAAGGCGCAAAAACATCTACCAAGGGATCCGAGGTGGGATGTTGTCCACGGGAAGGAAGTGGTATTTTGCGGCGGTGGTTTCATTGGTCAATGTGTAGGTGTGGCTAAGGTGGATGGTCGAGGTGTGGTCAAGTAGATGGTTGGGTTGGATGAATGGGTGCCTTGACTGGTACAAGCACATCATTAGGGTGATATAACATATTACAGGGTTTGAAGGGGGAGCGTCACTTTTATGGTGTAGGACTTCCCTCATACTCAAATTTTATGCATCTATGTAAGGTGGAGGGAACGCATCCCATAGCCCGGATCCAAGGGCGGCCTAACAACATGTTGTATTGGAATTCTCCCTCAAGGACATAGAAGAGTTCGGGTAAGGTACGTGGCCCTACACGAATGTTAAGGATCACGGTGCCTAAAGTAGAAGTAATAAGATCATTAAATGAACGCAACATGGTGGGGTGGCACACATGCAGCTAGAAGGGATATTCATTTGTTGGAAGGCTTTGGAAGAGATGATGTTTAGGCTAGCACCCCCATCAATCATAACACGACGTACTCGGATGTCCCAGACGTAAGCCGAGATGAAAAGAGTGGGGTCAGGATCTTCTGCACCAAAGTCGACAATTTCATCTTCGGAGAAACCGACAAAGAATGGCTTGTCTTGCATGTGACAGGAAGTGGTGGTAGATTGTTTGGTGAGAGAAGCAACGTGGATTGGGTGTTAAGATGGAGGCAACGGGAAAGGTTTCATTAGGTAGGACCTCTATCCCTTGGAGGATCTCAATGAGAGCTTGTCGATGAGATTCAGAGGTTTGAATGAGATCATACAGTGTCATTTTTACAGGTGATTGGTGAAGTTGTTTGATCATGGTACGATGGGAAACTCCATCAGAGATGGGGTAGGTAGGTCCACGAATAACCACTTTAGGTGGTGGTGCGATCGGGATGGCGGACGGAGAAAGAGAGGCCGCAGGTGTGCTTTCTTTAGCTTTCCCATTGTTTTTCTGCCCTCGAGTAGCAATACTAATCATGTTGATCTCGTGAACACGAGAGGAGGAAGATGGTAGGGATAAGTCATTGTTTTCGAGAGGTGGGGTTGCAATAATGATAGATCTTGGTGAGGTGGGGACAGGTGGTATAGGAGAGGGGATCAAGCTAAAGGTTTCTCCCTTCGTAAGTTGTCTTTCTTAACCTTTCTATCCGAGAGAGGTGACTCGACGAAGGATGGCTTTCAAAGCTTTGCATCCCTCTACATCATGTCCCGTGTGTGTGGTAAGCGCAGATTTTAGACTCATCATAACCTATAGGTCGAGGTTTAGATGGATCATAGGGTCTAAGTGGGGGTAGGTAAATGGTCGCATTCTCCACCAACATATCAAGGATCTTGGCGTAAGATCCTTTGAGTGGGTCAAAGTCAGAGGAAGATGAGGCTATTGATTGGGTGGGTTTTGGTAATGGTTGGGTATGGTTGGTTCGTATGGGTGGTGGTTTAGACAAGGGGTTTTGATAATTGGATTTAACTAAACGTGGCTTCTTCGGCGCAGAAGTCATGTTTAGCTGGTTAGATGAGGAGGCCACAGATGACGTGGTGGCAGGAAACAACCACGGAGAAAGAGGAGTGACAACAAACAAATCCTTTGATGATGGAGTTTGTTTAGGGTTGATAGGTGGACAGGATACTTGGGGTGACGGTGTTGATACACCCATGGATCTCTGTATGGGTGCAGAAGGTGCAGGTCATTTTAAAGAAAACGCAGGAGGTATGATGTATTGAGGCAAGGTGGAGGGGTGAGGTCCCAATATAGAAGGTAGGTGTGATGGTGAGGGTTTTAGTTGTGACAGAGGCATAGATTGGACTTGAGGGGATTGGGTTTGTCTCCTAGGTGGATGGACGGCTTTATTTTTGGATAAATCTAACCGTTGAGGTGGGTGTGTTAGGCTAGGTATTGGTGAAGTCCCAAGCATAGGGGAAGGTTTGGTTAGGTTAATAGAGGTGGATGAGGTATTCAGTAGAGATGAGAGGGGTGAAGATGAGGACATAGGCATTTTGAGCTTTTGTAAACACCTCGGGTATATGGTAGAGGTGTCTGGATCGGTCATCTGCATTTGAGTAGAGCATGGTGTACTCAAACGCTCCCATAGGACTCGCCTATCTTCTGAGGGATGACAATCTTCACGTGTGAAGAAGAACTTTTGTATGGAAGAGAGGTGGGTTGTGATTCCGGTCCACTGTGGGTGTGATACAGGGGGTAAATGAGGCACTGTATCAATGGGTGTTAAGAGGTCAATCGGTCGCTGAAAAGATTTAGGCGATGAAGAACTAATAGGTAGGAGAGCATGTTTGAGGGGATCCGTCATGATTAAGGAGTTTGGTGATGTCGGTTCGAGAGGTTTCTCTTCTAAGGATGACAAAAACAGTGGCGAGCCTTCTTCTTTTACAGCAAGAGTGACGGAAGGAGATGTTTGGGAAATAGATAAGTTAGATAACATCCGCTCACAATCTTGCAGGGATGTGGTGTAAGAAGACTCATTCGTGAGAAGAGAACTCTGGGTGGTTAATTCCTTTATGGGTAAAGGAATGGCAAGGTTATCATCTTGTCTTGATGGTGGTGAAGTGGGTGTGGATCCCTGCGTTAGTGACGAGGCTTGATTCAGAATTTCCTCGATAGAAGCTTTTGGTTGGGAGTCAAAAACTGCATGGATTTCATGAACACTCTCCTCGGCTAAGATATCTTGGTTTATGTTACTGTTAGATGAGTGGTTTGGGAATGGTTTGTTGAAGATTTTCAAATTCCAGTTAGTAGGGGCATTAGGATTATCGAGGGTTATATCCCCTGCATCAACCATTTCCTGCACTATGTTTTTCAACATCTTTCATAGCTTTTTGTGATCGTGTCCCTTCACGCGGTGGAAGTTACGTAAGTCAAGTCATTTTTTTGTACCAAGAAGGTATAAGATGGGTGGAATCAAACCCGGAATGAGGTTTAACAGGAGGCAAGGTGATAGCTCCTGCTTTGAGCAATTTTTCCAAGATCACACCATAAGTTTCTCCCAAGGGAGTGTAATTGATGGGCTCGGCTTTATACTTATAGGTGGTTTTTGGTGGGGTACTAGACGGTGCTTGGGATTTGACCATCACCGCGTGTACAAGCTCCTTTTGATTTCGAAGCAGTCGATGCATGAGAATTGGTGGTGTTGGGTTTGTTGGTGGAGTCTTGGGTTGGAAATTGGGGTTTTTGTTGCGCAACCTCAATTTCTCCTCCTCTAAGGCTCGAATTTCTAGTTTTCGAGCCATAGTAAAGGCCTCATCAAAGGTGCGGAAAGTTTGAATTTGGAGGGTGGGAGAAATGTGCTTAGCAGCCCGCGTAAAGAGTTTGATGAGTTCGGCCTGAGGTAAGGCATAAGTAAGTTGGTTGATGAGGCCCCGCCATCGTCCAACGAAATCTGTGATAGATTCATCTTCAAATTGTCGGATGGCATAGAGGTCGGTGATGGATACTTTCTTGGCAATATTGATGGAGAAATGATCCAAGAAAGATTGGGCTAATTGGTTAAAGGAGAAGATTGAGTGCTGGGTTAAAGCACTGTACCACTCCAAGGTGGGTCCTGATAAGGACATGGGGAAGGTATGGAGTAGTAAGGCATCATCATGGGCAATCAGGTAGCAGGCATGTCTAAATGATCGCAAGTGTTGTTGAGGGTCCTCCTTACTATTAAAGTGAGTGAATTTTGGTAATTCCTATTGAGGAGGATATGAATGAAGGGGGACAAGGATGAATAGGCTCCCGACAAACTTGCTCGATATGTCAGGTGTTACGGCTTCCAAATGTAAGCCTCAAGATTTTGCATCTTGTCCATCATTGTTTGATTAGATCATTGGTCAAGTTAGATGATGGTGTGTTGTTGTGTAAATGGAGGAGGATAAAAGCCACTACTAGACAAAGGTGGGGTTAAATATTGATAAGGTATTGATGACGAATATGTTGAGGTGACCGAATAAGGGTGTCCTATATAAGATGTTGAGGTCACCGGATAAGTTTGTGGAAATGAAAAGGTGGGGAGCTTGAGAAGGAAAGCTCGTGTGGATAGGTGGCAGAGAGCAAGTTATGAAAGGGGCACAAGGACGAGGTAGGGATGGTAAGTGATATGTGGGGCCCTAGATTAACCAAAGGAAAGCCAATCTGGTATGAACCCCCGAAGCCTCTAAGTTGGGAGATGGGGCTAAGGATGAAGAAGGTAAGGTGGAGTTATTAGGTGGGGAAGGAGCTAAGTGAGCAGCTATACTAATGGGCATACCAACGAGAAGCTGACCGTCGGGTGTACGGTCAGGGGTATGAGACAAATAATACTGTACGGCACTAGGATTAGCATCCAAAAATTTGGCAAAGTCCTTATCTCCTACAGGGATCTTGGGAACATCACTGGTGTCCGTAGGATTCCCCATAGGATGTGAAGGGGGTGATTCAGGAAAAGGCACGGAACAGGCATGTGAAACCATGGTTATGGCTTGTTTTCGAGTGATAACAACCATGGAAAAGAGTACACAATAGGATTCAATCTATCAGGAACAGAAACAACAACAAAATGTTGGAATTGGTAGTTGTTGGTTTGTTTGGGAATCGTGAAAGACAAGAATCGATATCGGTCCGATAACCGATGTTGGTCGATCGATCAGAGTCGTGGCGGCTGTAAGTTAACCGATGTCGGTAGAATAGGACCGGTGTTGGTCACTGTGAAAGCAAAGAGAAGATGTAAGAAGCTGCTGATTTGGGGTTAACAATGCTTAGTATACCCACCAAACTATTCTGAAGTGATCACTGAAACAGGGTATGACAGAGAAACAGAACTAAAAACAAGCAAGATGCACAAGCAAATCAAGAGACTAACCCTAGGATTAGTTTTAATTATTGTGGGCTTATGCCTTAGACGCAAGATGATGTCAATCCTAAACAAAAGACCTAAGGGAGATGTCAAGTTTGTTTTGGCTTATAAGGTTACCTCAATCAGGTGGAGGAATACCATGGAAAAAGGGGGGATGTTTGAGCTGTTGTGTTGATTATGATGTGATTTGGTATGTGTTGTGCAGTGAAAGTAAGATTAATTTCTTGTCAATACCGTGGATATCACCCCCACGTGTACGACCTGTTACTTAATCTACGTTCACTAGAATTAAAAACAACAAGCAAGAATGTGATGCACGTGTTTTAAACCCAAATGAAAATGATATTCGATGAAGCAAAGAAGATGACTTTCACTAATGCAAAGATGAGGAAGAAAGACAAATTCTTTTACCAAAATGACAAAATATCTTGTGAATATTTAGAAGAAGAAAAAAAGCAAGTATGCTCCTATATGAAAGCAAGCAAGAAAGAAAGAAACCCGAGAAAGGGTCCCACCGGGCGTGCCAAAATGTTTCGCATAGAATGTTTCCGTTCTTAGAATAGAGTTGCTTCTATCTTTTCATTCTCTTGAGAAACAGATAAAGGTTAGGGCTAGGAGGAATACCTGTTGAGTGTTGGGAGGGTGTGCGCGTACCGTAGAGAGAGATCAGATCGATTGCGAAGAACTCCTTTTTGTCTGGGAAGGACTACCTGTGAATAAGAATGCAAGACCACCAGATTATAGTTAGACAATAAATGAGGGAACGCCTGGGCCCAGAAATATTAGACTTCCTTTCGAAGGTGGTCGGGCCCCTTTTAATACGAATTAACACAAATGATAACAAAGAAGTTATCATGAAATTACGATTTAGTTACCTCGTTAAAAAGCAATAGAGGAAAGGCTGGTTTTGTTTGAGTCACAAAGTGACCGATGCCGGTCACATCGTATAACCGATCGTGGTTATAACACGGTACGTGGCTGGCGATAACCGATATCGTAGGGGCAAAGTGATTTAGGGCTTTCAATGAAGGTTGGTCATAAGGTGGTTATGGTGTTTATAAGGTTGGTAAATGATCGTGGGGTAGGCAATAGGGTGATGGAGAAGACTCAGAGAGTGTGGGAGCTGTTCTTGGGGCAATGTAAGGGTAGAGGAATGAAAGTTAGATGTAGGGTGCTATCGGGTAGTAGATCTAGGAGTGAGCTTATAATTACTATGAATCAGAAGTTCAAGAAATGGTATTTAAAAATGTACAAGACACTACTTACTAGTTCCTGATGAAGATACAGGTCCAAGGATTGTGATGACGAAGGCAAGGCTCAGGTGGGATGATCTGACAATCAAAAGTGAGCTATCTTCTCTCCCAATGCTTGGATGAGTGTCGTGCTCTGGTTACTCAGTTGCAGTCTTGGGCTCGATGTCCTTCTCTGCAAACTCTTCTCTTTCCTTCACTTGTCTCTGTCCTGCAAAGTGAATTCGGATCTTTCAAATGAATTCCGATCCCTTGTTTTTGGTTGGGGAAGGTCATTTACAGGGAACCGATGGTGGTTACGTAACCGACGGTGGTCGAGTAGGAACCGATGTCGGTTAAGTCAAAGTGGGCTATTTTTAGTAAAATAGCCAACTTTCCCTCCTTTTCTCCCGAGGGATTAGTTGTGGGCTTGGTCAAGTCATTATTAGGTTGGTTTTCTGTAATTAGGTGAGGAGTAATTAGTCATGGGTGTGGATGTAGACCAAGTTATAGGTCTTAATTAGGTTAGTTTAGGTTAGGCTAGGTCATGATGAGGTGGCTACACTAAATGAGGTGGTAGGTTTGAGATGTGGATTTGAGACTGGACTCAGTGCACGTTTGAGCAACCAACAGAAAATTACACACCGTAGCAACTACACACACATTTTGCCCTACGTTCACAGTCATCACTTTTTCTATGTGCATTTTTCAACTATAGTTTCCATGCTCCTCCATATTTTAATCATTCCATGCTTTTTTCTAGTCCTTTAACATGTTTTCTAATACATTTTACATGGATATCGTGTACACATATCTATCTAGTTTATGTTACCGAGCATTCTACTAACTAACATAAAGTGAGGACAAAATTTAGTCACAAAATCATGCACTTTAGGCATTATTTAGCTAGGTCTCATACTACTATTTGGAAAGTTCTTGAGTGAAGAAATTACTAATTAATCCCTTTGTTTGGCCATCTTATTTCAATTTTTATTTCATCTTTCCCACACTTTTGTACATACATGCCCAGATTGTTTCAATACTTTCCCATCATGTTTTCCTAAACCAGTGGCACCCCAGTCCCACTTGGGGTGCCCCAATCCATTTTCTACTTTCTCACCTCTTTTTGGGCCTCTTCTAGCCATTTTTCATCCTTATCATTTTCCTAGTCAGCCATGTAGAGGTTAATTATGAAATTAGAGCAAGAGAACCCTATAAATATAATTTTATGAGCCCATAATAAAGGTGTTAACATCACTTACTACTATCACTCCATGTAGAGTTACACCACTTACATGCACATACTTTTATGCATAAATGTTAGGAGATCTACATAAAAATGCACTTCATAGGGGATGGATTCTTTTCTATTCCATGCACACATACATGACATTTTCTACATTTATTTATTACTCATTACTTCATAAAATGTGACTCGACACAAAAGCACCTAGGAACGACATGCACACAAACAAAGAAGTACATTTGGGTCCGAAATGTAGTGTAACACTCAGTTTAGTAAGTCAATTGTTGTGGCAGCAGAGGTCATTGACCCATTCATTTTTTAATGTTTTTTTAGGGTTTTGATTCTTCTCTTGTTGTTGTAGGTCTTCAACTTCATCTTTCTATATTTGTCACATTCATCACATTTCAAAGTGAATACAACATGACCGACAATGATGCTTATAGAGCATCTTCCAACCTAGAAAGAATCAAGTTCTAAGATTTTTCAGAGACTAGGCACCTATTCTACCATACCATGGTGCTCTGGGGTGCCCCAAGACTCTCCTTGGCACTCAGACCGCTTAGATCTTCCAGATCCACTCTTTTCGGTACCTTTGTGTAATTATTTTAGCTTCTATATTTTATTGTCAGACTTGTGATACCCTATAACAGTCATCCATAATCAGCTAAGTTCATTCCTTACCTTCCTCTTGCATATTAGGGTTTTATTTCTACTAGTTCAATCATTTTAATAATTTTAGTCACTTCATATTACTTTAGTGCATTTATTTACAGTGTTTATGTCCTCCTAGATTAGATTAACTATTATTAAATTTCCCCATTTTTAGTTAATTTTAGTTCATCATTAAGCACATTATGTTCTTTTCATACTTGGACTCGCAATCTCTTCGATGGATGATTTTCATCTACCTTTCCTCTAGAATCGTTAGCTCTATGCCCAAACAAATTACATGAAAATAAAATTCCATAAAACTTACCTAATAATATCCTTACATTTTTCTTCTTGATGGTCTTCTTGTACACTCTATTTTCCTTTTGGTCTCATAACATCCTTAACAAAATGCACTTCTTGAATTAGTTCCCAAATCCCTTTTCTTTGCTTGTTCTAGTTCTTCTCTTAGGATCTTCATTTCTGAATTTAACTTTTCATACTCTTCACTCTCGATTGGATCCAATTGGTTGACATAACTTATGACTGGCTCATGCTTTTTTTTTAGTTTGACGTGTTCTAAAACTTTCCTCGTCACTAGGATGTGTTTGTTTGGTCAAAAACTAATAGAGTTTTTTCAGAACTTGGTTTAACTCAACCTTCAAGGTCCTTATTTCTTCTTCATGTTTGAGGCAATAATTTTATTTTTCCCTCATATCCTTTTATACATTCTCAACACATGATGACATCTCATTCAGTTCTTGGCCATGATTAGTTTCTGGTGTTTAATTTCTTTCTTCAATTCAATAATCAATGCTTGAGCAATTTAATACCTCTTTTTCATGAATGATTTAGCTGGTGCACCCATGATTTTGGCTCCAAATATCTTTTCCAAGTTGTTTGACTTGTTTCAAGAGAACTAGGCTGATACCAATTGTTAGGAATTTTAGGCATTGAGAGGGGGTGAATCAAAGTGCACTCTAATTTTTTTGCAAAAATATCAATTCATTCACCTAGGTATACTTAAGAAAATTAGATTACTATAAAGCACAACCATTCAACCATTTGGTAACGTTCATGAAAAAACATAGGAGACAAAATTTAAGGTGGGAAATCCATCAAAGGACAAAAATCCATAGAAATCTGAGAATAACTTAGATAATTTTTCTTATGAACTTACAATGATTTCAAGTTGAGTTGTAACTAAACTTTTGAGGAAACAACCCCAATGTTATACTCAATCAACAACCTAATATTTTAGCAAGCCACAACTCCTAACATGATTTATTCATCATACACTAACCTTTAGCAAGCAACAACTTGCAAGGAAGCTACAACTCCCTCCTTATAAGAAACCACTTAGACATATATACCACTTTTGATCACTTCAAGATATTTTTTTTTCTTCACACAATTGATTGTGGTCTCTAAATTAGCTCACCTTTATACTCTTTTTTGACCACATAATCAGCAACAAATCTTTGTCATACATTTCTTCTCACACACACATCCTTATCTCTAATAATCAACTTTTATCAACTCATGAATCTTTATTTTCACACCCATAAAAATAATCCTAATTGAACATCTTCATAACTTTTACCACAACCCACTTATCATTTACATAATTTTCATGCATAATTAGCACCTCTTTCAGCAGCAGCAATCCATTCCTTTAACAACAACACATAAACGTGGAAGTCATTTATTAAGAACAAAACCTTCATGAAGATGACCCTTACACTTCATTTTACACTTGAATCTTCAAATCCCTAGCCTTGAATTCAAATTGGGGGTTGAATGGAATCATAAGAGGTAGTTAAAAACCAAATATTTCATCTACATATATGAAATATTCCTCCTATAACCTGAAATGACAATTATGACTTGCCTTTTGAATTGCCGATGATTTTGTCTTCTTCTCCAAGTGAGCTCATATTTTGTCTTCTAGCTCTCAAAATTGTCCACAAGGATTCAAAATTTTAATTCACATGGTACATGGTCCCACCAAACAAAATAATTCTCTTTTATTCTTATAAACTCGCCACATTATCCAAGACATTCATTTAGGCTCTTAGGTGTGCTTAAATTAACTTCTATAAACACAGTTCTAAGAAACCATCTAACTAGACCACTTCCACTCATCTTAATGACCTAAGAAATATATAAAAATGAATCTTAGGAGGTTTAATTTTATTAAAATTTACCACAAAGATCAAACTTAGACTTAACACATCAAGAAACACCACTTTGCAAAACTTGCTCGATGTGTTTCATCATCTTTGAATTAGGTCTTCAAGAATTGAGCTGATACATACCTAACATCTCTTCATAAAGAGGCATGTAGTATATCAATGGAAATATCATGAATTATAATATCACATCCACTTATCATACAGCTCCAATTCATGGCATAAGGCTTCAAAAAGCTTCGATCTCTATAATCGGTTGGGTTGGTCTTAAAGACATAAAAACTAGTCTTCCACACAATGTGGTCAAACACCCGCAAAGAACTTTTCAAATATCCCCATCACCTCTAAAACTTAATTTTTAATGTATACAACATGTTACAACATTCAGATGCATAGGTCAAATGGATAAAGTCTCACCTTCATACTCATTCGTACATGCTTCTCAATACTCCTAATATGGCAGATTTGGCTAATTTACCTTCAAGAAAGAAGACATCTCTTCTACTTGAACCAAGGATTCAAAACATATCATAAAAAACCTATATATTATTTTCACACATTTCTTACACTCCAAGTATGAGCATTTGCATCATTAAGCCTTCAAATCAACAAACCGGTCACACAAGCTTGATAGTTTAAACAGGTTGGGAAAAAGCCGAGATGTATCTCAATAATTTATCAAGTACGTGATCCAAATAGCTTCATATTTCTCAAGATAACCTCATAGGCATCATCTAAAATCAATTCAATAATTTTTTCCTTTGCAATATTTGTCGCTGCACTAAAATCTTCATAAACCGAGTTTTTCTTATGGGATCCAACATTATTCAATATCACAAATCACCATGTAAATGCAATATGAGGAGTCATATAATATCTCCAACCATTAATTTATAAATGTTTTTGAGTTAAGACACCTACCAAACTCAATTTTCCAAAACCGGTCCAAATCGAGGCTTGAAGGGTTATAAACATGCCCACAAAAATGGATAGAACTTATAAAATACTCAACCAATCACCGAAATAATTTTTGAATAATATTTTTATCCCAATTTATTCCATTTTTATCTCTTATGATTTATCTAAAGGAGTTTCCAAAAAAATTCTTGACTACTAAGAAGTTTGGTGCTCAATTTGCATACTTTGAAAAACCCAGTTTTGGAAAAACTTGCACAACTTGCAAAATATCCATCCTTAGCTTCTAAAATTTTTCTCACACCTCAAGGACACATCCCTCTAACACATAAAAGTGATATTTTTCTCTGGTTCATCCTGAATATTTCCATTCCATCTCATCTAGGTGCCCTTTGGTCTTTGATTCCCGAAGTTGTATTATGTTGACATGTAGAAGTTCCTAAAACACCTCAATAACTACATAATAAGTCATGTAAATTCCATATATCATCATTACATGCTCATACCATGTTTTTTTTTGCGTCATCACACATTAGGTCAACATCTTACACCTTGTTTGCTTGTGGATTTTCTTTACTTAAGAAATATCCATATTGATTTTTTCAATCTCATGAACCTAGTTTGTATATTTTATCTCTTTCTAAACCTCATTTTATAACTCATTTTGATCCAAAATTTATCTCCTTCTTTTTTGAGTGAATTATCATGTTTTCTTTATTTACACCATGTATTTCGCACTAGGCTAAAGCTTAGATTGACTTGACTTGACCCATATACTTCATGACTAGACCATGTTGACATGTTATAGATTCATTCAAACCTATCACACACCTCATGGACCTTATTTTATCTTCATACCACCTTTGATATACTTAAGACACACATATGCACCTTTAAAGACCCTTAGATCACCTAGCCAACAAACCTAGATCACTTAGACAAACCGTGACATCAATAGAATTGACATCGATGACAACACAAGTGACACACACTTCCAAAAAATTGTATATTTGTTACAAATTCCACCGAGGTAATAATGAGATTCCATTCTTTGTGGAACATTTGACAACACCCGCAAATGAAATGCTACAATCTTGTTTGGTATGTGAAGTTGATGGTCCCTTATATCCCCAAGACATTGATATCTATAATTACCTACATGATGGAACCTTACCTCCCAACATTACCCAATTTTTAAAACTTAACCTCATCCAACATATAGCCTGTTATACCCTACTTTGGAACACTCTATTGTCGATGTTATAATGGGAATATGTTATGTTGTCTTAACTTGGAAGAATATATCGCACCGGTCAAAGAGGTGCACAAAGGCATCTGTGGGGCCCATACAAGTGGAATAGTTCTTGATAAGAAGATTTTGTGAGTATATTATTACCGGCCTTCTATGGAAACTAATTGTTATAAATATATGAAAAATGCTTACTATGTCAAAAATATGACAACTTGATACATGCCCAGCCGTGATCCTCGAACCAATCTCGACACCATGGCCATTCTAAAAGTGGGGACTTGAACTCATTGGGAAGCTTACACACACTTTCCGATGGACACAACAACATCATAACTTCCGCCGAGAGTATTTCATAAAATAAGTAGAGGTTGTTCCTCTTACTCATTTCATTGGTGTGGATATTTCCATGTTTATAATGAATCACATCATTTGCCATTATGATATTCCTTCGCCATTGTATTTGATAATGGTAAGTCTTTCAAGAATAAACAATCGAAGGTGATGTGCTAACGCTTTGAAATATGAAAAAATGGTCAACCCCATATTACCCTCAAGGTAATGGATAGGAAAAAGCCTCGAAAAAGACTCTTGTTTGCATTATGGAGAATATGGTTAACAAAACTAGCCCTAACTAGAACCTTCAAATCCATCCTTCCATATGGTCTTATAGAACATACATCTACACCCATACCGGTGCTACTCCATAATCCCTTATTTTTGGCATAGAATACATATTTCCCCTTGAGATCAAGCTTCACTCTTTACGGATATCATTGAGAGATTATCCGCCAAAGAGGCAGACTAAAGGGTGGCTCACGGGGTAGAACTAGAATCGGTAGATGAGAAGCACTTCCATACACTACATCACTTTAAAGTGTATCAAAACTAAGTATGTTAGAGTTATAATAAATGCATCATACCTCATGATTTTTAGGTAGGATACCTTGTGTTGAAAGAGAATCGGTTCAACACCACAAAGGAGTGGGAGAAGAGGTGTGTTTTAACCTAGCTGATAGGGGCAATATGTGGTGGTTGATAAATTTGGTTCAAGTGTATATGAACTTTCTTATCTTGATGATGATGAAATTCAGAAACCCATCAATGCCATTCATCTCAAGTGTTTTTATACCTAAGGATGGAGGTCCTTAAAAACAATTATAAAAATAAATAAAATTAAAGAGAAATAAATTCATCCACAAGTGAAAACCACGCAATTATGGCCTTTAGACAAATCCTTTGGTGAAAAATAGTTTCCAACGCCATAGGAGGGTTCATTATTTATAAGCATCTCACACCGGAGGCATGATCACTTCTTCCTAATCCATTGATTCACCTATGTCCGAGATACTTTTGATTCTATCCTTCGTGGTCTTGATCGGGATGATCCTACACTTGTATATATTCAAGTTTGACCTTGTACATTCCCATCTACCACCGAGAGCATCCACACATCTTTGTTGTCTTGTACATAGCTTTAGTTCTCGTACATAGCTTCAGAATTTTTTTATAAAATGCAAAATTTATCAAATAGGTTTTACCAAAACAACTCAAAAATAATATAACAATGTCTCGAAAAAAATACAAAAACAATGCAAAAATTTCAAAAATGATCCCAAAAAAAAGTATTGGTTTCTTACTTGGTTGTTTGTTTTTGCATGGTTTTGTTTACTTGTTTGTATAGTGTGTTTTATTGCATGATTTTTAGATAAGTATTTATTTGTGTTAACTTAGTTAAATTATTTTTGTATATAGCTCCATGTTGTTAGTTTTATTATTAATGGCAAATAGTTTTGAAGAGACTATACCCTATTACAAAAGAGGCTCAACAGCTAGATAAACATGATAAAGTAGTAAAAAGGATCTCGAATCCAGCTTATTACATTAAGCTTATACAATAGTCAAAAGATAAACTAGTAAGAAAAAGTAAGACATGGATAAAAATATAACTAAACAACATAAAAATAACATACTATCATCAACAAAACAACAACTTGATCTCATCCATCATGTCTAAAAGATGTTATTTCTTTGAAGCCTTATCAATTCTTGATTTGATCATTTCAGAGAGGTAAATAGTGCCATATTGGTGACATGCATGGGGTCATTTACATTCATTTGTGAGATAACCTGGCTTCTTTCCTTTTTGTATCTCAAATGTCATCGGGACTCCACTCAAAGATAGTGATGCTTCGACATGTTGATCTCAGTAAAATCACCTATAGCTTTGAAGATGCCCATATTGTGATCATTCCTATCTTTAGATTTCCCAAGTTTATTATCTAGGAATTCAATTTCTTATATATTTTAATTTATGTGTTGTTTAACATGTGTATATATTGAATTTGATTAAATGTTTCTTGTGTTTGTATTCATACTTGATAATTGTTTGTTTTCATTTCATCATTCACATGTCATCACATCCATAACATCATCATAATATCAACAATAAAATGCTAAGCTAACATTATATCATAACATCAATGGGGTAATAGGGATTATTTTTATCCCCCCCTCATTATAAATCATAATAAAAACATAAACTAACATGATATCTCATAAAACATAATGTGGTTGTCATAAATGCCTATCATCATCATCATCATCGTGTCAAAAACATCAATGTACATCTATATAAAGTGTCTCAATATACATCAGATACAAAAATAAGCCATCATGGGTATGGATAAAAAGTGTGTGCATTTATCTTGAGGAATAAAAAAACATACATATAAATCATGTCAAAATGTGCCTTCATCATAAGGTATATACCAAAAATAAATACATGTGTACAATAAAGGAGTTAACCCTAACTCTTGCCTATACCAAGACTACTCCGGCCTATGACCAGGTGGAAGTATTTAGCTAAGAGGAGGAATTTTCACTAATCGGGTGGACTCTGGATGTTTTATGTAATCTAGGCCTCGATCAATTCTTTTAATATGACTATAAGGAGGTGCCCTCCGTGCCTTAAGAACCACAACATGATACAAATCCCTATAATACCCAGTCTCACATGAATCTTTCGCAAAATAATACACTAAATCTTGAGATCCATCTACCTCGGTGGCATGATGTAGAGCATCACACTCTCTATAACATAGGCCACATCGACCCTCAACTATATCCTCTCCGTGATGAGCTGATCCCACACATCTATAGTTTGATCTCTCTTTGTGGTGGCATGTTGTAGCTTCTACTTAAGGGTGCCCTTCTCTATGGATCCCTACTCAACCTATCTCTACAATTTCTAAATCGTGATGAATGTTACATCTCTTCCTAGCATAGTCATGCCCCTACAGATCTAAAAATGGGTCATTGATGGCCCACCTTCTCCTAGAATCAAAATGTATCCTAAGATATATATATAGCTGTGGTGGCCCATATGCGGCCCCCACTCCAACTCCATCACTATCACCTCACTTACTACACTATTAGGAGTACTTACTCTAGGGGTAATGGTGGTACCTACTGTTGTAAATGTTTGTTGTATCCCATGTAATAGTACATGTTCCTTTATTAATGGCCCATGTGCCACCTATACATATAACGTTAAATGAATGGTACCTTTGAAAGATTATACATCTAAGGCTGCATTTTCGGTTACATATGTGGCCCCTGCTACACTTGCAGGAGCACTTGTAATCGGTGGCCTAAACCTCTACCCGAGGACAATGACGTAGCCATAGCCATGTGCCTATTCCCGTGCCTACGCTTTGGTTTCCTTGGCATCCATCTCGGCCCAAGATGGCCCTATCTCAAAGCACTTGACCCCTTAGACCTACTATTGCAGCCACTATACTAGTTGTTATAGTTGTTGATGGAATTTTGATACATCGCGAAATCACAATCACGTACATGGATGCATAATATATTTTGGTCCGTGGGTCTACTATTTTGCATTTGTCCATCCCATACATGTGGGAAAACTCCATGAAAACTCTCAGAGTGTTATTTGTGGCCTCGATGTGGGGCCCCAAATCAAATTTCTCGCGCTACGCACTGCACCATCTCTTATTCCTTAGGGTACTATGGATGAAACCAATCGGCATTTTACTATTTCTATTAATTACCACTCTAGGATATGCATGTAGCTTCCTATTAGAATATGCCAAACCTTGGAAATTCTCAACTCGTAGCAAACCCGTGCCACTAATATAGCCATTGATCACCATCCGTGATCGCAGGTCATCGACGAATTTTTCTGTAGTAGGAAGTATCTCTCACGTGCAATCTAATATCACCACCCACTATCTCCCAACCCATACAAGGTGGATCATTAGGAAATCTAACTCATAGAACACCAAATAGGTGTCTAGTAAAAATATGATCCTATGCATAAATCTGCAACAACGGTGGTTGTAGGACTCAAGCTCCTCATCCCTCTATAGGTTATAAAGTACAAATCTCGAGTATAAGTGGTCTAGTATGCCCCGAACCAGGAGAATATCTCCCATCCATCGATGGTGCAAAAATCCTACCAAGACACCCTAAAAATGTGTACCATTCTTATCGAGTTGAAAGTAGTCATTAATAAGAGATATAAGGTATATTGGAATCCATGTAATCCCCTAGTCTCGAAACATTTTATAGGTGAATTTTCATACCATTTGGGGGTATATCCTCTCACAGAACAAATCCCATATGTGTCCTAGGATCCATTCATGATTCTCATCAAACAAAATTAGGCTACCCTAGATCGACACTCAAAGAATCTCGATACACATCCTCGAGAGTCACATTCATCTCTCTAGTGGGTAGTTGAATTTTTTTCCCTCATTGTGCCATCTCTTTGCTAAGGAAATTATTAGGCTATGATCCAATCTAATTTGTGGAAGCTATGAAATGTAAGAAAAGGCTATAACCTCAAGCAACATGATCAAACTCCACTTCTCATGTCCGGTGAAGGTCATCTTATAAGATCGTAGATGTTTATGATGCTCTCACACGTCTAATCCGTGGTCTCTTCTAAAATCACTAAAAATAAAAACTATTAACATAATTTCTTCTAATTCATCTTATAAAAGTCTTCTAATCACTCCTACATTCATCTAATCACTTCACAAAATCTTCTAAATTCTTCTAAGGCCTTCTAATCGGCTGAAATTTGTACTAGCGCACTTCCTTTTATGTTAGCGCATCTCCTTCAATGACAATATACCTTAGGATATGCTAGAAAATTTCACTCTAGTGCACATATTTTAATGTGTGTTCCCTCATTCACACGCTTTAGAGCGCTTATTTTGATGCACATGCTCCTATTTTCACACTAACGTATGAGCTAACCAATTTCAAAAATAGTTTAACGCTCATGTCCCTGGGCCACACTATCGCATATGAGGCCATGCTTAGACATCCTAAGGCATGCACTAGTGTTAATCTGCCAACTTCTAATGACTAAAAACACATAAAATGCACTCAAATTTCTAAATTTTTATGTTAGCTTCATCGGGACATCAGTTTGAGGCCTCCCATACTCTCAAACTCGGTCAACATGATGTGTGTCGTCTTGGATTCATGCCATCTTTGTCAAAAATTACAGCAAAATCTCTCAAAAAGGTAATAGAGTATACTAGCACAAATGGGTCGTGATGGATTTTACCCCTCCCACCCTACTATTTATACCCTCTCTGTAGCTTAATTCTTCATTTTTCTAACCTCTCAAGGGCCAAATTACTAAATTTTTCTTCCATTTTCTTCCTGGCATTCCGACACAATGATTATTTTAGTTAAATGGTAATTTTTACTAACATTTCGCCTCGTTGTAGCATATTTTGTTCCCTTGAATTGTTTCTTCTCCTTAGGGCATATTTTTTCTTCTCGGTGATTTTTGTCAATCTACCACTCATTGTCATTTTTCTATGTCACATTCTTCCCAAAATTCCAAAATAAAAAGCATTGGTAAAATTTGGTAAAAATCCAAAAAAATTAGTAAAATTCAAAAATCCAAAACATGGGTAAAATTTTCAAAAATCCAAAATTGGTGAATACGGTGTTTAAAAACCAAATCTTTCATAGGACACAATGTCCTCAAACATTAAAAATTATCCTACAAAACATATTTCTTGGGTTCTCACATATTCTTGTGTGTGACATGCAGATCGTTTTGATCTACCTCCATTAACAAAGTTGGTTTTCTTGTTATGTTTGTATTCCTTGCACAAGTAGTTTCTTGGGTCATTCTCATAGTGCATGATTGTTTCTTCAATAGAATTCTACATACTCTATTTATTCACCATATATCCTTGCTTGGGATGTCAGTATTAACCCTTGTTTTATAACTCAAACATTTAGGAATTGAAGCTCGATAACAAAAACATTGGTACAACTATCTTGAACGTTGTTTGTTTGAGTACATTTATTTGTGCTTGTTTTTTTGTTGATCTACTTTTTTACTTTCTCATACTACATTACATTATGTATGTTGCTTTGAGTTAGTCCTTTCGCAATGCTACACAAATGTTAGTATTATGGCTTTTCACATCATTTTATATTTTGATGCATGCTCATATTAAATAAAAAGTAACTCATGGACTCATGAAATTGATCATGTAGTAATATGATGAGAAAAATTTGTTCTTAATCAGCTAATATCCTTTTATATCTCCATGTATGAGTTTCATTATATCTAACATTCTACCAATCATTTTCCACATTTTCTCGATTCTACCAATGGCCAACCAGGTTTAGTTGGAATATCTTCCATCACTATCCACACTTTCTTCCACAAACACTTGGGGAAATAGGGATTACATTTATCCCCCTCCTCCTAATTGTTTCTTCTATCCATTGAAACAAAGGCTTTTCTTTCCCAATCATTCCAATTGCACACACGCCTCCTAGGAATTTTTCACATATTATTTTTCCTTTGTCTTTTTAATCACCGATTGTCCTCTTCTTTCACCCTATCAACACTCGAGGGGGCATCCTTCATTCTACTAATTTTTCTTCTATTCCTTCAAAATTTAGTTTTCTATAATTGTCTACTATCTTTGAAGTGGTGTCACTTGTGTTACACCACACCAAAGAGGGGCAAATGTAGATACCTAAAATCCGAATACACAATTTTAATACTAAAATTGCAGTAATTGTCCTCTTTGCCTTCATTTCCATTATAATTAGTGATTTTCCACTAATTAGCCAACGTTCCCCTCCATTTTGGTCAATTAACAACACTTCATTAATTAACTAGACTTTCCCCCATTCTAGATGCCAATTAATGACACTTCATTAGTTATAATCCTCTTTCAATTAATTAACTACTTATTAGTTAATTAATCCTTTTTAACCTTGTATTTAATCAATAAACTTTATTATTGGTTAAATCCCCCTTTCAAATCCTCCAAATCCTACCTATTTCCTTCTAAATCACCTCCAAATAGATTTTTAATCTTATCTTGGCCTATTAATTAATCCTAGTTGATTAATTAAATCATCTCCAACTCCCATGAGTTGCTAATCACTAATTAATCCCTTTTAATCATGTTTATCCATTCTAATTCTACTTTATCTTTGTCCCACATTCACTAGGTTTCTAGCTTCTCCCAAATTGGAAATCCATATAAAGAACCTAGTACCTCCCTTCCCACCTAACACAACACTTTTGCAAGTGATATTACATACACATGATAAGGGCATTTCTACTTGGAATAGATCATTGATATTGCATCCATTCTTCTCATACAAGAGTAGTAAAAGAAGATCCAAACATGGCCATTAAGCCATTTTGGTGAGATTCTTTCCTCTACATGGAGATAACATTTATTTGATTGCTCATGAACAAGATAGGTTCATCATAAGGAGTAATCACACATACAAAGCACATTCAAATTTCAAACAGATTGAATTTCATTTAATGTTTTCATCCCTGGATTCATTTTATGTTCAAAGAAAGGTTGGAAAAGCCATGGAATAGGGTAAGAATACTCAAGAACCCTAAATATTTGTGAAAAATGATCAATGGACCATTAGTTAAGAAATAAACAAGGATTCATATTTTTACATGCATTAGTTTTAAGCAAACAAGCAAACTTAACAAATGTAATTAATCTCTATTCTTAAAAACTTAAGTAAATAAGCCTAATAAGGATCCAAGTAATCAGTTTTAGTGCTTAAGAGAATGGGATCTCACCATTAATGGCTTCAAGGCCAATGGTTCTTCCCATTTACTCCATGTTGTGTGGTTAAATGCAAAAGATAAAGTAAAATAGCTCAATAAGATGAAATAAAACTCCTAATCCTAGCAATAATACTATAGTTTATGTTAGAGGGAAGAAGTCTTCTTGAAAATGAGAGGGGGAGTGGGCTATTTATATTTTTCTATTTGGGAAATGGGAGGAGTTTTGGTGTATGTGGGACTAAAAGGGAGTCAACAATTTAATTAATAAGTCAAAGTAAGATTTGGTTAAGTTTAGAAGAGGTTGATCATGATTTAGGGTAATTAACCTAGGTTAGACTAATTAATCTTGTTTAGAGATAAATTAGGGTTTTGGGAGAGTTCTAAAAGGCCTAATTAATCTAATGAAATGGATTGATAGTCCAAGAAGCCAATAAAAGTAATAAAGAAGAGGATTTTAGCCTAGAAGAGGTCATAATAGCCTATTTAATTGACTTACAAGAGGAATAAGACCATAAGAGTGTCAAAAAAGGGGAGTTAGATCTAAATGACAATGTGTCATCAATTTACGGGGAAGGGAATAATTAGTGAAATATTAGAGATAATAGTGCTTTGATCAAACTATAGGTGTCTACATTCTCCCTTCTTTGGGGTGAGGTAAGCTACGTCACTTTGAAGAAAGTAGACAAATATAAATGAGTAGAAAAAATTTGAAGGGGTGTAAAAAAAATTAATAGGATGAAGGATGCCCTCTTAAGTGTCTATGGAGTGATAGAAGAACTCGACCAATGATCGAAAAGAGAACAAAAGGAAGAAAAAGTGTAAAGAGGAGATGAGAAAAACAAAATAAAAAGGGGAGATTGAGTTATCTCAAAACCAAGGCAACAACTTTTAAATCATCATTTTGCTTAGAATCCTCATCATCGACCCTTATTAAGATGTAAGAATACGACGAGAAGCATAAAATGACATGAAAAATCCATGATACAAAAAATTGTCCATTGCTAAAATAACAACTCCATGTAACATACAAACATATAATGCAATATGAGAAGTAAAAACTCTTTTAACAAGGAAATGAGTGCAATCACACACGCTCAAACCAACAACATTCAAGATAGTTACACAAATAATTTTTTTATCGAGATGTAATCCCAAATGTTTTGATAAACGACAAGGGTTAAGGATGATTTCCCAAGTAATGTGTATATGTAAGGAAATGATGAAGGACACGGGGTCCAATGAAAAGGCAATGTGCATGATGACAAAAAAATAGTACCGGGGTAATCGATAGTGCCCCAGTATAGATAGAGAGTAAGCAACATACATTCTATAGATGAGTAAAGATTCAAATGATCCGAGAGTCGTAGTTTTAAAATGTTTGAAAATGTCAGCAAGATACAAGATGAGTGCCATGCAAGAGACCCATATTTAAGTGCAAATGATTTGTTCTACCCATTTTAGTTCATTTTTTGAAATTTTATGATGTTTTTGGCTTTTTAAATGGTTTTACAATTTTTAAATTTTTTGACCGGTCAAGAATTTGAGAGATAGAAAATCTCTTAAAATTACGTGTGAAGGCACGAAGGTGAATGCATAGTCGTTGGAGAGTCACTATATGTCCTGATGAGAAGAAATACGGGCCAAAAATAATTATTTAATAAAAATAATCATCACGATAGGTGAAAGAGAGGAAAAATAGAAGAAAATGATAGGAAATGGCACCTGGAATATTCATAAATTATTCCAAAGTGTAATGAAGAAGTGACTGTAGGGTGGCACTGGGTGCCCCAACATGCAAAAAGGAGTAAAAATAATTATTTTAATAGAAAAATAACCACCTCGGCTAGCAGTAGAAGAAGGGTTAGAATGATCACAAAAGAGAAAACATGCCCAGGGGCATTGTGGCAACCTAATATACCCACCTAGGGGGGGTAAATCAATCATGACCAACTCATTTGTAGCAGAGCTCTTGTAAATTTTTACCATGAGCGAGAGCGATAGTCCTAGAATGAGATGACAAGGCTACAAGCAGGAGGAAACAAGTAGATCACATTCGAGAGTTCATACAGACCCAAAGTAGATAGACCCTACGTGAGTGGTCTATCCTTCCTTATGAATTATGCATTTAATGTTGTTTTTAGGGCATCTTTAGGATAGATTAGGATAATTTTGATGTATGTGTGTACGCACATGCATCGGTTTGACATATACGCATAAGCACATGCATTGATATTTGGCGTGTACACGACGCGTAACCATTGAATATTTGGCAAGTATGCGACGTGTATCCGTCAAATATCGATACGCACACATGTATCCACCAGAGGTAGAAGACATGGATGTACACACACATGCGTCAAAAAGGGTGTGTGGGTGTCGAGAGGATGCACGTGCATCCTAGGTAGGGGAAGCAGGGTGTGTATACACATGTGTCAAAGTAGACACATAGGTCACACTGGATGCGTATGTGTCCTATGTAGAGTAGGGGAAATAGGTAGAAAAATAGACGGGGCACATACGCACCGGGATAGGAATGGATGTGTCAAGGTAGGTGCGTATGCATCTAGATAAAGGGAGCATAATACCCTTCCAGCCAAATAGCTAAGGAGAAAAGAAAGTATACTAGAAGAAAGTGAAAATTTAGGAAATGAGATGGAAGAATAAAGGATTTTACCAACAAATTATATAGAAGTAGATAAAATGTGCCTAATACACGTGTGTTTCTTTTGTTTGTAGCGTACATTACCCATTGTACATAACGTGACGATATGGTCAGCTAGCAGTGATAGAGGCACAATTTGACGAGGATGATAGGATGATATTGGATAGCCTCTTATATGTCACGGGATTGGCTTACGTGGCTGATATGCCTCGAGATCACATCGATAATGGTCTTTTGACAGCCATAGTGAGAGATAGCACAACGAGAGTCGTGATTTTGGATTCAGAGCGAGGAGATCACAATTACTTTAGAGGACGTGTGGCATATTATGCAGGTCCCAATCCAGTGGTCGATTTTTCAAGACACAAGTCACTGGCATCATATTTGGTGGTTTATCTCAGAGTTGTTTGCTGTCTCGATGATACCACGTCATGGGATGACTATTAAGTTTTCGCAGTTGTATTAAGGATCCAAAGCTACTTCTAATAAATTAAGCGACCCCACCTTTTGAAAGATTTCTACTAAGTCTCGCATCGGATAACAACTCTATTGAATTGGTTGGATCAAGACTTAGTCTAGGTCCCATGACTTGTTTAGAGTAGGTAAGCTGAAAATAAAGGGCACAAGAGTAGAAATATAGTTTACAAAGATATGAATAGACACATAAACAAAATGAGTATTAGTGCAGGAGTGTAATGGTGGAATTTGGAAAGTGACAAGGGGGATGAATTGGTTATAAATAAAACAACATGAATTGGGAAAGGTTTTACAAATCCCAAGGTGATAATGATAGTTATTGGGTATGTGTGGTGATTATTATGGAGGTGGATGGTGAATTTTGTGGGGATATGTGAAGCATGGAAATGTATTGGAAATGGAGAAGGTAATAAATTTTCATGAGTATAATATTGAACATTTCATAAATTAAATTTTTCAACATTTAAGAGGGGAATATTGCACATACCTCATTAAATTTATCTTGTCACATTGTTGGAAACCATTTCCATGCTTATTTTATTCTCCATCCACACGTCGTCCTTCATTTATTACTTATCTAATCTAGGGGTGGTGATCACCATTGTTGGTTTCTAGCCACCGAATTGAATTTTGTTTTCCAATTTTTCTCTTTTTTAGAGAGAGTAGCCACCATTTCTTGTTTTCATCTAATGACTAAGAGGTTTATGACCACCATTTTTGGTTTTCAGTCATCTCCTCTTTATTTTTGATGAAAAATAGATCAATTATAAGTTGAATTGGACAAAGATACTTTGTCCAAACAATTCAAATCCAAACCTTCTTGAGCCACCTTTTGAAATTCTTCTCTCGATGCTAGTTTATGGTATAGTCTCAATCTATGTCCATTAACCGACATAACGTTCTTCATGCCATCAATTGGAATTAGTTGAATTCCTCTTCAATTTTATATGTTCCCATCCATCTTGTCTGCAGCTTCCCCTTGAAATCCTTATATTTTGAACCAAATAACATATCCCAATTTCTTTTTTAAAACTTTCTTGGCTTAATGTGATTATCATGCCATACCTTCCTTTGATGTTGGATTATCTTTGTTTGATGTAGTGCTTGAATTATCATCTCATCCAAATCATTTAATTGAACAATATTTGTTTTTTGTGCATATGAAAATTCAATTCCTACCTCAAAAAGCAGATTGTTCTCAAGGTTTTAATTTCAAATTATATGTGAAGAATGGGATTCTTCCATAAATCAACTCATAGGGAGTAAATATTTTAGTTTCTTTCCAAGTAGTATTGTAGGCCCAATATTCTTCAAGTAGTTTTTAAACCCAATGTTTCGTTGAGATGTCCACTGTATTTATCAGGATATTCTCCAACTCTCTATTAGTAACCTCCACTTTCCCCACTATTCAAATGGTTCCAAGACACTTGTGGCTGAAGTAGCATTTCAGATGTAAATGTTGGTTTCCCCATCCTCTAAAGCATTGATCACATCTCCACACATACTTTTTACATCCTTGAAAAGAAAGGACAATAGTAACCATCTCCTAAAATTTTATGAATGGTCCTCTCGAACTAAATAATGACCTCTTGATGGCTCATCATGACATGCCCTAAGTATGTCAAATAATTCATCTTCTATTACACACCTGTGTAAAACATGGTTAGGTCCACATTTAAAAATAATTCCTTTTAACCATGTATACATAAAACTTTGTTTAATCAATTTTTTTCTTTAATTTTGTGTGAAAAAGGTTGGGAACTTCCCTATAGCCAAGTAATTATCCATATCTATAAACCAAGGATAAGTAGTAGAAACTACAAATAGATGTTCATCAGGAAAATCATCATTGACTTGATCTTCTTCTTTTGAGGTGGTAATTCTTGAAAGAAATATCAGCTACCACATTTAATTACCCTAGATTTTAAATTATTCTAATGTTAAATTCCTACAGTAACAATAAACACCTTACAATCCTACCATGTACAAAAGTTTTGTTCATTAGATACTTGATAACAGAGTTGTTAGTGTGAAAAATCACTTCATAGCCTATGATATAGTGGAAAAACTTGTTGATTGCATATACAATTGCAAGAAATTCCTTCTCCATTATGGTGTAGTTCCTCTCAAAAGGGAGAGATTTTACTAATATAAAAATAGTATGCATAAGCTCTCCTTCCTCTTGGTATCCAAGAAAAACCCCACTGTTTCGTTGGAAGCATATGTTTGTATATGGAAGGGAAGCTTCCAATTTGGGCCTCTCAACACTAGTGTGTTTATCAATTTTTCTTTGATAACTTCAAAATCTTGTTGGCATGCTTCTATCCATATAAATGTAGAATCTTTAGTTAAGAGAGTAAATAATGGAGAATTTATTTTGCTAAGTTCTGAAATAAACCTTTATAGTAACTAACTTGGCCAAGAAAACTTATTACATATGTTTGGTTTGTAGGAGATGGGATTTTTACAATAATACTGACCTTGTTAGGGTCAACCTTGATTCCTTTAGCTGAAATGTGATGGCCTAAAACTATCCCTTGTTCTATCATAAATAAACATTTTTCATGATTTAAGGATAATTGGTGTTTTTCACACCTAGAAAGGACTTTGTCTAGATTGTCAATTTCCTCTTGGAATGTTGCTCCATAAATAGTGAAATCATCCATGTAAATATCTACACAATCATGGGTGAGATGGAAATGATTTCTAGCATGGAAATTTGAAAATTGGTAGAGCATTACATAAACCAAGAGGTAACACCATATAAGTGAATAATCCACAATGACATATAAAAGTGGATTTTTTTAGGTCCTTAGGTGATACAGGCTTATTTTATTGTACCCTTCGAACCCATCAAGGAATGAAAAATACTTTTTTGGATATATTATCTAAGACTTGATCAATAAAAGGTAATGGAAAATAATCCCGATGAGTTTCCTTGTTTAACTCTTTATAATCCACAAAAATTATCCATTTCCCATTCTTTTTAGGAACTATAACTAATGGAGAAACCCACTGGCTATTTGAGATTGGATAAATGAATCCCACCCTGAGAATTTTTTCAATCTTAGTTTTTACAATGTCTCTTAGGGTAGGGTTTATCCTTCTTTGGGGTTGTTTGACTGGTTGGGCATCAGTGGTGTAGATATGGTGTGTACAAATACTAGGATGAATACCCTTCATATCACTATATTCCCAAGAAAAATCTTGAGGATGAGAGCATAATAGTTTAAATAGGGTATTCTCTTCTTGACTAGTCAGCCAACTATTGATTGTCAATGTCTTCCCTGGGAAAATAGGTAGTTGTTTGGTACCTGGATGAAGAGAATCTACAATAGGATACTCTCTCAATAATGCATTCAATGGACACTTGTGGGGAAGTAATATGTGAACAGTGATGTTTTGAAATATGGAATCAATCAAATCTACATTTTTCACAAAAGGAAAGATGATAGGCTGGTTATTTTCATCCATAAAGTCATCTCTTGTTTCAATTAGTTGTAGCACATGACTAGAAATAGTTTCAGTGTGCAGGACTCAAGTGAAAGACTTATACTTTGTCTAGTGAAGGAATCATGGTCACCATTTTGGATTTGGTTTGAGTGTTCTTTAATTATGACCATGGCCAAAGAAGAGATGATGTCCTTTGAATCATCTAAATTTTCCTTACACCACTATTTATTTTCTGTAGTAAAAGGTTTTGTAAGGGGGTAAATTGATAGCTTTTGGAATCATGTCTATTTGTAATCACCATATTCCCTATTCTATAATAAATGAGGGAAGAAATAGTGGCTAACCAAGGGCATCCTAGGATTAAAGGGTATCCAATATTCCTATTATTCATTTTTATGATCATGAAGTCTACCAAATAATCCCATGATTCAATGGTGATGGTGACATCTTCTATAATTCCCTTTGGTTTGTTTATAAAATAATATGTCATTTATAAAACTATTGAGGTTGATGCAGAGGTTCGGGAAGTGATAATGTAGACAAGGTATCTATGGTCATCACATTATGGTTGATCCTAAAACAACGAGGACATTTGGTATTTGAACATCTCTTATGTGAACTATCGCAATAGGACTTCCAGGGTATCCATATTTACTGAGGAGAATATTCCTTTCCAAAGATAACAAAAAGTTTACCATTAACATGGATGGTTTTATGTTGATTCTTTCTTCTTCTTAGAGTCTTAAAATATAGATCTTTGATGGTTTTGTTTAACTTAGGGATTTCCTTAAGAGCTTGTAATAGAGGAATGCCAATACTCAATTTCCTCAGTCCCTGAATCAATTATGACTATGGTTGTTTAGGAACTACAGTGTTGTGTTTTTCCAAGAGTCTGGATGGAAAAGGAATTTCAACACTTGGTTGAGGTGTTTCTTCAACATCAAGAATGGGTTGCATTTCTTCTAGATTTTTTGTATCTTTAGGGATTTCTTCTATGACAGGGGATGAAGGTTTTGAGGTAACCTTCCCTAAATGCAACAAGATATTCCTACAATCCACAAATTTTATTGTGGAAATTTTATCTGATTCCATAGTGTAGGATAGGTTATCCTTCCTTGAATTTTTGGGGTTTGCCACATTTTTGTTAGTATTTTTGGTTGGGTAGGTTGTTTAGATGAGGTATCATTTGATGCTCCATTCAACAAAGCTTGTTGACCTTGGGGTATTCTTTGATTATAATATTGTTGCTTGAATCCTTGAGGTACATTCCATTGTTGTTGGTGTTGAGGATTAAACTATTGAAATGGTGGAATGTTTGGATGTGGATCCCAAGGTTGTTGATAGTAACTTGGTGGTGCATTCCACTATGGGATCCACTCCTGTGGGACTTGTTGAGTCCAAGGTTGGGGGTATGACCATGGTGCATTCCATTTATTTGGGACCCATTGTGATTTTGGCATGTAGGACTGATTTTGATTGGATTAGAAATTCCCTCCTTGCCTCTGAGCCATATAATTTAACTCAACTTCTTCTTGTGTGTTTTTATATGGTTATTTAGCAAGGGACGTAATCCAAATTAGTCTGTGTGGCATACTTTAATTGATAGAGAATACATATATCTATCTTAACTAAGGGGAAGTCCTTAAGCCCATGTTTGTTCCTACATCTTGGACAATAAATAAAGAAAGGATTTGTAATCATTTATTTCTCCCTATCCATAGTCGTTTTGAGTTGAACTAAGAGGTTTGTTCTAAAATTTGTAATTTCTTCCCTTAGTTTAGATATATCACCACTGGCCATTTTCCTTTATGTCTATGAAAGTTGGGGTGAGTTCGGGAGTAAATCCTATAGAGGTAAATGATTTCGTAAATTCTAGTTTTTTTGTGTCTCCCTTTCCCACAAGATTTAAAGCTTCATGTGTTTCTTCATGAATCCTTTGAGGAATAAGGTTTTGAGAAAATTAATATCCAAACCAGTATCACACCTCCTATGAAGGAAGAGGAACCGGTCCAGATAATCTTCCACACTGTAATCCTTCTTCTGTTGAATTCTACAAATGTATTCCTTCCTATCCCTGAATCTACAATAGTCTTGGTATTTATCTAAGAAAACTATCTCCATCTACTCCCAAATATGGATGGAGTTAGGGGTTAAGCCCATAAACCATATCATAGCTATCTATGGAAATAACTTGAGTTTCTAGGAATCAGACGTGTAATTATAGGTTTGGCACAACACTATAAATTCAATATGAAAGCCCCGATCAAGATCTTACGAGACTAAACCCTAGAAAGTAAACTTGAAGGGGATATGTTTTTCATAGGAACTTGGTCACTAGCATCCAATTCAATGGGGTAGGTAAAATTATTTCAACCAGAGGGTTTCCATTTTCTACACCATTAGGGTTATCTATTTCATCACCATCCTTCCTTGGTCAACAATTTGTTCCACATGCTAGTTTTGAGGGGGGTTTTGAAATTTTATTCTAATGAATCTCCCTCTACAATCTCTAGGTATAAACATAAAATCCTATCATACTGAGGAAAATTTCCTAACTATCAACACTTAACTTTATTTTTTGTGTTCCACATAGTCAAAATCATAGAGGATTATTATTGTCACTACAAGGTCTTCTTACTTCAAAAGAGTTATGGAAATAAAATTTCTAAATGGAAATTTAGCAAAAACTAGCATTACTTCTAGCTAGCACCTTAACCTTTGATAACACCTTGAATTCCACGACAACAAAGGCAAAAAGTGATGAGCTTCATTGTACTCACAATATAATTATACTATATCTCGAGTCCATGGTAGTGTCCATGGCTATTTACAACAAAGGGAACAATTGGAATCATTCTCAGTACTTATCTAACAACAAAATTAACTAAATATTATACTAGTTGCAATGAGGAAATGAAATGAATCAACAACAAATAATTATTAAAGACAGAATGAAATGAACTAAAGATAATGCAATGTTGGAAATTTAAATGAATGTGAAATGATGGAAAGGAAATAATAGGATTTTTTCCCTTTTTTTGGGGAGGAGTGGCCCTTACTTCTTCCCTTCAATCAAGTTCAATGTTAAAAGTTACACAATAAAGATTTACCTGAATCTGTAATTTTATTGAGAGAACTACTTTTACAATAATCAACTGATTGAACCAAACTTTGAATCTCAATACATTAGCTCTTTTATACTAGAGTATTCCTATACCCTTTAGGAGAGAACTAATTTATTTGTAATTAATAATATCTACTTAACTGGACATTGACTATAACAATGACTAAATATCCTAAGAATTACAGTTGTGGAAGGATTAATCTATACAGTGTTTGATTTGAACTGATCTTGTTAACTACATATGAAGGCCATAATTGACTCCTTTGAGAGTGTCAATCGATGATATAAGATTTGTAGATTCTAGATTGATTCCATACAATCGTGGTGATCATAAATCCATAAGTGACTATATGCATGATCACATTTCTAGGCAACTAGAGTTAAACTGGGAGTGACTAGGCCTCATAATCCGCATGAATGTAGGTTGAGGTAATGAGCACATGTTTCATTCTCATGCCATTGTGTTAACTAATGTGCCAGCTGTATCAACTCGTAGTTTAACCATCCAAGCTAGTTATCTCCTTTATGTAAGTCCCTTCCTCCAAGGAAGTCTAAATTATTGAATTGGACGAGTCCTACACTCCTCGGTGATTCCTACGCTAATGTAAAGGTGAGTCTTGTGCTCCTCAGTGAGTCCTATGTGAATGCAAAGGTGAGTCCTACACTAGTTCACCAATGATTCCTACTCTAGCTTTGCAATTAACTCATGTGATGACTAAACATATGATTTTCCAAATATGTTGTTTATACTAATAAACAATTCATTTAAGCTATATTTGAAGAAGAAATAACAAGATAAAATAAAAATAATATGCACAACATTTCCTTCTAAAATATAGTAAAGTATTAACTATAAAACGTCTAAATTATACATCATGCAAAACGATACTAAAATAACACATGTTTTTACATGGGATAAACATGACAAAGCATGGGTTCACCAAGAGTGTGGGAGTAATACTAGGGAATAGAGGAGACATATGGGGTTAATGTGATAAGACTTGACTCCATAGTTCTAGGAGAAATAAATTGTATAAAATGCACTCAAATATTCAATATAAATTACTCCATTCTATTTACATTGGTTCACTTTTTATGTATCCTCCACTTCATGGATTAATCTTGATTTATTGTTGTTTGAATTATTGATGCAAACCTAGATTTTTAACATCATATGGTGTGAGAAAAGGTTAAGATGGGCTATCGATTCATTGCATAATAAAATAGTGGCCTTTAGGATGCAGATCTAAGAATTTTGGAGCTTCCTTCATCGTGTTTTTAATTCGGATTCGACACAAGGATTCTTATCGTCTCTTCCTAATCACCATCGAATCTGCCCGATTTTCATTGAATCTTCATTATCACCATTGACTCTTCCTAATCATCATCAATTATTCTCCAATCACCCTCAATATCTTTTGATTCTACTCCATTTGCCATCAAATTTTCTCTAATTTCCATCGATTCTCTTTTTTGTCACACGATTGCGACCATATGCAAAAATAACGGTGAGTGTTTTCAACATTCTTGGTAAGCTTCTCGATATGCTTTATTAATTTTCTTAAAAATAAAGTTGAATATTATTGTAAGGGTGCATTTTTTACTATTTTTGACACCTATTATAGAAATCTCATTAGATAAATTCAATGGATAAAAAGTTTCACACATGGAAGGTGAAAATACAAATGCAACTAATGAATAAAAATATCTAGGGGATTGTGAGTGGAAAATAACCAAAAACATCAAATGTTGCAAAATTTATTGAATGTAAAACCATGGATGAAAAAGAAAATTCCATTATTGGGCTTGCTTTATCGAAACTCGTTACGTTATATTGACTCGTAAAAGACTTATAAGGATATTTGGGATTTGCTAAGTAAAACATTTGGTGCTAAGGATGTTAATGCTAAATTCACACTCAAATTGTAGTTGTTTAAATTGAAAATGAATGAGGGTGCAACTATGTCAAGTCACATTAATGAACTAAGATCTCTCCTGAGACAATTGACAGAAGTAAATGCTCAAGTGGATGATGAAGATGCAAAATCTATCTTATTGAATAGCTTACCTCCAAAATATAGTAATGTAGTTTTTACTTTTAGGAAAATGGCTTAAGGACTTGAAGGTATCTATCTACACTACTAGCTGAGGAGAAAAGAACAAAAGAAGACATTGAGGAAGAAACTGCCCTTTATATAAAAATAAGCATAACTCCTCCAAAGATAAAGAGGAAGTAATATGTTACTATTGTAAGAGAAAAGGACATAGATCTTCCTTTTGTGTTACTCGTGTCAAAGAAATCATAAAAGGAAAGATAAAAATGGATGAGGAAAATGTAACTATTGAGGTGGAATTAGATCATGAAGGAGAAATGAAAAAGAAAGAAGAGTATAATTCAGATGAATACATATACTAAGTAGCATCACACATGGAGGTTGGAGGCATATGAGGATGGAGGAGAATTAATCATCTCTTATTAGTCACCAACAACGAGATTGCTTCATTGTAATGGTGATCATTTATGTTTTCATTTGTTTTTTATTTCATGCATGTGTGGTAGTAAATAAGAACAGATGGATAATTCATGTTCAATTAGGAGCAAAATTTCCTATATAGTTTCCTTGTGTATGATGTGGGAAAAAATGTACGTTGTTATGAAATGGTTGTTGGTTCCATTAGAAAACCTTCTTGAGAGTTTGTGGTTCTCTTAGAAAACCTCTACTGAGTGGTTGTTGGTTCCACTAGAAAACCTTCTATTGTTGGTTGGTGGTTAGCCAATTTGTAAAACCATATGTAAAACATAGGCAGGTACTATATTACCCCATGTTCACACTAAGGGGGTGAATGTTAGGAAATTAGTGTTCATAGTGTGAACATATAGGTATGGTTTGAATATTATTATTATTTAATATTTAAATAATACATGAGTGTGCAAATAGTTGTAATGCACAACTCATAGAGATAGGGGTGTGGGAGTAAGTGATTTGTAAACTCTTCAACTTTGGAATTATTCACAAAATCACAATTTAATCATTGTTGTTTACTTTTTATTAGAAAATAATAGAGATAGCTAGTAAATGAAACACTATTGTGCTTAGAATAAATAATTGTAGTAAAGGAAAGAATATAAGCTCATAAGACCAAAAATTTTATCTTGGAAAACCTCCGATGGGGGAAAACTAGTCGGGAAGGGAAATTGCTCTTTCTTCCCACTTTTATTGGTCAATTTAAATCAACAGTACAAAATTTACAATAAGTAAGAAAGAGAAGTAGATAATATCTCAACACTTCCTTCTAGTTACTTGCTTTCTTTGTCCAACACTCCTTTCTTCTACAAAAATACAATTTCAAGCACTAAGACTTCTTGCTCACTTGCTCCCATGCTTGATGATCTTCTACAATCATGTATTTATAGCCTTTCTCATGTCCTCCCGTGCACCTGGAGAATGGGAAATGTCATGAAAGAGAAGAGGGACGAACATACTTTCAAATTCAAAGGCTATTCATTTTGAATTTTATTTTACATTCAGTAATGGCGGGACTACCGCTTATGCAGACCGGTAGTAGTTCTAGGACCACCGCCCCGGCTATGCGGTGGTTCTATATAACCACCTGCCCGCATAGGCGGTGGTCTGTTACTTAAAAATAGAACCTCTGTTTCATTATTTTCCTTCTTTGTGCTGATTGTTTCTGATGAAGTAGAGTTATTTTGGATCCCTATGGATCACACCTCCCCTTCTTAGGAGGATTTTGGTCCCACAAAAGCTTAGTGGGGGAGTAGATGAGGGAAAAATTGCCTCACTTACTCCGAGTACCACCGGCCTGCCTTGGTGTCTTTCTTTTTAGTTCAATCTGCCAAGACTCTTGTGGACCTCTTCTAGTCTCTCTGATCTTCGATGTAGCACTACATCCTCCTCTAATTCACCTCGTGAGTCCAAGATGCAATCCTCGATGGAAGGTAGCAATTGTAGTTCTTCATCTTCATCCAATGGATGGGTCATATAGTGCAAGTTCTCATGAGTTTACTACAGAGTACATCCTCATGAATGATGGCAAATCAAGTCAAAAACATTTTCCCCAACCTACTCCAATATGGTGAAGGGTCCATATCATAGTGGCTTGAGCTTTTGTGCTTGACCTTGTAGTCTCTCCTTGCTCAAGTAAAGCCAAACTTTGTCTCCAACATGAAGTTTGTGTTCCCTCTTATGCTGATCATGCCTAGCTTTGTACTTTTCTTGAGATTTTTCTAGTTGTTCTTTGACCTTGAGATGGATTTTCGGATCCTCTCAATGAACTTGTTGGCTCTAGTCACCTCTGTGTCTCGTGTATCCTCCTCATCCTGCTATCCAACTACTATGTCCAGCAGATTTGTAGGTAGATATCCCAAGCATGCTTCAAATGGTGACTTCATAGTGGATGTGTGTACTGCCTAGTTATAGGAATGTTGAATGTAGGCTAAGGACTCATCCCAAGTCCTTAGGTACTTCATGTTATTATACCCTACGATCAACTGTACCAAAGTATTGTTTACCACCTCTATTTGTCCATCTATCTCGTGGATGGAAAGTTGTGCTCCGTAAACCGGTATCCATCTTGTTCCACAAAGTAGTCCAAAACTTCCCCAAGAATATGGAATCCCTGTCAGAGACAATATAGTTTGGCAAACCAAAATGCACCCATACATTAGAAAAGAAAATATTTGTTGCCTCATGTGCTTTTATTATCTTTTTACATGCCATAAGAATACACATTTTACTGAATCTATCCACAACAAAATAGAGATAGTCATGGCCATGTTTAGACATAGGTAATCCTCCTACAAAATCCATTGAGATGTCCTCTCATGGATGAGTAGGTATCTAGTAAAGGCATATACAAACCTTTCCTTCCTAGTTTTAGGCTTCTTTAGTACAAAAAAATTTATATCCACGAATAAATTTTGATACTTCTTCTTACATGTTGGGCCAATATACATACCTTTGCAAGTCGGATAGGGTCTTACAAACACCAAAATTTCTGCTACTTTCGAGGTATGTGCTTCCCTCATTAATAGAAGTATTTCTTCTTTAGACACACAAAGTTTCCCCCATCGGTAGAGCAGCCGTCTTTGAGATAATTGTCTTCAATCCTTGTCTTTTCAGCCCGTTGGGACTATAACTTCTGAAATGTTACCCCAAAGTCTTTGTCTTGGGCATATGCTTCTCTGTAAGCTTCCTTCATGAAGGGCTCGATCTGAGAGATAGTGGCCAAATAGGAGAACTTTTCCTGTGTGGGTGGCCTAGACAACATGTCTGCCACCAAATTTGTACTACCTTTCTTGTATTTGATCACTAGATGGAACTGCTAAAGAAACCCCATCCATTTGTAGTGCCTTGCCTACTACAATTTAGACTGTGCTTATAAATACTAGAGAGGTTTGTGGTCAGTGTGCACAATAGTTTCTTTACCCAACTAAAAATGTTTCCATTTTTAATTGCTTGAACTAGTGCATACATTTCTTTATCATATATTGAATATCCTTTAACTACTGAAGTGAAGGTATCATAATGATAACATATGGGTTTACCTCCTTGAAGCAACACTGCACCCATAACATAATCCCCTACTTCATAAGGCTACTGTAAACTTGGAAGAGAAAGTATTGGAGCATGGCTAATCATGTATTTTAATGACTCAAAAGATTTGTCTTGTTACTTACCCTAGTCAAAACCCTTACTCTTTGTGGCCACTATGTGTAGAGGTGTTGCAATCACCGAGAAACCCGAAATGAATTTCCACATGTACTGTATTGCTCCCACAAAACTTCTAGTCTTTGTGGCTCTGTTGGTGTTGGCCAATTTGTGATGGTTTCCACCTTCTTTGGATCCACTCGTAGCTCTCCTCCTCCAACCACGTGCCCAAGATAGACAAGTGACTATTTGGAAAATTCACATTTCTTCATATTACAAAGTAGTTGTTTCTCCTTGAGTACTTGCAAGACTTACTGCAAATGCATTAGATGTTCTTCCCATGTGGCACTAAAAATCAGGATATCATCTAGATATACAATGACACATTAATCTATGAAATCCCGCAATACATCATTCATCAATCTCATAAATGTAGCGGGTGCATTACATAATCCAAAAGGAAGTACTAACCATTCATACAAACCTTGTTTTGTTTTGAAGGTAGTCTTCCATATATCCTCCTCCTTCATCCTGACTTGGTGATAACCTGACTTGAGATCCAACTTCGTAAAAAAATTGGCATGCTGAAGCTGGTCCAAGAGATCATCTATGCAGGGAAGTGGATATTAGTTCTTTATGGTGATCTTGTTCAAAGCGCGGTAGTCGATGCACATTCTCCAAGAACCATCCTTCTTTGGCACCATCACAATAGACGAACTACATGGAGAGGTGCTCAGACGTATCACCCCTTGGTCTATTAGTTCCTGGAGTTGTTTCTTTACTTTAGTATTCTCAAGCAAGGATTGCCTATACAACCCAATGTTCGGTAGAGGTGACTCTGGAAACAGCTGAATCTCATGCTTTACTTCCCGTTTTGGTGGTAATCCATTAGGATCCTGAAATACTTCTTGAAAAGACTAAATAATACTATCCAAATCTTGTTTTCCTTGGTTAGAAATCTCTGAAACTTCTACCCCATCTTGTTTATCCTTTAACAAAAGTAAACAAAACTGATTATGATTTTCCTGAATAAGCCATTTTCCTTGGTTAGCACTTTGCCATAGTAACTCATGTCTTGTTTGGTGTGCCGGATGTTGTAGCCAATCCCATCCTTGATCCATCTGTATCTTAGTTTCCCCTTCTCATAAAGATAGCATCCCTAACATACAAGTAAGGACTCCTGAATACCACATCAAAAGCATCAAGTGGAATAACGTCAACTTCAAAACACCTATATATTGGGAATTTATCCCAAACTTGACCTTACATCTTCTTGTTACCTGAATTTCAACACCCTTCTTCACCCAACCCAAAGGATATGGGTGCGGATGCTCATGAGTCTCAAGACCAAGCTTCTTTACAACTACCTCGAAATCAAGTTAGATTGAGAACCGGCATTAACCAAAGCATTTACCTTAGTCCTCTTGATCCGGATTTTGATATGAAATAGTCTACTCATCTCCTCTTCTTTGTCCATGTTGGTGGACTGTGCATCAAGCCTTTTGTCTACATCGAGTCATCTTTGATTTCCACCTCCCCTTTGTCTTTATAGTTGTCATGGACTTCTTGGAGTCCTTGGTTTAGTTCTTGGATGTAACTCGGATGTAACTTCCAGCATGTAGTGTCAGTATGACCATTAATATCACAATTCTTGCAAAAATTCTTGGGATCTTTACAAGTATTTAAAGTAGTGGCAGCTTGTTTACCTTTCCCTTTCCACTTACTCTTGTTACTTGTTTGCCCATAATCCTTTTTTTGTTGATTTGTTGACTGCTTTACCCTCGGCTCTGCTTCTCCTTGCTTTTTCTCATCATCTATGTAGTATGCATGTACACATGCTTCATTGAGATCCTTGGGCTTTGTGGAGATGACTTTTCTTGAAGGTGAGTGTGAAGTCCTCCCAAGTATTTGGTCAGAATATCCTCATCCTCCAAATCCATGTTCAACAACATGGCTTGCCTCTGAAACTCCGTAGTATAGTCCTACACACTTTGACCACTACCTTGTCTAAAATACTACCATTTAATCATTTGGTCAGTTTTATGGCCAATAGGATAGAAGTTAGCTCTAAGTAATTCCTTAAATTCTTGCCAAGATTTCACAATAGGACATTTCTTCTTTTCACAAGTAGTTAGATGAGTTTCCCACCAAACTAGAGCATGTCCCTCCATTTTGAGATGTGCAAAGGTGATCCTTTGTGCCTAAGTGACATTATGGATGCTAAAATAAACTTCTAACTATTTCAACCATTTATCCAGTAATTCTGCATCTACTTGTCCTTCAAAGCTTTTGATTTTGACTTTAGTCTCAACTTTAAAAGGAGTATGTTCAGATTTTACCTTTTCTCTTGTGTTAGAAGTCTCTTCTTCATGCTCTTCTCCATAATCTTCCTCATGGTGACTCTTTCCTATACCAAAATTTTTGGCTAAGCCTCGAACCACCGATTCCATGGAGTCTTGCTTGACGGAAGCTGTCTTCTACAAATTTGTAAGTTCCTCTTGCCTTCTAAACATCCTATCCATCATGGTCTCCAGCATCTCGATTCTACGGACCAAGTTCTCTTCCTCCATTTCTCCCCGAATTCTCTATTTCCACTTCTTTGTAGAAATCTCCAGATCACAAGGTAAAGCTTTTTCACCTTTAGATCTTGTCACTGTCATACAAATTCAAGAATGAAATACCACAATCCTGGATACTTGTTAGCTCTGATACCAAAATGATCTGTAAACTCTTCAACTTTGGAATTATTCACAAAATCACAATTTAATCGTTGTTGTTTACTTTCTATTTGAAAATAACAGAGATAACTAGTTAATGAAATACTATTGTGCTTAGAATCAACAATTGTAGTAAAGGAAAGAATATAAGCTCATAACACCAACAATTTTATCCTAGAAAACCTCCGATGGAGGAAAAATAGTCGGGAAGGGAAATTATTTTTTCTTCCCACTTTTATTGGCCAATTCAAATCAACAGGTACAAAATTTACAATAAGTAAGAAAGAGAAGTAGATAATATCTCAACACTTCCTTCCAATTACTTGCTTGCTCTATGTCCAACACTCCTTTCTTCTACAAAAATACAATTTCCAGCACTAAGACTTCTTGCTCACTTGCTCCCATGCTTTGATGATCTTCTACACTTCTACAAGCACGTATTTATAGACTTTCTCATGTCCTCTGTGCACCTGGAGAATGGGAAAGGTCATGAAGGAGAAGAGGGACGAACATTCTTTAGAGTTCGAGAGGTTGTTCGTTTCAAAAAAAAAAAGTTTTTTCTATCCGTAATGGCTGGGATCGCCGCCTGTGCATCTGGCGTGGCCTAGGACCACTTTCGCCCACTGGGGGCGGTTCAGAATCGCCACTTGCGCAGGTGGCGGTCCTGTTACTTAAAATACCGAACCTCCATTTCAATGTTTTCCTTCTTTGTCTTACTGTTTTTGATGAAGTAGAGTTATTTGGATCCCTATGGATCAGTAAGACCACAAAAGGAAAGATATGGGGATAATGTGATAAGACTTGACTCCATGATTCTAGGAGCAAGCAATTGTATAAAATGCCCTCGAATGTTCAATAGAAATTACTCCATTCTATTTACATTTGTTCTTTGTTTCTATATTCTCAATTTCATGTATTAATCTTGATTTATTATTGTTTCAATTATTTATGCAAACCTAGAGTTTTATCATCATTGGCACTCGGGGCATTTGAAAAAGTGATTAGCCGCTTTGTCTTCCATCTTGAGCTAGTGCAGCCTCGATTTGGATCGTGCTCCATGGGCCAAATGATATTCCATGAGCTTGAGCTTGTGTTGAGTAACATTCACCTGTGAACTAAACTCGAAGTGTGAAAGGATTGGACTTGAGGAAAACAAATATCCTCCTAAATTCTTTTGTGCAAAATGAGATGAGTCCACACTCGAGCAACCTATTTATTTATCAATGGAGGAGGAATCGAGTGGTGCGTTGAATCACCACTTCCAACCACTCTTTCCACGGTGGAAGCAAAATGAGGATGTGGTGTCATGTTCCAAACTTCAAGATTAAGTGGGACCACCCCTATATGACCATGCTTGGAAAAATTAAGAAGGAATTGATTTGAATGGACTTTGAGTAGGGCCCCTTGCCAAATAATCTATAAACAAATTAGACGGTGATATGACAAGGGAGAGGCCTTGCATGTTAAAATAAAAAATAGGTTACTGAGAGAGAAGTACATGATTAAGTCCTTTAAAAACCCCATCGCATCCTTCTTGAAGATTGGTGGAAAGTATACCAAACTGAGCCTTAAATTCCTACCGTCATTTGAGAAAACGATAGGAAATCCCCCAATGACTCTTAAAGAAATACCACAAGTCGCATGCTCGCATGACACACAAACGCATAGGATGTTGTCGAGTTTATCATTAGGATGTTCTATCATATTAAAGTCAAGCACACATGGGCTAATAAGCTAAAGGTAAGTTATCACCTAACCATTAGAGTCGTCATAAAGAAAGATCATTAATCACAATAATCACCCACACAACTTGATTTGAAGGATCTTGGCCGGGATAGGTGATTAAGGCCGAGAATTTTGGGGCAACAGATATACTGCGCCACCTTTGCCATCAATGTGTTGAGTGTGAAAATGTGAAAAAGCGGGAGCAATGCAAGGTAGAGTATCTCAAGCAACATCTTTGGAAATCTTAATATCAACGCAACTAAAATGATGGCAAGCTAATCGACACCCCTAACATTCCATGAGATAAAATTCATGTAAAATCGGACATATCAAATTCCCCCTACCCATGTAGTATGCCATCCTCCGAGCCTAAAAGAATCGTAAAATCATTAGCTCAAGATGAATGGAGTGGTGTTTGAACCCATTATATCCTCACGCATCGTGGGACACCTCCGTGGTGGAATACGAGAGTGAGATGTTCAAGCTATATTCGATCTGCTTTGTGAGGAAAGGAATGTAAATCGACGAGACCAATTGTTTTTTCATCTTATAAATATTATATTTATAATGTTGTTTCCCGCTCTATATATAGGTAGAAAACAACATTACAAATACAAAATTTATGAAATTAAAAAAATACAATTTTATAGAGAGTGTGGGAAACAACATTATAAATATAATATTTATAAAATAAAAAATAAGAATTTTAAATATATCTTTTATATGTAAATATAATTTACAGTGTATTATCAAATGGGTTGTGGTCAACGGTGTGGATAATGTTATTAAAAGTGTTGCCTAGCCTTCCACCATGATTCGACTCCCAGGAGATACCGATATAAAAAGAGATGATATCAGAATCGTGCCCTATACGACTTTGGTATAATGAATACCCTCAAACCTAACATCTAAACTAAAGGGAATTAGATTAAATCCACGTCTTCATCAGAAAAAAATTACAATCTATTAAGTTTTCTTTTGCAAGCGAGAACGGTGTAAAACGTTTGTTAAATACTCACTGCTTAAAAACATGTAAACCACCGTCAAATTTAATCTGGAGCAGGCACTTAATCATGTACTCCGGAATGTTCTACAAGTCCTTGCATGTTGAAAATACAATGCAAGCTGCGAAAACGTCTATTCTAGCACATGGAAAATTTAGGAACCCCACTAAATAATTTATTACAATTATCTGTCAGAGAAAAAAATGCGTCCATTTATTATTTCAACTAAACTCTTATCGTTCACATCCACATCAAAGGCCAGCTAGTAACCTGCGCCCCACATTTTCATCAAATCGTATTATATTATATAAGCTCGGTAAAGAGATCATGTCCAAATAGTTTTACATGTTTATGTTTTGTTCTTGGGATTTTGTAAACTGTAGACTTTCTCATGGCTCAAATCCCCACGGATTATTACAGGAAGAAATGGAGCCCCTGAAGAAGATTCCATACTCACAGAGTATATCAGAACTCACGGGGAAGGCCACTGGACTTCTCTTCCTGTAAAAGCAGGTCTCTACTTTTTCCTGGCATGAATCTTGGGTCATATGATTTAAAGATTATATAGATTAGTTCAGATATTGGGTCACTTTGGGTTTTTGCAGAATTTGAGTTGCATAATTTATTTATCTGGGTTGAGTACAGCATTTAAAATCTTGGGTTATATTAAAAAAAAATTCCACATTTTGGTTGTCTATTTTAGTTCAAATTTTGGGTCATATTGCCTTTTGCAGATTTTGGATTATATAAATTAGTTCAAATGTTGTGTCATTTGATTTTTGCAGATTTTGGGTTATCTAGAAGTTTTTTTTTGTGTATTTTTGTCACTAAGTATAGATCTGGGGTTTTTTATATATTTTTGTAGAGAGTAAAGAGAGAAGTATAGAATTATAGTGTTTTCTTATTTGGGCAGGTCTGAAGCGCAAAGGGAAAAGCTGCAGACTTCGGTGGTTTAATCATCTCCATCCCAACATCAAGCGTGGGAATTTCTCAGGAGATGAAGAGGATCTCATCATTAGACTTCATCGTCTTCTTGGCAATAGGTAAGTGATGACCTGATCACGATAATTCAAATATTTGTTCTTCATACCAAATGAATAAACTTCAATATCAGAGTAGCAGCAGCATGCGGTATGAGAAAGAAAGATTTCTTATCCAAATTAATCACTATTAAAACATAATATTCCGATAGATTGTTGATTTGCAATTCTTTACAAACAAATACATCTAAAGATTTGGATTAATGTTTTTTCGATCATACTTGCTTTCCTTATCAGAGATGAACATAATACTTCATAATATCAACCCTTTCAATGAGAAGCTTCAAGGGGTTCCCATACGTTACAACTACCAATTTTGATTTGGGATTCCCATGGTATCATTATTGTATACTTCATTACAATACTGAATCCATGATCTATTTCACCAATAATATATCTGGTCATCTGCCCAATGAGCCCAGAGTGGACTGTGATTCTTTGCAGTTCTGAAAGAAGTTTTATTAGGTAGATAGGCCTCATATTTTCTCCATGTGCAATGAGAAGTATAGCCTTACTAAAATCAATACGGATACTTCTGTAATTATTATTTTATTGTTTTATTTCTCTCTCCCTCTCTATAAGTTTTCCCAATGTAAAACCTTCGATAATACGTGGGATGAATTTGAAAGGAAGAGATTAATATAACAAATATAACTTAACGGAAGTTTTAATTTAATAAGAAATATTTTCTTATTGTTGTAGAGAAAAGGTTATTATCTGCCTAAAATCTCACTTATAAGAGTAATGCCTAATTAACAGTGTGTTCGCTCATTTGCTCCATGTCCTTAGATCTATGTTTATAATTCTGTTTTCTTCATTTTAATTGTTTATAAATGTTTTTAACATATATTTTTGTTATAATAAATTTATATTACATATATTTTAATTTTAAAAACAATAATACACCTTTTTTAATTGTTATTTTTTTATTAAAAAAATTATGTTAATTTATAAGTTATTTATGTTCTTTCCATTTTTTTAAATCTAGACCAAATTCATTAAAATTTTATGTTTATTTATGTTGGCAAAGTAAAAATTTAAAAAAACTTATTCTATTCAAAAAAAAAAAAATACTCATACCCCATTGTATTATTTATGTATTTCTTTTAACTCTCCTTGTATTTATGTTCAAAACTTCGAAGGGATGCAAAAATTCATCGTAAGTATCTATAATGTAATGCCTGGTAAAAACTGAGTTTAAACATATACGGGACTATATTTAATTTGCCATTGTTAATTCTTTATACTCTATGTAATATGACAAGCATAAAGTTAGTAGGTTTATAAAAATAAGATTACCATGTGTTAGATTATTGTTATATTATCTGTTTTTTTTGTTATAAAGTATTAATAAATATTTAAAATAATCATCTTTTCTAACTTATATATTTTAAACATTTTAAAAATATATTAATATATAAAATACTTAAAATAAATGTACAGTTATCTTTTATAGTACTGTAATATTATTTTACATCTATTAAATAATCATTATCGCTTAAAATTGTTTGACTGATCTTAGTGGCCCTCAAATTCAAAACCTACATAAAATAGTGAAACAGCATTAGTGTCTGGATTTATTATGGAAGTCCTGTTTTCAACAAACAAATTATTTAATCCTGTCCTTCCTCTCTATAAAGTTTCTCATCTTTTAACATAATAAAATTTATTAAATAAATCTAAAAATAACTTCAACAATTATTCGACAAATGTTTCGAACATGTTCTTATCAAGTGACTACCTTATTCAAGAAAATCTGAAAAAGATACTTCAATACTTATTTTACAATTATTTTCAACATGTTCTTGCGAAATGAATCTCCAAAAATTCTACCCATTTAGTGGTTTCAAAGCTTCAATAACTCAGTGTGCCATGATACACCATACTATCAAATTTGAGTTGTGGAGTGCAGCTTGAATGTTAATCTTTCATTGTCTTATGGGTACACTGCTTAATGCTCGTTGTTAGTTCTTAATTATGATATTAATTTTACCTGCAGATGGTCACTTATCGCTAAGAGGTTATCTGGTCGAACAGACAATGATGTGAAAAACTACTGGAATACTCACTTGTGCAAGCGACTCACACAGGAAGACAACCCAACACATCCTCCAATAAAAAGATAAAGAGTAAATACTGTTCTTGGAACAGTACGGTGACAGGCAAGGTGGAGAAGATAAATGTAGTTGCCAATGGAGAAAGCAATACAAAGTGTGATCCATCTGAAAACAAGACTATCACCAAAACAGCAGGATGCTTTTTACACAAATATTCTGTTTGTTGTGAGAAGGAGAATAAAGAAGAATCATATCATGACACGGTAGAACAGAACTTGCAGTCACATGAACCAGTCTGGATCAGCTCTCAGCATGATCTTTTACAGCCGGAAATTAATCCTAATCTCTTATACCCAGACAGTATTTCTCCAATGCTTTTATCAGATTTCTGCGACTTCTGGGGAAATTTTTAGATTATCATGTATCTAGAATGTACAATAAGTGTACCAATTGTACTTAAAATTTAATCTGTCCTATATTGGCAATGTTCATGAAGGACCTGCTATTGAAATATGATCACATTTCTTCATGAATCAAGCTTAACCATGATAATGGGTTAAATTTGATGGACGTTTTGACGTGTTTTATGATTTTAGCTGTAAAATACTCGTCACTTTTTATATTGATTTATAGGTAAATTATACTAATTTATATTAAGAATAATGAAAGGTATATAGAATAATCTTTTGTATTTCTTATTATTGGTGTCAAAATATCACTATTTTGCATTTTTGAAAGGTGAGATTTGAAATTTACAATCACTAAAAATTGTTTGACAAACATAAGAGAACTTCAAATTTAAACCCTATTGATGATGTCCACTATAATATTTATTTTAATGTATTTATCTAATGGTCACTTCTCCATTCACGGGAGTTTTTACAGATGCAATTAAGGCTTTACTTAAAAACCAAGAGCGTCCATGTTGGATTGGTTGAATGTGTGGGTTTTAATATTCAAAAATCAGATTTTGAAGATTTCAAACAATTAAATTTATCAGAGAAATTTTATATCCGTGTGATATTTGGGTTACTCAAACCTAATGTGAAGAATTGCAGAGTACAGATTTCATCAGTAATATTTAAAACATTAAATGTTAGATATTCTGTATAAACTAAACTTCATTCTAATTTTCTTTAAAAATAAAAAAAATTAAACCATGTTTAAGCATACATAATTTATACAATAATACCTAGTCAATATCATATTAGTAACTATAACTATTCATACTCTGTTAGTAACCTAGATAAACATGGTATTACAAAGATAAATAAATAATATTATATTTTAGAGTTATAAAGCCATTCTAGGTCACAATCTCACAATAAAATAGTGTTAAACTTATATGATCTTCTCTTAATAGTACAAATAATCCTTCCCTTTCTAATTAGAATCGCTGAAGAGAAAATAATTAATTATAATTATATTTTTGATCCTTATTTATGTGTAATTATATATACAGTTATATAAGTTGGTCAATTGTTAACCAAAAATCTAGGTTTTTTTTTCATTGTTTTATTGTAAAAAATAAGAACAATGGTCAATTATAAATTGATTGTGCAATCACGAATGTATCTATTTACTAGCAATTACATTCCAAGCAATGTAATGGAGACATCAATATGAAATGTACAAGATAAAATTGAATGAGTGAAGGTGAAATAATGCAAGAGGAAGAGAGGTGTAACATAAGGAATGACAAGCACTACACTACTATTCAAATATGGAGAAAAGGCTCCAAAGGGAAAAAAATTGCGAGTAAATAAATAGGATGTAAACTAAGAGAATAAACGTATGTGTCACTACGCATATAAGCCCATTTCCACTTTTATACTTGAAGTTAGAAATGGAGATGACAAACGGAGTACAAAATGTTTTGAGTAGTATGAAATTTGTCTAGTCTTTTATTGTATTGCTTATGGAATTGTCCATGGTGCTTGATCAAAACTTAAAATTGGCCTTATGATTTTTTCTTTTGTATTTGTATTTGGCACCGCCTCTTTAGCATTCCGATTAAACTAAAATAGAATATTGTAGTGTAATCTAATGCTATAGGAGTAGTAAAATAACTAAATAAATGAAGTAATAAAAATATTGAAATATTACCAAGTAATCTAAGTAATGAAATGTGAAACCCTATATGCAAAGAGGGTTAAATAGGGCCTAGGTAATTCGCGAGATGTCACAAGAATATGTCGCAGTGGAGACTGGATAAAAAAGAGGAAACCTTTGCATAGAAAGTTTGAAAAAGTGCAAATCTGGATTATCCGGCTAGACTAGGGCGCTTGGAGAGGGACAGGGCGCCTGTGGGCATCATGGTCTCGAGATCCGGGCACCATGGTCTACGGAAATGAATATAAACTATCTCTAAGGTGTTGTTGAGTGCTCTTTAGTGTTCACTTACGTGTGTGAATGTCATTGCACTTCACCAGATGTCTTCGTAAAATTGCAATGAAGAATTACCGCAAAACTCTAGACAAAGTATTGAAACCCTAAAAAATAAAGATGCATATGAATGGGTCAAATTGTCCTCAAATGCCAAATTTATGGACTTATCACTGAGCATTGTACTACATCTCAGGAGTAACCAATGTAGTTCTATGTGTGTGTGTGTGTGTGTGTGTGTGTGTGTGTGTGTGGAGATTATGCCCTAGGTGATCTTGTGCTAGTCATACTTTGTGAAGCAACGAGCAAATAATTAGATGTAGAATGTAATAAATGTGTGCATGGAAACAATAGACTCCCCTCCTATGAAGTTTGATACAGATGCACCAACCTAATTATGTGCTTTGTGATGGAGTTAGATGGATGCAAATGTATATATGGATGCAACCTTAGGTAGAGATAATAGATGCTTAGTGCTTGGTCCCTCATTATGGTCACATAAATTTATATTTATATGGTTTGATTTCTTTAATTATTTAATTAACCCGAAAAGGCCAACCACCAAAAATATAAAAATCTCAAACAACTAGAAAGTGCAAAAAGGTGAGAGGAAAATGTAAAGAGGATGAGGGTGCCTAGAGGGGACTAGGGCAGCTAGGGCGCCTAGTTAGAAATAGGAAAAATGATGTATGAGAGTATTGACTGGGAAAATACAAGTGTATGATCGAAAATAGCGATGTAAAGTAATGTAAAATGGCTAAATACATGGGTTAATTATTACTCTTTTTACTTAAGAACCATATGAATAGTAAAATGAGGTCGGGACTAAATATTGACTTAAAGTGTGTGATTTTGAGTCTTTATTTTCCCCACTTTATGTTGGTGAGCGAAAGTGTGGTAACATAAAGTAGATACAGATGTGTACCTGATATCCATGTAGAGTGATGTAGAATGTGTGTTGAAGGACTAGATAAAAGCATTGAGTGATAAAAACATCGAGCATGGAGACCAAATATGCAAAAGTGAAAAAAAAGTGATGAGAGTGAACCTAGGGAGAAAGTGCATGTGTAGATGCCAATTTGTGTGATGTACCCACTATGTGTGTGATGTTAATTGCTTGCTTCCCATATGGATGGACCTGTAAAAGAGAATATGATCAAGTAGTCAAATACACATGTATATGTGTAATGTGTAAAAATGCATGTATATATGTAAAAAGCATGTAAAGAAAGTACGAAAAATGAAAAAGGATCATGTGCACTTAATTTGTGTTGAGAAAAATGATGCAGAAAGGATCCTGTCGATGTCTTCTAATATTTTTGGGCTATCTCACGCTCATCGGCCAAAGAAGTGTAGGGAGGAAAGCTGATTTTATCCTCCAACCTATAATTACTTCCCGAGAATAAATATATCTTTGTATCGCCTATTGTTTTGGGCAATCGACACAAAGGTAGTGTAGAGAGGAAGGTTTGGTTTATCCTCTATCCTTTAACTAATTCCCAGATTGCTAAGGTCAATCTACCTGTAAAATTCACTTTGTGTATGGAGTTTTGTGGACTAGTTTGAACCTAATCATTGTGCATGGACAAAAACTAAAAAAATAAATTGTACTAGTATTGTGTGTAAACCCAAATGATGCCCCCTCTTTGGGGGTGCATGTGACATCGTGGATAGGTGAATGAGGCCCAAAAGAGGACCAACCATAGATACTAAAACTATGCCCTGCAAGGGGGAGGGAATGTGCTTGGTAGAAACCAAGGCACAAACAAAAAAGGTAGCTAGAAAACAAGTGTTAGTATGAATATGCATGTAGAAAAAAGGTGTAAGACAAATAGATAGTGTGTAAGCTAGAACATAAAAGCTAATGTAAACACCCAAGAAGACAATGCGGGATGCGAAAAGTGGGTCTGCGAAAACATGGTACACCACTCATGATGTCGTAAGAACTCAAGGTTGTAGTGGTCACAAAAAAACAATTATGCACATAAGACAAAGAGAAAAGATCGAAACAATAACAAGTAATAACAAAATAGTATAACAAACAAGTATCCCCATCCATAAAATGTTACACATGAAACACCCATTAGCATGTTAGAAAGATAAAACGTATGTCGAGATTGTGTATAAACCAATAAAGTAGTGTCTTTATGAAAAAATAAAACAATAACACTTGTATAAACGAATGTGGATTCCCGAGGAACTTTTGTAGGACTAGTAGTCAAACATCCATGTTGCGTATGTAGTATCCTTGTATATCATGCAAACAAAACTAGAAGGCAAGTGAATTCCCACGTGTGTAGGATAATGATATCGAAATACAAGATATCTATCGGCATGTGTAATAACTCGTGAACATGTAAAAGAATGAGAAAGAAAGAGTAAGTGTAACCATAAAATGTAGTATGATGTGGATGGGTTGAATGGAATGTAGTGTGAATGATAGGAGCGACGTGGCCCCCTGAGTGAATGGAATTATATGTTGTGAGGGTCATTTAGTATGCCCCCTCAATAGTCGATAACGAACCGTAAACAAGAGGCATCATCGGTGTGTTGTGTTGTAGTAGCTGTTGTTATGAGTGTGTAGTGATGATATGTGACATAGATGAGTTATGTGTGACACTGTAGCCTAAGTGAATATCATGAAAATATGAACATAAAGGAGTGGTGATTTAGCCTAAAATGGATACCACTAAATGATACAAGTGAAAGTGATGATGTAGCCTATCATGAGGTGGTGTGAGAAGAACTGAACCTGTAGCTTAAAGCGAATATCACTTAATCTAGGTATGTCACATGAGAAAATATTGAATGTAGACACCCTAATTTCACATTTGTCTTAAATCAATTAATTCTCCTACCTCATTTCCCACAAAAATACACTTTGAATTAATCAAATATAATTTAATTAATTATCCCTTTCAAATCTAAAAATAACCTAATCCTTACCACATGTCATTATTCTCCATGTTTTTCTACTATTGAATTAAAAATTCAAAATCAAATCCTCACCCACTCTTCATGGTCCCCACTCACCTAAAATCCTCCACTTATGAATTAAAAATACAATTCAAATCCTCACCCATTCTTTGTGGTCCCCACTCACCTAATCTTGCCCACATTTTCAAACCATGATTACTTAAATTACTCTAAGTTAATCACTTCCCCAGGCTATAAATATAGCCTTACCCCTCCCCTCTAAGACACAGAGAATAAGTTTGAATGCCCTGTCTAAGTTCTTGCATCCTTTGAGCAAAGAACATCCCTCCACCTTGTCCTAATGCCCAAATAGCCTCATCTTGAAGCACCCCAAATCCATAATCTTTTTATCCATTTGGTGCAAAGTAAGTAGATCTTGTTACGGAAGGCCTTTCTCCATTTCGAGAAAAGAACCTACATATCACGCAATCAGGGCTCATCCATGTTTCCTTTCCCATTTTGAGGTTTGCTACAGAATGGTGAAGGAGGAGGTATTATTGTTAGTGTTTTACTTTCTTGTTTATCAATAGATTTTTCCTAGCTTACATTCTAGCACACTCAGTTACTTTTGATCTGTTACCATTGATTTCCCAATTAGTGGTTTTATCCATTCTTTGTTTATTATTGTTCATTATTATTTCCTTTTATGTACCTTATGGCCTTATTTGGTTAACCTTCATGCTATGGGAAGTGATTTTTTTGTGCGGTGTCTTATGGTGTGTATGAGTTATAGTAGAAATGAAAATATGACTCTTGTCATGTCCTTGATCTCATCGGTGCTCGGTGTTTAGAAGAAGAAAATCCATCATCAGATCTGGATACTCATGGATCATCCTGACAAAAGTATTCACAGTATTATGGAGATTGAAGAGGTTACTTTATGTTTGATCTCCAATCTTTGTCTTTAAGAAGAAAATTTGTCATCATTTTTAAAACCCAATATAGATCTTAATTACTAGATATTAGTTTTAACCCAATATAGATCTTGATTTCCAAAAACTAAAATCATACTTTGAATTCCTCTGGCATGGGGACCTAATTCGGAAACTAGTCATATTGTTTGGCTTCTATTTTTAATTTTCGTGGTACAATTGATATTTATATTAATTTACCTCTTCGTTTATGCATATTATTATAGATATTAGTTTTAAACACTATCAAAATCATTTTTCATTTTACTGACAAAAATAAATAAAACCAAAACAAACCAAACAAATTGTTTACAATAATATGTATATATTTAGATCTTAATTAAATCATACCTAGCTCTATGTATAAACCAAAAACAACAACAAAAAAAAAAAACTTTAATGTTAGTTTAATCTAAAAACAAAATATCCATATATCTAAATATATCACTACAAAATCCTAAACTACATCCTATCATACATCCTACACTACCCCGTATCTTAACTCCCTATCCATGCAACTCATCACCCATCATCCCCGCTCCTCATATTTACAGACGAGCCTATCTCAATCTAATTCTCTCATCAATCATCCACTCACTCATCCCTTCTCCCAACCCGATCCCTTACCCACTCACCTCTCACGTCTCAAGCCCGATCCCCACATCCTTGTAGCCCTGAACCCTTCCCATGTCCCACATCCATGTCCCAACCACTCGGCACACCCCATTTCCTACCCCCAACCTGACTCTAATCCTATCCCCCACGTCTACCCCTCACCTACACACTATTCCTTCATTCCCATCCACCTCGGCCTTCCACAGACCACTCTCCCTTTCTCCATGTAGCCATTCTAAAAACTTATATCCCCGTCCAACGACTCCACATGGATTTGTTTCATCCATGTGGACTTGTTCTCTCCCATTCCCCACCCATCACCATGAACTCCCATACATTCATTTCCAACCGCACTCCACTTGGCCTGATTCGGCCCCTTTGCCACACTCCACTCTTAGTATAGCACCATCCCTGATCCACTCTCTCCTCGAGTGGAATCCAAACTCCCTTTACACAACATAGAACTGCATCTTCTCTCCCCTCGCCCCCACGTAGGCCGTTGGACCACACCCACTAAAATACAAACAAACCATTAACCAAAAATATCATATTTTTGAATAGTTACTTTGAATAAGAGCTTTGAAAATTATATAAAATCTTCCCCCAAAGTCTTATTCCGCACATACAACAAAACATTACCTGCTGACTATAGATTGGAATAGTTCGTTTGATTTATTAATAGACATCTCTCCGTTCACTATCCCTTTATCACCATCCCTCATCCATTACTAATTTCACCTAACCTATTCCGTTGATACGTCACATTACGTCCCGCATTTGTATTTATCTAAATCCACTTTTTTATCATATCGATCCTCATTATTATCATATACATCCACATTTTTGTCTTCATAGTCCTATAAGAGCTTATTCAAACCAAACACGTTTGTACTCCCACCAGCTTGTAGATTCGAGTCATTTTATTATTTTCTCTTTACTAGGATTTTAATTTAATTAGGTATTTTATCATTACTAATTTTTTGGTTACTTTTAATCACTTTATGCCAACTTGTTAACCATTTTTCACAATTTGCTATTCTTTTTTTGGGCTCCTTTTTCCAAGTGCTCTTGAGATATTTATCACTTTTTCATGATTATTTTCAAGATCATTTGCAATCATGTCTTTGTGATTTTTGCATCCTCATTCACAATGTCCACATTTTCTTTTATCCACTTAATTTTGTTATTTTTAACATTTCGTGATTATAATTAATTATTTTTAGTAATCATTCTACTAACATTGTGTGTAGGTACAAACTACTAATCATTTTCTTGTAGGACCTTTTTCGACAATAAAAGACCTTTTCAAACCTTTTTCGCCAACATTATTGGGTTCACATTCCTAGTTGTACTTTGCACACTTTGGAGGCCACCCAGCTCCATGCAAAACAAAACAAATTTTCCTTACATTCCAACTTTCCACAATGACACTTCTAGTAACGTTTTAAAACTCTTTTTCGGTTTTTTTTCTTTTTTGTGAAGATAATCGTTATCACTATTTCACAATCATGATTAATTGCAATAATTATTAAAATTTTTACCAAATTCTATCCCAATTGTCTGCATATGCTCTTTTCTCCTTCGCAGCGATCTAGAAAATAAAAAATAGACGCGATTGTTTAGTTTCTTGTTCTAACATTGCAGGATCCATTTCCTTATTATTTTATGTTTCTAACTATCATCTCAATCAATTTTATTTCGTTGCACTATTGATATTTGTTCGGTCATTGGTTGTGTATGCTCTTTTCGTGCCTTTGAGCAATCTGGAAAATAAAAAACAACCATGATCACTTTTCTAACATTTCGTTTGCAGGATAACTACTAATTTGTTTTCTGTAGGACCGTGTCACTAGAATATTGTCAAAAATACAAAAACAAAACAAACAAATTTTAACCTTCCCGCAAAAGTACCACCATTTAAAGAAAACTACGTTGAAACAAAAAAAAATAGCACGTTTGGTTACGTTGTCATTTTCCGCCAGTAATTTATTTCAAGTTGGAAAGAACCTTGCGTATAATCACATCATCATTCTTGTTTTTACACATAGTAGAGGTGGATTTCATCACCACCAACGCTACACCGGTGACGTGGACTTGACTACCACACACCAACAACATTTGCATCTACATTGCACTTTGAGACATTGTCTCATCACAACGTTTGGTATCTACCTCACCCATGCTCTTCACTTATAGGTAATGTTGTTGTGTGGAGCATACGATTTGTGCCTAAATAACTATAACAACAAAGCCTCGGGCATTGTCTATAAATATTCAAGGAGTTATAAGGAAACCATACACATTCATCCCCCATCACCTTCCACCTTTTCAAAAACTTGTCTTGGACGTGGTGATTCACTCCGAAGTAGGCAAGTAAGAATTGGTGAGTCTCCTCCAGTGCTCTAAGGGTTCCCCATACCAATTATGTCCCCGTATAGAATTAGGTATATCAAGACTAGGGTATATCGAGAGGACGCATCTTTTTGGAGTGATAAGAGCACTCGCATCCACCATTCCACATCATACTTTTATGATTTCATGAAACAATGATCATTCCCAAAAATATACCTCTTGAGCCAAAACAAATTAATACACATGATTTCTTGTTGTTTATCAAAAAATAGTTTAGCATTATTTTTATCATCAAACTTGGTTGATATCAATGTGTTCATTGTAAACATTCAAATCTTAGTCGTGCTCCACAAAACCATTTCTCGATCGATTCAATACCAAGAAAAATATTGAAGCAATCAAATAATAAAGACCAAAACATCGCATCAATTTCATTAGGTTACTTCACCAATCCTCCATAGTGTGTTTTCAAGCTATATCAAACTGACATTAGGAGACTTGTTTGAGTTCACTCCTTATTTCTTCAACTATCGAGTTTATCAAAATTACATCCGACACAAATCCCTTTAGAGCTCATTTTGAGTTCACAACTATGTTGAGTCACTTGTTTGAGTTACTCTTCCTATCAACAATCGAGCTTGTTTAAGCCAAACCAATCAACATATTCATCATAGCTTGTTTGAGCTATATCCCACTTGTATCGAAGTACCTTGTTTGAGTGTACTCCTTACATTGTCACCTGTTAAGCTTGTTTAAGCCAAATCTAAACCATTTTCATTATATCTTGTTTGAGCTATCACATATTTATCCCAAGTATCTTGTTTAAGCTTACTCCTTATAGCCTTACTTGTTAAAACTTGATTGAGCCAAAACAAAGATCACAATCAATAGGTTGATTTCTTCATTGCACCTTTCTCAACTCTCCCTCTCTTTCAAACACGATGAATTCACGAAAAATATCACACAATGAGCTATTAGAACAAATTAATAAGATGACAATAGAACTCTCTCATATGGCTACCCAAATCAGTGAACGATCGCCCAAAAATCCAATCATACAACCTAACGAAGACATCACTTCGCGTAAAGTCCAACATTAGTTTACCCCCTTGGAGAAATTCTCTATAGTGTTTTTCATCAACTAAAAGAGGATAAAATGATAATATATCCAATGTTGGGACCCTAAAATATTAGCTAAGTACAAGAATGCACGTGGGTGCACAAGGATTATTTGAAGAAGGGCGTGTAAGGAAAAAGTGCACATGAGAGGGTTTTAGGAGGGTTTAGTAGAAAGCAGTGGTGCACATACGCAAGGGAGAGAAAAGTTTTGGGACTTAGACATATTTGGCATATCGGGCATAACATTAAGAAAGCATAACCCAAGTGCACATGCGGAGTGGATAAGGTGCCAACTTGGCAACTTGGTGCCCACGAAAGGAATATTCCTTGTGATAGAAGATTCTAGAAGGCCATCATGGAAACGAATGGAGAGCTCAAGTCTAAAGAAGCATGCTCTCGTGGAGAACCACTTGGAAACTTGGCAACCAATCTACAACTTCAAAAAGGCATGGTGATGCTTGTTGAGGCTATATATACATGTGCCCAATAGAGGAGAGATATACCGAGACACACCAAGAGTTGAAGAGAGGCGAAATTGTGTGGAAATCTTTGTAGGAGCTCTATGGGTTGGGTTTAGAGGACCCGTAGGAGTATGATGTATCAAGGGTATGGGTCTAAATAATTTTCTTTGTACTAGGAGAGGATTAAGTCTAGTTTTTATGCATGACATTGGTATGCACTATCATATGGATCTATGATAGTCTTAATGAATGTAATTTGATTACCAACGTATTTAATGTGGACATATGTGGTTCTAGTTTTTACTTATATCTGTATGGATCAGTTTTATATAAATTTCATATGAGTGGGTGTAAACCCCTATGCATTTCCTTTCCGTTATGATTCAGATCTATGTTCTATAATACTTTTCTTATCTGAATGAATACATTGGTCTAGAATCTGTTATAAGCTCTAAGATGAATGTATGGTTCATTTCCATTCTCTTCACTTAAGTTTCTATCGTAAATAATGCATTCTCACACAACTCACATAAAGGAGGAGTTCGGTGCTCACGCGTTCCTCGGGTGAGCACCCGCTGGGTGATAGGCCGGTGCACATGGGATTTCCTTGTTCTTTGAAAGGCATAAAAATGAATACATCCAATTATAAAACCCTTTATCGAAGGGGAATCTAAGCCATGTTAGTACAAACCTAACACATCTTTGTGACTTTCATTGTATTGATGGTCATCACACGAGATAAATGTGTCTTATTTAAGAATTATGTCCAAGACTTAATTGATGATGAAATCATCTCTGTAGAACTTAATGACAACACTATTGCAACCAACAATACATCTAATACCACAAATTTCAATGAAGAGATGACTATTGTTGAAACTCCTATACATACTGAAATTCCACGAGATCATGATGGAAAAACTCAAGACTCTTTAATTCCATACCAATCCATATCTTCTTCAATTTTTCTTTGATTACATTGAACCTATTTTGGACAACAACATTCTTCCAACATCTATGAGAACTTGAGCTTATTGTAGATCAAGAATTTCGTGCTTGTTACTGTCAAGTTAATGCACCAAACTAAACACAAAAACACTGAAAAACTCAATGAAATCGATACACGATGAAGATGTAGATGGATGAGGAAGCCGATGTAGACAAAGGCGGGCACACGAGCAATTCGCACAATAGATCCGAATAACTGCAAAACACCGTGCTTGTGAGAAAAAGACCACGTTAAAGATATTTAAGTGGACTTGCCCGAAAAGCGGGTCGAGAAGCGATAAGCTTCCTCGGCGGATGTCGATCCACGTTTCAATTAAGAAAAGAAGCATACATGATAAAAGATGTAAATAAAGACTAGATTTTCGATTGCGGTAATAAAAGCAGCCGAAGCAATGAGCGAGAGAAAATGAAAAACGAGGAGGCGGGAAATAATCTTTGGATTTGTGTTACCTGTGACCTTTTACCTGTCTGCAGAGAAATCGGCGTCGGCCCAGTGTAGAATCGGCGGCGGCCGATGTGATCAGCGTCGGCCCAGGTAAGATCGGCGTCGGCGAAAAAAGCCCGACCAATCGGGATTGTGCGATGAGATTCGGGGATTGGAATATGAATGTGAGTACATTGGATGTGCGAAGATGGAGAGACTTTGGAGCAGAGTCACCGGATGATAGACGGTGGTGTGTGATGTTGATATGATACGGGCGAAATGCGGTGCTCCTCTCAGGGATTGATTTGGACAGGATCTGCCCTAATTTGATACAATTGATGCTAAGAAGATCTCTCTTTCTCTCAATCTGTATCTTTCGCTCTTCTGTTCGCTTTTTTCGCTCGTTCGTAATCTCTTCTTGGTCTCTTCGCTCTCTTCGGTCCTTAGAGGCGAGTTACAGGCTTGCTTTATAATCGGCGCCGCTCTAGAAAATCGGCGCCGACCATATGGGTGGCGCCGATCGCGGAAAAGACTCGAGGTGCTAAATTGATTGATTCAAGAAAAATAAGACTTATCCCGACTACGGGAAAATATCCCGCTAGGGAAGATTAAAAATAGATGTGATACATGGGTAGAATAAATTTGGGGTGGATAAGTGATTAAGATGCATGGGAAGAAGCGAAATTAAATATTTAATATTTAATCACTCATGGGTAAGATGTGATGGGATGAATTAAATTTAGAATAAGTGATTAAATCACAAATTGGATAATATCCCAAGGGGATAGTTGGTGGCGTGAGCGTGCCCAGGTTACCTAGGCAAGTAAAGCGGATGAGAGGGGACACTAAATTGGGTAACCAATTTTAAGTGTCTACATTTTGCCCCTTTTTGTCAAGTAACTTGCGATAAGCAAGGTTATGAGACAAAAACAAAGGATGGAAGAAGAGAAGAATTTGTGGTGATGTGATCCCCCTCAAACTAGGGATGGGATGGATGATAGAACAGGCGATCCCGAGTTTGAAAGAGGTAGATGAAAAATGCGAGGATGCCCCGGTTGGATGGTGGAGTAGATCGATCATTGATGACGCATAAAGATAAACACAAAGGCGGCTGACCTAAGGAACTCACATTGGTAGGGAAAACTGGCGGTCTCCTCATGAGGCAGCGTTAGTGTCTGAGACCCATGAGTGTAAGGAGAAGCTGCAAAATAGTCCAACATCGAAAGAGACACATTGGTAGGGACAACTAGGCGGTCTATAAATCGAGGCGAGCGTTAGTGCCTACTGGACCGCGTAACTCTAAGCTGCAAAAAAATACAGTGTCCCACGCAAAAAGGGAACAAACCCAAAATAGACAAGGATATCTAAAAGATGCGCAAAAGGCAAGATTCGACACAACAATGATCGAGATAGATAAGTAAGCCAAGCATCAACACTACGGCAAATAGACATGAAAAATCGGCGTCGATCAAACTAATCGGCGCCGACCAAAACAATCAGCGTCGACCAAAAAAACGGCGCCGACCAATCAGACGCATATAAATATGCGAGCGGAAAGCGTAAAGCGATTTATTTGCAGCGTGCGATTGATTCGAGAGAGATAGATTTGAGATTTGAACACAATGGAAGCCTCACGGGAGGCGGACGAGAAGCGCGAGGAGGACACGTCACAGGGTAAGTGATCATTTTGAACCCACCTTTGTTATTATTTACTATTATTTTATTTTTTTGTGTGATTTTTTTGGTGCATGGGAGGCGGGGGTGTAGTTCACATCCGGCACAGGTCGGCGCCGATTGGTTTAATCGGCGTCGATTTTTTTGGATCGGCGTCGATTGGTATTGATCGGCGCCGACTAGAATGAATGACGCCGATTTTAGCAAATCGACGCCGATTGAGATATATTCATTTTTATGGTTTTGGAAGATGAGATTTGGGAAAAAAGAGACTGATTATGCTTTTGATGTTGTGGATGCAGGCACGAGAGGCTCTTCATATGAGGGATGCCATCCACCGAGCTTGGAGACGATCCTCTGACGATGTGCCGTCTGGGCCAGCGGCATTTAGAGCTAGCCGGGCTCGGGGGTTTTAGATATTACAGACGAGTGCCACGGGATGTGGAGCTCATGCGGGCATTAGTGCGACGGTGGGACAGCCACACGTGCACATTTTGGTTTAGGACGGGTGAGATGACTATCACCCATGAGGATGTATCTGAGATCCTCCGATTACCGATTACAGGGACCCGGTGAGATCACACCCGAGAAGCGGGCGAGAGGGCCACAGTGCGATTATACGAGAGCAGAGCGATGGCTCGGAGATAGTATACAGGGCGTGAGATAGCCTCACAAGTCTGGCGAGATAGCCCTCGGAGCAGGCGGATAGCCTTGATTCAGATGGCTATATCTTATTTTGCCTTGCCAGACTCAGGAGGTGGGAGATTCCCATTACTACTATTAGACTGCGTGTGCGACATCTTTGCGGCCAGACGGGTTTTGCCTTTGCGATGCCACGATAGCTCGGGTATATTATGAGCTATGGATGTACACCAGCGAGTCGGAGGACGAGGATCGATGTCAGCTTTGTGCTTCATTGCTGGGCATACGAGCACATAGCAGTGATCAGGCCATCCAGGCTTCCTTGGATGCCAGCAGCGGTGGGGGGTGTGGATTATGGATTTCGGAGATGGCGGGCTGACATGGCGCGCGGGAGATCTGAGTAGATCGGCCGAGTGGTACTCGGAGGCGTTTGAGGCGCTTACACCGAGATCGAGGTCATCTGGAGAGCCATATCGGGCATTTCCGATATGGGTTGGTCGAGATGCCCACTTGGTAGCATTGAGGCGGAGCCGGGTGGTCGAGGTCGCGAGCCGGATATGTGGAGGCGAGTCCCATTCATGCGGATCGAGGCGGTTTGGCCTAAATACTGAGCAGTGCAGCCACATACACGCCATATAGGCGAGAATAGCGAGAAGGCAATTTGCGATTTTGATCCCGAGACCCATTGAGAGAGGCTCCACCCTCCACGGACAGCGATGATGACGCGGGGGTGGATGAGGCTCGTGACATGGTACGATCTGAGAGTTGCCACGACATCTCCCGCCCTCATAGATGCGATGAGGAGGACATAGCTTCTTCTGGACGAGGTAGAGGAGAGCATGCCACAGCGTCTGAGACACATCGGGTAGCTCGGAGGAGATCGGGGCCTTGTGAGAGAGAGAGATTCCCCGATTGTGGAGAGAGACACCGCTCGCGGGGAGCGAGATACACGATTCAGCGAGAGGATCGCTATCTTCGGCCTGAGGAGGCCCTTAGGGCAAATACGGAGAAGGCGGTGCCACATGAGTGCAGGACACGAGGCACGGCGGCAGGAGGGCACCACCAGCAGCGCCAGCAGCCCCAGCAGCACCAGCAGCATCGTTACGAGCACCGGGTACTGTGAGCCTGAGCACATACCAGTCTCTCCTCGCTGAGGTGAGATACTATGAGGATGCCCTAGCGCAGCATGCCCCAGATGTGCCTCGGTACGGGGCGAGGAGGAGAGCGAGGGGCAGCGGCGGCGAGCGGAGCCTCGGGCGGAGGAGCAGCTTGGGAGAAGATCGAGGTGGGCGAGACCTCCGGCACAGTGCATCGAGCTCGGTAGGCGGCGGCCAGGAGAGACAGCCGGGTGCAGAGGAGGGTGGAGGAGATAGTGTCCTCCACGCTTCCGATTTTACCATATAGAGATTGGATAGATTTTGTATTTGTATAGTGATGTAGCCTCGATTGGAAGGCATTGTATAGATGGCTTGATTGGAAGCCACCCATTGTTTTGTAAAAACACACATGTATATATAGATTGATCACGTTATTTGTCATATAAGTGTACTCATGCTTTTAATTTTGATATACATGGGTAGATGGATATAGATAGAGGACAAAATAGATGTGATTGGATAGATATAGATGATAGATGATAGAAATAGATGTGATTAGATAGATTGAAATGTGGATAAAATAGATGTGATTGGATAGATATAGATGATGATGATGAAATAGATGTGATTAGATAGATTGAAATGTGGATAGTGATGATAGATGTGATTGGATAGAACTTTGATAGATGGATATGATGTAACTTGGATGTACATGTGTTTAAATATTTTGATGGATAGATATACAGATGTACTTGATGTATGGATTAGATATAGATAGATGTAATGTACCTTAGATGTACGTATTTTTCGATATTTTGATGGATAGATAGATAAATGTGTTGGATATATGGATGTAATTGTAATGAGAAATGAATACAGATAGGTGTTTTGATAGATAAGATGAACCTAGATAGAAGATAAACTTTGATTGAATTAACATGTGAAATGCCAATTTAACAGGGTTGCAAGACAAAGAAATGGAGAATACTCCTTGCAAGAGTCAAAGATGAAAGTGGAAACAACCGTGACTTAGAAGAGAAGGTACTCGGAGAAGAAGAAAAATGATAAGTTGGACTTCCAACCGAACATAGATAAAATCCAGAAAGGGAACCAAAAGACCAAGCATACAAGGCCCTATATAAGATTAAAATAAATCTGACACTAACTAGTCGCAAACCAGATCTAGGATAGAAACGGAAAGAAAAGTAAGTAAGTATCTTGTCGGAACTTATAAGGGACAGAATACATGTCCATAGTGGGGAAATAGGATTCTCCATATGATCGACAAAAGGTCCTAAATCTCAGCTTCATGACTTTGACAGATAAGCAAACTGATCAATGCGGGAAGTTTGCTTGATATGGAAAAAGCCGATCGATGCTGGGAAGTCTTCGGTGATCTTTAAAAAGTGTATAAAGCTATTTGGAAGGCTGATTGATTACAAGAAGCCTTGAATTTTCTTTGAGAAAGCAGCCGTCCTTGAGGAGCGATGCGTATTTTGAATTTTAATGATAGCCATCCTTCGAGGGTATGGTCTATTTTCTTTTTGATTCACTTGATAATGTATGGATAGCATTTGTCCTTGAGGATCGAGTCTCATCTTTTGGATAGCATCTTTTTTTTTTTTTTTTTTTTTTTTGAAACTTTTTGGAAGAAGGTGAGTTTAGACCTAGATAGATCGGATGGAGAGGAAGAGAACATAGAAGAACATGCACTCATGACCGAGTAGATCCGATTAAGATAAGTACTTGGGACAGATGAAGTGGTGATTAAGGTATTCCTACCATGAGGAGGAACATATCGAAAAGAAGCGTGCGATGAGTAGAGCCGCGATACTCATATTTAAGGTAAAGCGAGGCAATAGGCGGAGAATCACACAATTTCAAATCACCACGAAAGTAGATAGTGGTTATTAGGACGGATGGAAGATCGAGTTGCGACTAGATTTGTGTATAAGATAGATTTTAACAATAGAAGGGCCGTAAATGCAAAGCATTAAGAGGTTCCTTGAGGATACCATCCATGGAAGATAAGCGATAAGCCCAGAGACCCATATTTATGAGTGATAATGTAAGGGGCCCATCCGGTTGGGAGCAAACTTACCACGTTGACTCCTTTGAGTGTAGTGACATTTTGATTTTCCTTAAGAACAAGATCACCAATTTTGAAGTCACGATGTTGCAAGTGCTTGTTATAAGCACGTTTGACACGCTTCGAGATAGACTTGATGATGCTCAAGAAGCGTTAAGGCGTCGCTCATCTAATAATTCAAGTTGTCTTAGAGCGATTTTGCGATAATCCTCATCGGAGACAAATTCTCTGAGAGAAACACGGAGAGATGGGATTTGGACCTCCAAAGGAAGGACTGACCTCGAGACCCATAGGCGAGAGAGAAGGGAGTAGCACCGGTAGGAGTACGAATGCTAGTCGATAGGCCCGAGAGCAAAAGGGATATGTAGATGCCAATCCCTACCGGCTCGACTAGTTACCTTTGCGAGGATATTACGCAAAGTTTTATTGGAAGCTTGGCTTGACCATTAGCTTGAGGATAGTATGGAGAAGAAAAGCGAGCTTGATATTGAAAGCATTTAGAGATTACGCAAATCAGCGTTCTTGAAAGACTTACCATTATCATGATTAGCTTGTGTGGGCGCAAAGCGACAAATGATGTGTTGATAGAGCGAAATCAACTATGGGTTTAGCCTTTGTTGAAGAAAGGGATAGCTTCTACCCACTTAGTAAAGTACTCGGTGGCGGTAATGATAGAATGATGCGTTGTGAAGAGCGAGGATTGATGAGACCAATAAGATCAGAGACCCCACTGCGAAAAAGGCCACAAATCCGCCGCGAGGTTCTGAAAGCTTTGACTAGGGATGTGCGTGAGATTGGAATATTCTTGACACTTGACACACTTCTTGGTGTATTCACAACAATCTCGATTAAGAGAAGGCCGATAATATCCCAAACGTAAGATGCGCTTGCAGCTACTGGCTAAGCCACTAAAATGTCCACCACAAATACCGTCATGGACCTCTGAATAGCTTTAGATGATTCATGGGTTTTGAGGCATCGAAGCAAAATACCATCAAAGCCGCGTTTGTAAAGAAGGCGCCTAGAATAGTATAGCGGTTGGCGCGTTGGACAAAAGACCTTCTACCATTGGGAGTCGCAGATGCGGAGGAAGGACCGAATGAGATAGATAATCAACTATCTGTTGATACCATTCATCTGAGTATGGGTTGTGACAACATTGATTGGCGTTAGTTGCCCAAGATGAGATGGTTGATCTAATCGTTGCCACTGACCACATAAAGCGCGAGTCTTCGGTAAAAGCGGGATAAGGGAGGCTAAAGAGGCCATGGTATCTGCGAATCGATTTGCGATACGAGGAATGGCTTGGATAGTGAAGTTATCGAAAGATTGGAGTTAGGCAAAACGATGTCACGATATTTTGAAGGATATCATTCTTGCATTGATAGACACCCGTGACACAGTTACGATGAGTTGAGAATCACCAAAGATGTCAATATGATGCGCGAGATTAATGGCATTTTGAAGACCTAAGACAAGAGCTTCGTACTCAGCCATATTATTGGTGCACTCAAAGTTTAATTTGTGTGCGACTGGGATAGGCGTACCCCAAGGAGGAATCATCACAAAACCCGCACCTCCCCCTTGCTGGCATTTGGATCCATCAAAGAAGAGCTTTACTTTAAATGGAGATAGACCAAAATTGATTTGTTGGATAAATTCATCGGGGAATTGAGCAAGGGGGTCTTGAGTGTCCGGAAGAGGAGCATCAGCTAATTGATCTGCAATAACCTGACCCTTGATAGCCTTTTGCGGGATAAACTCGAGGTCAAATTCTGTCATGAGCATGAGCCAACGAGTGATACGATCATTGTGATAAGGTTTTGCATGGATTGTCTTAAGTGGATTGACACTTGTGACAATGTAAGTTTTATGATTAAGGAGATAATGACGAAGCTTAGAAGTTGCAAAGAAGAGAGCGCAACATAGTTTTCGGCTTGAGTAATGCGTGTCTCATACTCATGGAGGGTGCGGCGATGTAATAGACAGCTTGTTCTTTACCACAAGTGTCCGTGCGAGATCATGGCTCCCGAGCATGGTCGATCACGAGAGATATAAAGATAGAAAGGCTCCCCCTCGCGTGGAGGTGTAAGCACTGGTGGAGAAAGGAGATAAGCTTTGAGATCATCAAAGGCCTTTTGGCGATACTCATCCCATTCAAAATGAACATTCTTACGGAGAAGATGGTGAAAAGGTTGACAACGGTCAAAAATTGGGAGATAAAGCAGCCTTGCCGATTGAAAGGCGTCCTTGGAACTGCGGAGTTGCTTCAAGTTAGAGGGGAGGCATCTCAAGGATGGCTTTTATTTTTGCGGGGTCGACTTCAATACCCACGATGGAAATGATAAAACCTAAAAGTTTACGGTGAAGCATGCCAAACACACACTTAGCTGGATTTGGATTTAGAAGCGAAGACAAAAGCGGATAAGCCTCTCAAAAAGAGAGGTGCGAGGATGAAAAGATGATCTGGCGGCGCTTGGACTTGCGAAGAAGATCGTCAACATAATCCTCTACAGTTTTGTGTAAGAGGTCATGGAAGATGTATGTCATTGCTCGTTGATAGGTTGCTCCTGCGTTCTTAAGGCCAAAAGGCATGACACGATAGCAAAAGGTCCCCCAAGGGGTTATGAAGGAGGTCTTATGTTGGTCTTCTGGTGCGATGAGGATTTGATTATATCCAGAGAAACCATCCATAAGAAAGCATCTCATGACCCTTGATTAAATCTACGAGTTGGTCGATATTAGGAAGAGGAAAATCATCCTTTGGACAGGCAAGATTAAGATCCCGGAAGTCGGTACAAATTCGAATCTTCCCAGTAGCCTTAGTTACTGGTACTACATTAGACACCCATTGCGGATAATCGATGGGTTGGATGAAGCTAGCCGAGAGCAAGCGTTGTAATTCTTCTTTAACAAGAAGGGCTACTCTAGGGTGCATTTACGCAATTTTTCTTATTTGGTTTGATGTTGGGAAGGGTAACGATATTGTGGACCACAATATCGGGATCGAAATCTGGCATATCCTCATATGACCAAGCAAAGGCTTGGCGATGTTTGGAAAGAAAAGCGGTAAAGTCCCTAATTCCTGTGGATTAAGGGATTGGCCGACCTTAATGATGCGAGGGTCTTCAGAAGTCCCTATATTAAGGTCGATAGTGGCTTCGTTGAGAAGGGTAGACGTGTCAGAAGGAATAGTCTTGGGGAGATATGAATCCTCTGCCCCTAGATAGGTGAGGACAGAATCATCATCCGCACAGTGGATAGTATTGATAGTAGGAGAGTCGTCTCCAACTATTTCGGGGAAGATTAATGGTATAGAAGCGGACCGATTGTTAGTCTCATAGACCAACGGCCCTAAGGAAATGGTATTGAAAAAAAAAAAAAAAAAAGTTAGGTGGGATGGAAATGTCATCGTCCACATCAAGTGATGCTTCTGACTTAGTGGGGAAGATGGTTCCTTAGTAGGAAGGGTTCATCAAGAATAGTGACGGTGGCCTACGAAAGGGTTTAAATCCTAACCCAAATTTTTGATGTGGCATGAGAGTCGGAATGGATTTGAGGTCATGTATACCTTGTTCATATTTTCCAGGCCAAAACCTTTCCACGCTCATCGATGTAGATAAGTCTTTGCAAGCGTGGGATTACCAGTAGATGATCAAACCTGTTAGGTAAGGTTTGGCTCTAGGAGGAGAATCGGGCGATAATGAGGCGTATCAAGACCACCGTAGATGAAATTAGTGCATTGATTGGGCGGACCAATGGTGACGATGCGGCCAGAGACTGGTTGATATTCGGGTTGTTTATGCGGTCTACCATACTCATTAGGTTTGAGATGGGCATCGAAAGAAAAGAGAGGAAGCTCTCTAGTGAGAAGCGCTGCAATGTCTCTTCAGATTTTGTAAATCCGGTAGTTTGGTTGCAGGTATGGAAGAAGATGAGGCCCCATCTGGAGAAGATGTATTTTCTTTTAAAGGGGCAGACCTAGTGGTCATGTCGCATTGTGCGGAAGGAAAAGGATCTCCTGGATGAGTATATATTTTGCCCTCATATTGATATTTTAGGCATCGATGGAGGGTGGATGGGACACAATGCATTGCGCGAATCCGGGAGCGTCGAGGATCATGTTATAGTGGAATTTTCCTTGACAATGATATAGAAGAGTTCATGGAGCGACTTCTTACCTACTCGGATGGGTAAGACCACGAGTTCCCAGAGTAGCTGCTAGGCTGATCGTTAAATGATCGAAGGGCGAAGGGTGGAGGTGACACCACATTCTTTAGTAACTTAAGTTGTTCGAATGTGTGGAGGAGATGACGTTGAGAGCAGCTCCACTATCGATCATAACACGTTTTAAGGTAGTGTTATTGATTTGGTGTGATGAAGAGGGAGCCTCTAAATCCTCGAAGAAAAGAGGAGGAATTTCGAATCCTCGAAAGAAATGGCGGTTGATGGTCCATTCGGTCCATGACAACCAACTTGAAGAGAGTGGGGCTCATCGGAATTCTTTGCGATGCGGCCTTGATTATCGATTAGAGCTTTGGCGATGTTGTGGGGAGGATTGGATGAGGTCAAAAAGAGACATTTTGACCGGAGCACAGGTGAGTTGTTTCATAACACTCTCCTCAGCGGATCACGGGAACTTGAGCCGAGTGCGCCACGAATAGAGACCCTGGGTCGTGGGGCTGATGAGGAAGGAGAAACGCCTTCAGGGGCTGCAGAAATGACAACTCGTGGTCGAGATGCTGAAGATGAAGATGGGTTATCATAGTGTTGGGTTCTAGTGGCGATATGGATTGTGTCAATTTGGGAAGGTGGAAGATCAGGCGGCGTGGAACCACTAGAGGTCTGAGTGGATGGTTGAGGTTTGGATGGGGCTAAGGTGACAGGAGGTACTTGTTCCTCCTCCTCCAGCAAAAGGTCACTTTCTTCCAGAAGGTTCTTGATAACGGCTTGAAGAGCTTTACATCCCTCAGTATCATGACCCGGAGTACGGTGGTAAGCACAAATCAGATCAGAGTTAAACCAAGTAGGTTTAACTCCTTTAGGGTTATAAGGTTTAATCGGAGGAAGGGTTATGGATGAAGATTGGATAAGTTGATGAAGGATTTCGGTGTAGAATCCGGTAGACGAAGATGAGGATGGAGATGATGAAGATGGTTCTTTTACATTAACAGCATTGTGAGGTAAAAGAACTTGCATGTTAGGTTTAACGGTTTTATTAGGGATCCTCTTATTTGTTTGGACATTTGGAGGAGCAGTCTTGGGTGCTTGGGATGGGAGTAAATGAGACATGATTGACTTTGGTGGAGGAGCCCCTAAGATAGATTTTGAGGAGGATGGAGATGTGTGAATTTTGCGGTCTTTGGAGACAAAGGGGATTGCTTAGTCGGATTTACGGATGATTTAGATAATGTTGATTTAGACGGGGAAGAAGCCCCCAGAGTGAGTGTAGTCGGAGGAACATAGGGTGCCTTGGTTTTTGGTAATGAAGATGATGATCCTGATAGAAGAGGTGGCATCTTTTTGGTAGGTAAGTCTACTTTTAGGGGTATTGATGAAGAATGTGTTGTGGAAGAAGATGATGGCTTTGATGGATGTGTAGAAGAAGACGCCTTCTCCGCGGGCAAATCCAATCGTTTATGAGGCGTGGAGAGAGATTTTTGTGGAAGAGCACCAAGAGTTTTGATGGTCGAAATATGGGCTTTCCTTTTCGGGGATGGTGGCGACTTCACGGCATAAGGTGATTGTAACCTTTTTGGGGAAGTAAGTGGGGAGATCGATGGTGTAATGTTAGATTTTGGTTGTCTCGGTTTAGGTTCGGGAACCCAGTGTATAGGTGTTGGTGCTACTTCTTTTGATTTTTCCTGAATAGGTGAAGTAACATTGGTGATGGAAGAAGGGGGTGATGACGAAGCAGTTCCTAGCGAAGGGACTACTTCTGATGCAGTAATCATGGGTGAAACTACTGCAGGAAAAGAGATAGGAAGGGTCAAAATTGAAGATGCTTCCGTTGAAGTTGGCACGATGATAGGTACGTTTACCAAGGGCATAGTTGCAGCGGGAATGGGAGCAACAGAAGTGGATGTGTCCGTAGTGGAAACTCGGAGGGATGTGATTGCCTCGAGCATTGAAAGAATGTCTGATGATGAGACAGATGAGGATGACAACTTGTCTCGGATATAGATGGAAGGTCAGACAAAGGAGCGGAGAGAGATAACTCCGTGCTTGGTAATGTAGGGATATTCAAAGATGGACTATCTGAAGATATTGGAACTCCCGTGATTGATGAAGAGGAAGGAGGATCTGATTCGATTGATGTGTTCGTAGATGGCTTGGTTTTGAAGCGGATTCTTGGTGGAGATGAAATTGATGGTGTGGGTGTTTGGTTTTGAGATTCGAAGAATTATGATTTGGGGCATGATTGGGAAAGGGTTGTTTAAAAACGTCGTGCTTGATTTGGGGAGCATTTGGGTTATCCAGAATGAGCTCGCCTTTATCAATGAATTTTTGGACAAGATTTTTGAAAGTCTGACATCGTTCGATGTCATGACCTTTGGTTCTGTGATAATGACAGAAATCGTTTTCCCTATACCAGAATGGGCGTTCTCGGCTTTCATCAATATCCTAATGGGGGAAGTTCGATCATGCGAACTTCAACATTTTTTCTAAGATGGAGGCATATGATTCCCCGATGGAGCGAAGGATCGAGAAGATGAAGGCCCTTTTCGAGAAGATGAGGGATCTCTTCGTGGTGTTTGATTAGGAGTATTGTCAGCTCGTGATGTTCTTAATACGATGGCATTGGTGGATCCTTGATTTTTGTCTTTAGAGGGGGAAGAATTTGGTTTGGTGAATCGAGAAAAATCGGGTTTTGATTTAGGCGAAGTTTTAACTTCCCTTGTTGATAGCGCGAGATTCAAGTTTGCGTGCCATCGTAAAGGCCTCTTCAAAGGTATGAAAAGTTTGGATCCTTAGAGTGGAAGAAATGTGATTAGCACAAGATCGGGTGAACAACTCGATTTGTTGGGATTGGGGAAGGGAGAAAGACAATTGGTTGATTATCCCTCTCCAAGCGAAAGCGACAAATCTGCTTTATAGACTCATCGTCGAATTGGCGAATGTTATAAAGATCGTGATTGAGATCTTATGCGCGATATTTATTGAGAAGTTTTCAACAAACATACGGGCCAATTGAGAGAAGGAAAACAAAGAATGTTGAGGATGTTATTGTACCGGTCAAAGCGGGACCCATTTAGAGACATAGGAAAGGTACGGAGCATGAGTTCACGATCACGGACGATAAGGTAGCAAGCATGTTTGAATGCTCGCGAGATGTTGTTGAGGGTCTTCCGGCTATGAAATTTTGAGAATTTGGGAAGTTCCCATTGGGGAGGATAAGGCTTAAAAGCCACCGAAGGATGAATGGGTTCATTGCACACTTCTTCAAAGGAGTATGAAGGGCGGGTTCCTTTTGTGGAGGCTTCAAGTCTGCGCAATTTTCTTGAAGAGAATTTGAACTACGTCGGATTGGGGAGGAGGTGCATTGGTATGTCCTACATAAGAAGCAAGTGGTGGATGTTGTTGAGATGTCAATGGGGGATTCATACATGTTGTTGGATAGGATGATAAGAGGAATAACCGGTGTTACAGGTGACACGGGTGGGGTATTTCTTTGTGAGGCGGCTTGCGTATAGGCGAGTTTGTGAGATAATAAGTGGTTGAGAAAATATAGGTTGGGTGACGGATGGAACTTTGTGATTGGTGGACTCTATGTTTGTTGATTGAATAGGGACAGATTGAGGAACATGGGTGTTGGTTAGATTGGACATGTTGGGGAACAAGACACGAAAGGGACCTTACCGCGGATTTGGTACGAGGTGCCGATCTAGGGGATGGGCGAAGGTCGCGATTCTTTGGAATATTGGAAGAAAGATTCTTTGGAGGACGAGAAGTAGGAACCAAGCCCGACTAGCCGGAGGGTTGGCTCATGAAGAGTGCTGACCTTGAGACACTGATGGAGGCATAGACAAATTGGCGGCAATGTGCGGGTGTGCGAGACGCATTCATTATAGCAGGCGAAGACCTCTCGAGAGATGGGTTGTGGAATATTCGAGAGTAAGCTGCGGTGTTAGGGATAGGTAAGACTAATTGAGAACTAGTCGACATGGTAGGTGGAAGAGAAAGGGAGGCATAGGAGCCTCGCCCTTCTCCGTGGCTCGAGGCAAGAGAGATGGTGCAAATTTGCTCTCTGAGGGCACAGGATGATCCACGAGGATAATTGTACACTTGTCGGATTGGTGGGTCTTGGTCAGATATTTGGATCGACTTGTGTACTAGGTAGTCCATGAGGGCTATTGGATTGCGATCGAGGAAAGCTGAAAGTCGGGATCCCGCGAGGACATACTCGAGCCGGATGATATCTCGGAGGGACTAGGAGAAGCTGGACGTGATGGAGGTGCTTTGGTTTGATAGAAGGGATTATACGACCATGAGGGGGAACCAACTAACAGCGGTCGAGGAAGATTGGAGGGGTGCCGAAACATCCACGCTGGTGGTGATTTCGGAGGAAGAAGGAACCTGTTGGGCCATTTTCCTAGATTGTGGACCGGGTGATAACCGCATGCAAGCAAGCAAGCGAAAGAAGATTGTCTAGCTAATGCACAAACAATTCAAGCGGCGCAAGTGATTATCTCCTTTAAATTTTGATGCTCTTAAGAAAAAAAAAATGTTAGGGAAGGCTTTTAGAGCAGGAACTACTCGAGATAGCCAAACTAAGGATGGTTTGGGTAATGTGTGGTGAGGAGTCGAAGGCACTTGATAAAAGACAGTACGTGGCTTGATATAGGGCCTACCCCGCACTTCACACACCGCTGCGATAAGGGAGTCGGGTGCTTTGCCAATATATACCAAAATCTTCCGTGAATTTATAGCGCGGCCCGAGTACCGCGTAGGCTCTTCCTCTTGGATATCACTTCCAGTAGGCGAGAGGCCGGGGAAGGAGTTTTGTTTAGATGCTTTATACCTAGTGATTTTGGCTTTTGTGCGAGGGTGAAAAATAAAAATCAAATAGTGTCACTACCGATTTTGATCAATTCTCAACCTAATTAAAACTAGATGAAAAAGCATGCGCAATGATGACAAAGAAAAGGTTCTTTTTAAGCACTTAAAAGCGAAATGTTTGATTTCGATGAAGACAAGTCAAACAAGTTCTTTCCCAAATGCGATTAAGTTCTTTTAAGCACCAAAAATTGAAGTGTTTGGATGTGATAGACAACCAACAAAGAAATCCTAAAAAAAAGGAAAACACCGTAAAAGAGGAATACTGTAGATTTAGCTCTCGAGTGTGTGGACTTCAAAAAGCGCGTTGTTGAGCTCTTCCCTCGAACAATCCCACGAACAAGCAAAGTGCTCCGCAAGAAAAGATCAAGCAAACAACAAACAAGATCCGGAAAGATACATCAGATAGTGGTGAAGCGAAAAATTTCTATTTTAAGAAAATAGAAAAATTTCAAGATAATGATTTAGCCTAAAAAGCAAGATTGAAATGATGAGCGAAATGCTCAAATAGGGTGATAGAAATCGGTGAAGAAAAGGAACAAAGTTCAAAACTAGAAAAGAAATGAACTCACCAATAAGGGACTTTGGTTGGGTCCCACCGCAGTGCGTGCGAGAATGTAGATCAAGAATTTCGTGCTTGTTACTGTCGAGTTAATGCACCAAACTAAACACAAAAACACGAAAAACTCAATGAAATCGATGCACGATGAAGATGTAGAGCGGATGAGGAAGCCGATGTAGACAAGGCGGGCGCACACGAGCAATTCGCACAATAGATCCGAATAAACTGCAAAACACCGATGCTTGCTTGTGAGAAAAAGACCACGTTAAAGATATTTAAGTGGACTGCCCAGAAGCGGGTCAGAAGCGATAAGCTTCCTCGGCGGATGTCGATCCACGTTTTCAATTAAGAAAAGAAGCATACATGATAAAAGATGTAAATAAAGACTAGATTTTACGATTGCGGTAATAAAAGCAAAAACCAGTGAGAAAATACGAAAACGAGGGAACCGGGAAATAATCTTTGGATTTGTGTTACTGTGACCTTTTACATCTCTGAGAGAAATTGGCGTCGGCCCATGTGTAGAATCGGCGGCGTGATGTGATCGAGCGTCGGCCCGAGGTAAGATCGGCGTCGACTGAAGGTAGACTGACCAATCAGGGACTGTGCGATGAGATTCGGGGATTGGAATATGAATGTGGTCTGCTGGATGTGCCGAAGATGGAGAGACACTGGAACAGAGTCACCAGATGATAGACGGTGGTGTGTGATGTTGATATGATACGGGCAGAGTAACGGTGCTCCTCTCAGGGATTGATTTGGACAGGATCTGCCCTAATTTGATACAATTGATGCTAAGAAGATCTCTCTTTCTCTCAACCTGTATCTTTCGCTCTCTGTTCACTTTTTCGCTCGTTCGTAATCTCTTCTTCGGTCTCTTCGCTCTCTTCGGTCCTTAGAACTGAGTTCTGGGCTTGCTTTTATAATCGGCGCCGCTCCTAGAAAATCGGCGCCGACCATATGGGTCGGCGCCGATCGCGGAAAAGACTCCCGAGGTGCCTAAATTGATTGATTCGAGAAAAATAAGACTTATCCCGACTACGGGAAAATATCCCGCTTAGGGAAGATTAAAAATAGATGTGATACATGGGTAGAATAAATTTGGGGTGGATAAGTGATTAAGATGCATGGGAAGAAGCGAAATTAAATATTTAATATTTAATCACTCATGGGTAAGATGTGATGGGATGAATTAAATTTGGAATAAGTGATTAAATCACAAATTGGATAATATCCCAAGGGGATAGTTGGTGACGTGAACGTGCCCCAGGTTACCTAGGCAAGTAAACGGATGAGAGGGGACACTAAATTGGGTAACCAATTTTAAGTGTCTACACTTATTTCAAATCTTTATTTCAACCCAAACATACATTGAACTGTTTTGGGTGACAACATTCTTCCGACATCTAACGAGATATTGACCTCACTTCAAGACTCCTTTGAACCTTGATATTACTGTAGACACTACAAAAGAGGTTCCATCAACAAGTACCATTGAGCTTGATTATATTATTCCAATATTGGCTCTATGCCTAACATCTCTATCCTTTTTGTGAAACACAACCACATCAAGTTTAGACACTTGCGCAAGAATGCAACATGTCATGTATACAGTATGCTTTCAACGATAGATCTTCTTTGGCATCTCATCACCGATGATTCCCACTGTCAAGGCTTCTACGTGCATACATTCTACAGGTACGTATACCCGGTAATATCCTTACATAACATTTTTCATCTTTAATGGTGAATTTATCATCAAATCAATTAATTAATGGCCAAAGCTGAAGCAAAAATCAAACAATACAAACCTTCATGGAAAATATTGTCAACATACATGGAAGTTATTGGCTAAACCAAATCTATCCCATTCTTTGTGCTTACCGCACATCTTATCACATACTATTGGAGCCACTCCCTTCTCCCTTGTTTATAGTTGGGAAGATATTTTACATGTCAAGGTTGAATTCTTTTCCTTTAGAATATCCCTCAAAGACATAATAAATAAATATTATTATCAACACTCATGCCTTAATGAACTCGAGATTCTTGATGAAATACAAATTTATGCCTAGATCATGTTCAAATATATCAAAATCAGCTAAGGTGTAGCTAATATAAAAATTCAAACCTAGAAAGTTTAAGGTCAATGATCTTATTCTCAAAGAAAATTGGAAGAACATGCCTAAAGAATGAGAAAAACAAGACAAATTTGAGCCCAACGGGTTAGGAGTGTAGACACTCAAAATTAGGTCACACTCCCCTTTAGATCCCTCGACATATAAGCACCCTTTATTACATTTACCTAGCCATGACCCTCTTCACCACACTAATATTAATTTAATTAAATTAATACATTATCTAACTATATTTATTATTTAAATATCTTATTTAAATAATATCTACACATATAGTTCACTTAGACACCTCACCAAGCTAACTCAACCTAAGACCTATTCTTAGCAAGTTACCATAATTAACTAAGACTTACCCAAACCCTAAAAATCAGTGCCTATATTCCCTTTAACCACATTCCCGCATGCTCACAAGAAGATCCCGAGTCTAATACGCGGGATAATGACATGAGATCCAAGAAAATCAGGAGGATCTCCTAAGTTTAGTAAACCTAGGAAATCTCACCTTGGACCGACGCGTCGGTTACCCCAAACTATCACGGTTAAGATGGAACCACCGTCGGTTACTCCATTTAACCCAAAACAACCTTTTTCTCGAGGTTGGAAAACTTAGAAGTTGGCAAAAACTTTGGGAGAAAGTTGACGAGCAAGAACACATCTCGGAGAGATAACACATCTTCGAAGAATCAATTCTGTGAAAAATCATATCAAGGAAGGAGATTGAGTATCTTCTCATGCATAACCATTCTAGCCACAATCTGATCTATCAAGCAAAGAGGAGTTTATATGCAGCCCATGCGAAGCTTTTTCTTGGTTGGTGATCACTTATGACCTTCAAGCCCATCATCAGCACCTCCATCCTTCACACAGGCCTTAAGGAATGAAATCCAAGTAATTACAACATCATACTCTCCTAGTTATTTCATTTAATCATCATTATATCATCCATTGTTAATCTTGCTCCCTATTGACCTTCTCCAACATTTTCACCTCCATAGACCCATTAAAACCTTGTAAAATCCTACTCCAGTCACCCAATACCTCATCTCGACCATCCAAATTCCTTTTTGCAATCACAAAGGAGACCAAAAGCCTATTTACATGACATTTCCAGATCCCACAATAACCGACACGGTTATACCTAAGTGCCATCGGTCACCGGACCGACACACGGTCTCTGTGTTTGCCACCAAGCCCTAAACAAAGACCTACCCACCTAATTTTATATCACCCTCATTTACTCGTGACCTACACGAGACCTTTATTAGACTTACAGAACCCGAGAACCAACCATTTGACCTTTGGATTCTAGTCTAGCTTAGCCTGTTAGATTAGATCTATTTTCTTATTGTGTTTTTAACTGAGATACCTAAATCATTTCAAAATAACAATAGGATTTACTTTGTTTACAACATTAAGTTGTTTAAAACAGTGGACTAACAACCATCTAGGAAGTATCATACTTCTCGGATCTAGCTCACGCTAGGTAGTTCCTTTGCCCATATTGTTTAATTCCTTTTAGTGGTCTTGTTTTCATTACGGGTAGTTCCTCCTAGCCAAAAAGAAGCTCTCACGATCAGGCTGTGGATTCGAAGTCATACGCGTCAATGACCCATTAAGCGACATTTGAACAAAGGTTATCCTCCTATGCCCATTACCCTATCATGTTTTGTCAACACTTCAAAGAAACAATCTAAGAACAAGGTGAAACAAGGACCCTATGTAATTACAACAAAATTTCTCTCTGGATCATATAAGTTGGCCACTGAAGATGGTCAAGAACTTGATGAACCAATGAATGTAGTACATCTAAAGAAATTTTATCCTTAAGGTGTTCACTATTCCGGGAGACAATGACTTGTACATTGTTCCTTCTATCTAACTTATCTCCAAATAATTTAAAGTTATTCATTTCCATTGGAAGATATTTTCATTATCAAAATCACATCTTCATATTTATCATCATGAGACAAGTGCTAATATAGATCCTATTAAGTTTGTGAGCATCATACTTCTTATAATATCTCCCATTTTCATTCACTTTCACCTATGGTCACACCTAGAAAGCTTTCGATGGTAACATATTCCCTTCAAAGAAAGTATCTCTTTCATAAAAATCTCTAAACTTCTTTACTGGTTTGTTCGATCGTATATCTCGGTCTTTGGTGTTGAACCCTTGCGTCCTACTAGTAGTGTGGGGCTGAGATTGGGGGAAGACGTTCCTTCCCAAATACAAAGCACTATTGTAAAATTCAATTAATTCAATAAATTATGAGTAATTCATTGTCACACCTTTCATCCTTCACAATCTTTGGTGTTGAGCCCACACTTCTTACTAGTAGTGTGAGGTAGGGAATGGTACTCATCCATGTCTTGTCTTCCGTGATAAAATCTTGCCTCTTCTTTTAGTGGCATGGGAAAACCATAGAGGGTCATTCAAAAACATAAAAAATGGTACAAACACATTCAAAAATTCAAAAATTCAAAAAATCAAAAACATTCAAAAATTTAAAAAAGAAAACAAAAAAGGTAATTTATTCGCCTATATTTTTCCTTTGGTGATGAGCCCTTGCTTCTTCTTTGGTAGCATGTGGCAAGGAGGAAAGGGAGTCATTTGAAGAATAAAAATCTTATAAATCTGATAGTTCTTACAATTATAGAATCCCCAAAGAAATAATTCATATGTCTAAGTGAGTAGAGAACTATCCCTTCACCTCATATCTTACCAATCGATAGGCCACATAACTATCTAAGTCTAACACCGACCCATAAAATGAAAGTCATTTTGAAAATGGTTCAGTGACCTTAAGAATAATTGAGTTACAATTTCCCAAAGGGATTGTTATTAACACTTGTCTCTATATTCATTATCTACATCCTGCATCCTTCTTGATTCTCGGTGATGAGCCCTCACATCTTACTAGTTGCGTGGAGTCAAGAATGGAGCTAAACTTCTTTCCATCATATCATCACCAACATATCCTACCAATGGAATGATAATTTTTGTATTATTCAGAGCATAAGCTACCACGAGGAACATGGTACATATGGACAATATCCTAGTTTATCACCTCTCAAAATAAATTTGCATTTTGGTCCATAAGTTGCCAACACAAAATCTGTAAAAATAGTACAAAATCTTCAAAATTACAAAAACATTAGAAAATCCCCAAAATCAAAAAACATTAGAAAATCCAAAAATACCCAAAAACATTAGAAAATCCAAAAATCCCCAAAAACATTAGAAAATCTCCAAAATACAAAAACATTAGAAAATATCCAAAATAAAAAAATTTGAAATTTTTCAAAATTCCAAAAACATCCACAAAATCACAAAAATTCTAAAAAATTGTAAACTCAGAAAATCGTAAAAACTCTAACATAATCAACACAATTCATCCTTTGAACTATTATCCCCAACAAATTCTCCAATCACCTTATGACTATCAAATTCAAACCACTTCTCCTTGTGTGAATCCTCGCTTGGGGAAAATCCGGCTCTCATTGTTTCCTTGTTTGAGGACAATGACCCAATCCATTTTATGTCCTTGTACCCCTTGCTTGGGGGTACATCCAATCAATCATCACTTTGTAGAATGCATTAGGGACATGTTTTTGGTTCTTGTGTTGCATTATTAGTTCAAGTTCTTAATTACTTTTTGTATCTTGATATATTACGGGGAGCATCTTGATTTTATGTATCCTAGTGTTCTCTCTAATATATGTATGTTATCGATTGCATATCATACAAGGGCATCAAAATTTCTTGATGGCCTCTGTCATGCATGCTATCTTCCACTTGCATATTGTACTAAGGCATAGAATCCTTTTTATGGCCTTTGTCATGCTATCACAAATAGTACAGTCTAGTCATCCGATCTTCTATATCACGATGCATCCTATTATGTGCTATATTAAAATTAAGATATTTTTCGTCATGTGAGTATCTTCCTACATGATCAAAATCTTACTTTGCACCCCATCTATTCACTCGTACTAATATATTCCCAGTTTGGTAATCCTACTTGATCACCGTTGCGGTTGAATTTCTTTCTCAAGTAGAATTCACTATCTAATAGCTCCTCCTCCCCCACCATGGTCACCATGTATTTGATCCATTCATCCTCACTCCTCATTTCTACTCATCTGCCACTTATCCCCACATTACCCTTCTCACCATTCTTATCCCCTCTCACCCATTTGTATTCTTTCCTTTCACTCTTCTATTTCCCGTTTGACAATATTACTTTATAACCCCTTCTATATGGGAACCTCGATGGAGGTATACCCTCTCCCTAAGATCTTCCCACTATAGAAGTTTCTCCACCATCTCCTCTCATCCAACAATAATCACCACCACACACATCTTTCCACTCCACCTCTTCTTATTCTCATTCCTGCATCATTGCTCTCACCATGCGGGCATCCCAATTAATGATTCCCCTCACACTCTCCACCCTCAATCACATATATTCCTACATCCATTCATGTTACACTCTTTTGTTTCCTTTCTTCCTTGTTATCACCTCATCTCACCTCCTCTTCCACTTTGGCATACATCACTCACTCTTTTCTTATCCTTCCCCGAATATGTCTTATGCCTGGTCATCCTACTTACACACTCTCATAGTATAGATATTTCACTTGAGAGTTCCCCTTTAGTCCATTTTGTCATACCCTATTTCCACCAACTCTATCATCATTCTTCTTCTTCTTCAACTTGGTGATCCTACTTAACCATCCTTGCCGCATGGCAATATTATTTAAGAGTCCCTCTTAAGGTTGATATGCCCCTATGGAATTCCCCATCTTATTTCTCCCACCTCTCTTTGCGATCATCTTCTTCAACGAACCATTCCACCTTTGTACCCAATACCATTTTTTATTTCTCCTTGCATATCATCACTTTCGGTTTGGTGATCTTATTTAACCACTCACGTGACATGGTGATCTCACTTAAGAGTCCCTCTTAAGGATAATTTATCTTATTTCCTTTCCCCAACACATCCTCACCCTTCACTTTTTTCTCTTAGTATTCCCCATTATCACATCCTCTCACCTCCTCTTCCATTCTCATGCAAACATGACTTCTTGCTTGCCCACTTTTCATCCTCGTCATCCCTCACTTGGTAATCTTAATTAACCACTTCCGTCGCATGATAGTCTTATGTCGGGCCTTCCCTACACTAAAACCGTCATTCTAAACTTCTCCTCGGCTCATTCTTCGTTCACTTTGTTGATCACTTCTTCCACCTGGTCTCTCCTACCAACCATATTTTACTCCTACCATTATATTTTCTCCACCTATCGTCTCACAACATACGTCTAATATCTTTCTCATATAATCATGTTATTTTCTCCCATTTTTCCCCTTGATCCATCATCCTTCATACAATTTCTTCCCATTCTTTTCATGTCTTGTTTCTTCATCCCCACCTCATTCGTCCTCATCCTCTACATCCTCTCCTCGCCTTCACCTTATCACAACTAATCCTTAACCTTTTCTTTACTCTTTTCACTTCATCTTCTTGAATTATCCCACATATCTACCCCCACGCTTACTCGCCATTATTGTTAACATTCCTCTAACATTCGTTCATCATCATCTTCTATTCTTGTGCTAACAATTGTTAGTGGAATTTCCCTAAAAATCATCAATTCTCATTACGCATGACCTTCTTCACTCCCTTGGACCTTCTCCATTTTCCCTTCATTCCTTCTTTCTTCTGGGCCCACCACTCATTGTTAGTGGGATTTCCCTAACGTCCCTTCTCTGGTGTTACCCTTTCCATTCCTCGTTTCCTTTCTCTCTTTCTTCATTTTTGTCTCATTCTTCTCACCATTCATTGTTAGTGGACTTTCCTTAACGTCCCCTCACTAACATTGCCTCTTCTATCCCCCATTCTCTTTTCTCTCCCATCATTTTCCCCCACTTCCACCCTTTCTTGTTGCTTCTTCCCCACCTCTCCATCTTCCCTTCACTCTATTCAATATATTTCTTGTCTTCATCATACATCCTTTGTCATTGTCTCGTAATCCTAGTATCCTCATTTGGTGCATCTCGCATCTTTTCCAATCTATGTCATTCCTCCCTTATTTCTTCTCTTTACATTCCTTATATACCGCTCACTCTACACTTATTATCCCCATTATGTATTCCCTTCCTTCTACATCATTTTCTTTGTTATCCTCTTCTCTTTCCAACCCCTCATCTTATTTCACTTCCTCTATATCATCTTCTTCATGTTTTTAGCTCATGTTTCCTCCTTGCTTCCCCATCGATAACCTGTCTCTTCAACATTGTCCCATATTTTTTATCATCCCACCCTCCACATGCATCTCCATGCGGTCTGTTCCATATTATTTTCCTTGGTCTTCCTCACGAGGACTGGTTCCTTCAATCTTCTCCCTGTATTCGCTATGTCCTCCTTTCCTCCCCCATAATTTTCATGTTTCTTCTGACCACCCCTCCTTTTCTCTACCACCCCTACCTTTTCATTTATTTTGTACCCATTTCTCTTCTTTTCACACTTTCCTAGTCCCTCAGTTTCCTTTTTTCTCCGTTCTACCTCTTCTTTGGTCTTCTCTCAAATTTTCATCGATTTTACCCCTACTCTAACCTCATCTTCTCCTTCTTATTTATCTTTCCCCATTCCCCATAAGCTTGTCTTCTCCATCTTTTACTTCTACAATTTCTTTCTTTTCTCAACTCCATCATTTCTTTCACTTTTCCAAATTTCTCTTTATTATCTTTGTTTCTTCCTTTATATGGCACCTCTCTCTATTTCATAATTTCACCCTCTTCTTTATCATTTCCTATATTCTTCTTGTTTGTCCTTCACCATTCCATTCTTCCCATACCATCTCTCTCTCTCTCTCTCTCTCTCTCTCTCATTCTCTTCTACTGTTTCATTCCTTTTTTTCCCTCCTCTATCTCCATACCCCTTCACCTTTCTTGCTCTTCTCATAATCAACCACCACTCATGTCCATTCCCTTTTCTCTTTCTCATTTAATCATTCCACACATTCTCACACATATAATTCAAGGCTGATTTAATCCTTTCTCCATTTGTGTCATGCATTCATTCCATTATCTTACATCCCATTATCGTCCTCCTCTCTACAGAATTAATCTCTCCTCTTTTCGAGAGCTTTTTGTATATTCCATCCTCGTCATCCCTCTCGAGGGGGTATCATCACATCTGTCCATAATCATATCTTCTCATGAAATTTGTCATCCACCACCTTCTACTCTCCCCAAAAACATTCACTCTATGTTTTTCTTAGGAAACATAGATTGAATTCTTCCCCCATTCTCACAAGCGAAAGTTTGTTATACTTCTTACTTAAAGAATGCTTCTTCTTTTCTTCCTCTAACAACTTCTTATCAAAGTAACACCTTCTTCAAGAAGAATCTCTTCAAAAATCTTCAATCCTCGCCACGAGGCATTTCACTCCATCTTGTTTACTTTCTTTGAAAGGAAACTACTTTCATAACAACATTCTAAAGAGGAGAAAATGTAGAAACCCTAATTTCACATCTGTCTTAAATCAATTCATTCACCTACCTCATTTCTCACAAAAATACACTTCAAGTTAATCAAATATAATTTGATTAATTATCCCTTTCAAATATAAAAATAACTTAATCCTTACCACATGTCATTATTCTCCATGTTTTTCTATTATTGAATTAAAAATTCAAAATTAAATCCTCACCCACTCTTCATGGTCACCACTCACCTAAAATACTCCACTTATGAATTAAAACCCAATTCAAATCTTCACCAATTCTTCGTGGTCCCCACTCACCTAATCATGCCCACATTTTAAACCTATGATTACTTTTATTACTCTAATTTAATCACTTCCTCGGGATATAAATACAACCTTACCCCTCCCCTCTAAGAACATAGAAAATCCCTCCACCTCATCCTAATGCCCAAATAGCCTCATCTTGAAGCACCCCAAATCCATAATCCTTTTATCCATTTGGTGTAAAGTAAGTAGATCTTGTTGCAGGAAGGCCTTGCTCCATTTCAAGAAAAGCACCTACATATCACACAATTAGGGCTCATCCATGTTTCCTTTCCCATTATGAGGTTTGCTACAGAATCATGAAGGAGGAGGTATTATTGTTAGTGTTTTACTTTCTTGTTTATCAGCATATTTTTCCTAGCTTATAGAATGATGAAAATGTAAGGGTGATAAGGTTCATTTGTGATGTATACCCTCAATAGTATAGTATGGACCACAAGACTAGAGTGTGTCACAAGGTAGTGGGTGCAGTGTGTAGAAGAGAATATGGAAAATACATAATGTGCATAGTAGGGTGTATGGTGTGTAATGCAATATGCGTAGATGACCTAAGATGTGTAGATGCATAGTATATGTAAGATACAAGATGTAATATGTAAGGTGTAGGATGTAAAATGTAAGATGACATGTATGAGGTGTGAAAATGTGCAATATGTAGTGGCTATGGTGTAGTATGTGAGGCATGAGTAGAATGTGTATGATGTATGTAGGATGCAAAGTGTATAATGTATGAAGATGTGCAATGTCTATAGTTTAGTGTGTGGGGTTCATGTGTGTAGAATGCCCTCAACAATCAAGTGTGAACCAAAGCACAAGAGTGTGTCATCGGGTAATGATGATGTAGATGCATATGCTAAGATGTATGTGTAAGTATGTGGAAAAAGTGATGAGAGAATAAGATGTCACATGATGTTAGGGGAGTATAGATGTCATGCCCCCTAAGTGTGTGGTGGTGATTATAATCATGTGACACTATCTAACAAATCATTGTTGTCATGATCAAAACCCATGAGAGCAACATTTGAGACGTGATAAGCAATAAAATGAGGTGGATCATATAAATAACCATTGTGATGTAGGATATAGAAACTCATGGCATATTCTTCATCAGTGAAGGGTATTGGTGGATAGTCATGTGCATACCAATGAGAAAGATTCTGAGAATAAGTAGGAGATGAGTCATTACAGTGGAAATGTTTCCAAATGGAATAGGAAATGTGAGAGAAGTGTGGTTTGTATCTAAAGTACCACCAATATAGTCAAGCCAAGATTACCCCAATGTCAATGGAGAAGTGCAAGGTGTACATGCAACAAATACTATCAAATGGAACACACGCAGGCCATAGGCGATTGTAATATCGTAATAACCATGGTAAATATGTGGTGAGTGAATCGGTGGAAGAATGTCATTAATAATTAAGCAAGCCTATTCAATCCCTTATGTGTGTAAATAATATACGGAAAAGTGTGATTAGTTGAGATATGATGCCAAAAGATATTTTGATTAATAACATGCATGTGAAAGGTGGTGGTGCATATGAAGATTATATACGAGGAGATGAAATAGCGTATAAAGTGTTAACAAATCCATGATAGAGTATCACAACATTGTGCAAAACAAAGGAGTACGTGTCTTGAATTTATATTCATATGGGCCATCGACCATAAAGGTGTCTACATGAAATAAGAGTCATCTACGTTGATAGGTTTAGGATTTAGTTGGCCTAATGCTTCATCAATGAGTACAATAACATTGAATTCGTCATCTAAATCCTTATGATTATTTGTGTTAACATTATCATGTTGTATATATTTGTCAAGAATATTTCTAGGAGGTGTACTAGGTGTAGAGTGACGAGAAAACTCAACGAGGTTGAGTAGCGGTGTGGACGGAGGTAGCGAGTGTAGGTGAAATGATGGCGTAGTATGAGTAGAAATTACTAGAGTATTGTGATCGGTGGAAAATTTGGAAACACTAAGGCTGGACAACATCATATGTATTGATACTTACTATATGGGATACATTGTGTAGGAGGAATAGGCATAGCCATAATGGGGTCTATGTGTTAGTATTTCAAAGTTTCGAGGATCTGTCGAAATAGTGTGTTCATAGAAATCATGTAAGCATTTGATATATTGGTGAACAATAGATGAGAGCACTTGTATTGCTTAGATCTAAGGCTTACCTAACAATAGATTGAATTGAAATGAAGAATCTATAACATAGAAATCAGTGAGAATGGTCTTAATCCCAACTCGAATGTGTAATGAGATAGTCCGTAAGCATGTGCCAGTGGTTGAATCATAACCTCATATGAGACTAGAATTCCTAGCCATTAGATTATTGTTAATACCTAGTTGTTTTAAAAGAGAATGAGCACATAGGTTGATGGTTGACCCATTTTCAATAAGTATGTATTTTATGCAAGTGGTGCTAATCACGACGGTGATGAGAAAGGGTGCACATGGATTATTATTAAAAAGGTGATAGATCCTCATCAGTGAAGGATATAACATGTGGTAGATTTTGAGAGAGACTGTATGAGGTGTGTAAAGGCCACCATAGAATTATCACTTTCTATATGAATGGCATGAAGGGTTGTTTCTAGTGTTTGAAAATAGTCGGTGTCTTATGCAGAGGTCATAGAGATAAATCTTATCGATGTATTTTAAATTATTCTATGATATCATAACTCTTAGGAGTAGGCAAAGTAGTGAGGAAGTGATAGGTGGAGGAAGAGTAGCAGGTGGAGCTATAGGATGGTGATTGTGGTGAGTATTAACTACATTGATGGATGAATTAGTCTTAGGGGTAAAAAATTGAGGAGGATGTTGCATACGCACTTGCATGAAATCAATAAGCAGTAGTGACTATACTAGAGACTTTAGTTGGTGTGAAAGAAGGATAATATGATTGAACCATGACTTGATAAGGAGAAGACATGTTCAAAAGGAAGGGTTAATCCATCGGTTTCACTAAAATAATCAAACTAAAATTGAATATTCTAGTGTAATCTAATGATATACCTAATAAAGTAAAATAAATAAACAAATGAAGTAATAAAAATACTAAAATAGTACCTATATGGATGAAAATTAACATACGCAACCTTAAACCGCACTCAACCCCAGAGTTTTTGTTGGGCGATCGATATGGAGATATGTGTGGCTAACTATAGGAGGATTAGTGACTAAGATCTAAGAGTGTGATCTCCTAGTAGCTGAGTTGGCAAAGGGGAGATTTAGAGGCTATGAATGGGTAGTGTAAATTCCTTATGGTTTGTCTAATTGAATCTCAAAGTTAAATTAGTTTGAAGTGTGCAAATTAACTAAAATGAAACTAACCTAAATAAATCAACAAAACTGAAACATCATAATTACAAACAACAATTACTTTTACTCTAAACAAATAAATCCTAAACAAACAAAGTAGTCGGATGTGGCTATTTTGCTTGTGCATTTGTGAATTAAATCTAAACTAATTAATCAATTGAATATTTCTAACAAAACCCTCAATCCTGCCTCAGAGGTAGAGAATAAATCACAACTTCAATGAAGCTATTATTTCCTACAACTTCCCTGACAATATTGAAGAGAAAACTTTCTAATGTGATCTGATCTATGTAATTGCTTGATAATTGAAACAATGAAACAATTTCTCTATTGTATTTGATATGGATTTGGATTGATAAATGCAGAATTAACAATTAAAATCAATGAAGAAAACAAACAACACCTCCAACCTGGATATGTAAGAACAATGGAAAATTTGGTTGTGTGAATATTTGTCCCCTCAGTTTATCCTTTTGATTTCTATGTTCACATGAGTCAATGGGTGGGAATGCCATGAGAAATAGAAAGAAGAAAAGTGAAGGAGTTGTGGCATCTTGAATTGGAAGACTAGGAAACAATACGGGAGGAAGAATTCAAGCACAATTGAACTGAGATTAGCTTTGGAAATTTCCATCAAGAAAGGTAGCAACTTTGCAATAACAAGAATACTCAAAATTCTCTAGGTTTTTCTTGAGAATAAGAAATGGTTATATAAAAAATTGGTTGGGTTGTGAACTCACACACAAGAAAGCATTGGGGTGCCAACTCATTGGGTGAAGAGGCAATTCAAACTGATTAGGTCTATTTTAAAAATAGAAGAGGGAGAGAAGAGCATGTAATCAATCCTAAATTTAGGTAATTTGGTTCAAAAACTTGCCTTGGAAGTGAAGTTAAATCAAATCACAAGTGTATAATTTTTGCATGAAGGTTTTTGGAAAAATTATGCAGAACCACCACCTTCCTAAGGGTGATAAACATGCAATCAATGCCCTAACTAGGGTGGCCGTAAAATACTATGACCTTACCAAGGTGGCGATTACAAAGCGCCACCTGGGAAGGGCACGATTATAACACTTAAGGTCAAAACATGTATAAAAAGAAGCGAGAAGTTAGAAGAAAGCATACAGAGGCTGAGTAGGGATGTATAGGATACAAATATATACTGCAAATGGTTTTAGGATCTTTAAAACCTTATGAAAGGATATGAATCATCATTGGGGACCTTTTGTAACTATTTTTTCGACAATGTAGCATGTGTAATTTTGGGTGTGTATATATTTCCCCCTCGGAGAAGCATCTTTGCCATGAAGAGGTGTAAAATATAGAATCCTAGTATGGCATTCCCAAAATGGGAGTTAGAAGCTATACCCGACATGCCTATATTTCAATCTGTCGCCATCCAAGCTCTCATTACCTACAAAATGAAAAGAAGACTCAAGTGTAAATATACAAACTATTGAAAAATAAACACTAATTTAAAACGATAAGAGAACTTACCATTTGTGTAGGGATATGGAAGTATACATGTGCCAACGCTCTAAACCTGTGAACACATTCACTCAAAACACCATATGTGTGTGTGTGTGTGTGTGTGTGTGTGTGTGTGTGTGTGTGAGAGAGAGACGTGTGTGTGTGTGAGTTCATTTTTCAATTCATTTACACATATTTGATTAGTAATTTTTGAACTTTGGACCTATGATGACCATTTCGACAAGAGTACAACCAAAATGACTATTATGAGACTGTGATCATGCCTCCATGAGTAAGATATTGATCTTACATGGTCTAAAGTTGGTTTTTCTCATTTGTTTATTTTGAAACCTAAAATATAAAAATGTCAAAATATTTTCCTAGGAGGGGTTATTTTTGAAATTTCTTGTTTTAGATTAGTCTCTGGGGGGCGCCCATAGGGAAGTCTTTTATTTCATGAAAATTGTCAATTTTTGCATTTTTGTGAGCTTTTAGGGTAATGTAGCCATACGGTGAAACTGTTTAGGACCGCCACCTAAGCATGGTGATGGTTATAGGATCACCACCTTGGCAAGTTAGTGGTTACAAAATTGTCACTCTGCGCATAGTGTGGCGGTTTTTTTGAGCTATTGAAAAGAAATCATTTTGTTGGTTTAGTAATGTACATCTTTAGAGTTGTGAAAATACAAGTGTTTTAAGTAAAATATTTGATGTTTTTTGATTTTTGAGTGGAACATTACTTTTTTACGATGTGACTCTTTTAATGAGCTTGTTATCAGATGAACATCTTGCTTGCTCCATGAGACCTTGTCAGTTGACTCGAGGATGAGATTGATAGATTGTGGGTGAAAATGGGTGAATTTCTCATTTTGTTGGTTTAGTGGTTAAAAAATATGGAGGAGTACATCTGAGGATGACTCTTAGAGTTGTGAACAAGAGTGTGACTTGCTCCATGAGATCCTTATGACTATCCATTGACTGGGCATTTTGAGATTGATAGAGACAAGGGGTGATATGTTACTATATTGTTGGGATCTCATCATTACTCGAGATAGAGGCATGGGCATATGGGGAGAAGATATCCATGGGATCACTTACCATGATTTATATCGGTGGTTCCTTATAGGGTTAGTCTCCCAGTCACCTCACACTCGTGATGAGTGGCGCATTATCTTATGTGACTTACAAGATTAAGGGGTATCGAGGATGCTGAAATAGATAGGGATGTTAATGTTTAGCCACATCATCCAGGTGGCTTGATTTCATATCTTTGTTTCCACTCCTGCCATGATATGGGAGGAGTGTGGGGGTAGGATGGGAACATTACTACTTTACGAAAATGGATTTATTTATTTTTGATACTTGAAAATTTCTAGATTTTGTTTCGATGATCTTGAGGAGGAGGATCCTGACTCTTGAGACATTAAAGGATTTTTCAACTTTAAGTGAATAGAGAATCTAATACAAATCCATTTTACTTCAAGTTGATCATTTGAATCTAAGATGATAAGTGGTGAGTTATATGGGTGATTTTATCAATTAATAAAATTGTCATGGTCCATGATTTTATATTTATTTTATCAATTAATAAAATTAATCAATGAATTTCAACTGATAAAAATCTTTTAAAAACTGAAATGGCAAATCCACAAAGCAAGAAATTGATAACGGGTTATACAAGTTCACAAAAAGTGAATCGATCCATTAAATGTCAATGTACAATATCCCTTCAATCTTGACTTCCCAGACCTTTATACCTGCAAATTAGCCAAACCTCATGGAACTCTGCGATTTACCAGTTCATCGTGGCTGATATTTCTTTTTGGCTTGCAATACGTTTAAAAAACATCTACAACTTGAAATATACAAGACCTAGGACAAATAAGGTTTACATTTCTGGAAACTTTGAAAATTATTAAAAACTTCCCTTTTTTACTTCATGGTCTGATTGGATTAGAAGTGGATCAAAATCATCATTACTCGTGATAGAGGCACATGGAAAAATGCCTACACGAGAAAAATATATGCACTTCATGTAACAAAAGCTGGAAATATCTCATGGGATCAACTTTTATTTTTACATGAGTCCTATTCGAACCATAAGTGCCTCGAAAAGTGTGGTCTCACTTATGGTCCTTGGCTGGGTTAGTCTTCCCTTTAAATAGATGTGATCTCCCTCATCACTCGTGATGATTAATATTTTGGTTCAAATCCCCCTTCCATAGGTTTAGGAGCCCATTTAGCCATTACCCCTACGTTTGGTGGGAAAGATAAGATAAGCCTTAAAATAGCTTTTTTGGCCACAAAATCCTCTTATACCATGGGGAATTTATTCACATGGAATGGATTAAATAGATTTTTACAATTATTATTTTTAAATATAAAATACAAACCTGCCAAGTGGATGTTCATTTGTCCACGTTAGAGTGTGCCACGTCATCATTTGACCCATGACATGACTATGCATATCTTTTCGCATACGAACTCGCATTTGGTCGATTCAAAATCGGAAAGCTTACGATGAGCTCTATACCATGGAACTGATTTTGAAACATTATAGTACCATCCATTTTCCTTATCCCCAACTTCCATGATATTGGGAGGTTGACCTATTGATCGAGTTGACCGTTTGGAGGCCCATCTTTGGGACCGATACGAATTTGCATACGGACTTTGTTTGGAGTTCAGCATACCGTCGGAAAGGTCTCAATAATCCCTTCAACATGGTCCAATTATGGAGTTTAGGGAAAATTTTCATAGTTGATCACTACTAGTCAATATATGGATGAAATTGTACACAAACTTGATTTATTGTGATATATACATATACCTCTTTTTGGTTTGGTTATTCATTGCATAGAGTTGACTTCCATTTATGGTTTGATTCGTATGTGTACTCTAGATGTTTAGAATTTTTAGTTTTGTATGCTTTTCAAAATGTATGTAATGGATGATGAATGGTAACAGAATGATTTTCTTTTTGTTGTTTTTGCAATTCTAATATATGATGATGCAAGTACAATGTAATGTTGAAATTTAGTTTCTTTAAGAAATTTTTGATACTTCTTATTTTTTTGGAAAAATGTGATGAAAATGTGATATGATAATAGAACAAACTTGCCCCATTCCTAACCCCATGTACCCAAGAAGAAGTGAGGACTCAACACCAAGAACCAAAAGGGACGTAAGTTATATAAATTTGTTGAATGGTAATGATGAGAGAAAGACAAGGATTTGGAAAAACCAAATTGAGAACCTATGACCTCATTCTACTCAAGTTTTCTACATAGCTTAAAATGTGAATTTATTTCTAGTTTATCTAGACTTAGATCTGTAGATGGAAACTTGGTTGAAAAAATATGGTTTAAGGTTTTAAAATCTCTTGGAATTTGAACATCTAACTCACTTTTCTTTGGTTTTATGATTTTACAACTTCCTTTATTGAATGAATTGCTTTTAACTTTCTAATTTGTTTATAAAGACCCCCTACACCTTGCCCCATGCTATCGATAGGAAGCATGGGCTCATCACCAAGGACAAGGCATAGGTGAGTAAGGGAACTTCTCTCCTTTCCCAACCTCACACCTCTAGTAAAAGGAGCAAGCTCAACACCGAAGGTTGATGGGGAAAAGAAGTGTGAAAATAAAAATTCTCTATTGATTTTCATTTAACATATATGTTTAGGTAAAATGTTTAGAATGTTATTATTTCCAAATAGGTGTATATGGGATAGATGTGATGCAGTATGAAGCAGAGAATATACTATAGGAAAAAACACCTAATCTAGAAGAAAACTATGAGTATAACCAAGTATGCGGGCCTTTGTATGGTTACTTATCAAAGATTTTTCTTATCTGTTTGAATTGATGAAATGATTAAGAAATGATTGATGATATTATTAAAATTTTAAGAGATATGATTTGAATGTTTTGCCAATATTTTTAGAAGTTTTTAAGAATTGCTGTAAGAATAAGTCCCTTGATTACAAATTTTATGAAATGAACTGGAAGATGATAATGCAATGCGGATGTAGTAATATACATATGGAAATGTTGGTGGATCATGCGTAAAATGTCTAAGGTGAAGAGAGTTGAAGGATGTCAAACTCCTCACCCCTAAGAGCACACAGTGAAGGAACATTACCTTTGAATTTTTCATTCTTTGGAAAAGGATTTACCATACGGGGTTTAGAATTACAACCCCCACCCATGATCATGTATATATGTTTATCCAATTTGTCTATCTGATGAAGGTATTTAAGAACCTTGTTGTCACGTTCTCGACACTTTGTGTGTAAGGGAGCATGACTATGTTTCTCATCTTGATGAGGAATAGTGACCCTACATGAATTTTGTTACACAATACGATCACATTCCGTAGAGATGACATGCTTAATTTCTAACATGTTTAGATCAAATTTTCGAAAAGAATGCATTTCTTTAAGGGATAGAAAAAATATTTTGAATCTCAATTACCTACTTTAAGCCAATGAATACAGGAGCTAATTTGAGCTCCCTGAGCATTGTAGTTGTCAAAAATTTGGAATTTCTAATGAATCTCTGCCACTTGGAGTTACATAGTTTCAAAAAAAGGATTTCCTTCAAGTTCCATTAACGCTAGGATAAGATCGAGAGGAGGTAGTGGAGTATGAAAAATGTCATATTTTGGCCAGTTGTCAACTATAGATTCTAAGGAATCTAGTTGTTCTATTGATAACATCCTCCACCATTGGGTCTAGTTGGAACAAAAGGTGGATGATAATTTTGGAAATGAGTGGTTGAGGAGATAAATACCACACCCGCTTGATGTGATTGAGAGTGGGTCTATGTTCCATTAAGGAAGCACTAAGGAAAAATTGACCTTTATGACAAAAAGGTCACCTATCTTTCCAAGTGATACGAAATCATATGGGGGAGTGGTTTGAAAGGATGAAATCTGGCATCACTTCCATAGGAAAGAAATAAATGTTATCAAAATCAAAAAAATATTGAGTTAACAACATGGATTTTTCGAGCCATTTCAAAACCTAATTTGATCTACTTTAGAGATTAGACCAAGTAAACCATGCTTCAGAGGTGGGAGTGCAAGAGGCGTTAGGTTCGTAAAACCCAAATGTATTGTGCATATAAAACCACGCCTCCCTTTCGTGAGTTTCCATCACATAGACAAGTTCCCATACCTATCGAGAGGAATCTCTACCATATTAAAGTCTCTTCATATAACCTAATAAGCATCGAGAATGACATTAGCTATCCACCTCCAAAGATTGGCCTTTTTTTGCATCATTAGAGGCATAAATGTTGATGAAGCCAAAAGAGTGGCTATCTATATTACATAAGGTCCAGATGGCACAATTAAAGGGGTCAACACCATGGTCCATAAAAAAGAGCCACCATTTAGGAGTAAAAATGGATATCAAACCCCAATACCCCCCATCATGATTACTACAAAATGTCTAGGCTATTAGGATAGATGGATTTATAAACCATTGCCAACTATAAACATGTAACTTGCACTTCCTCCAAATATAACACATCTAAATTGGCAATTTTTTTACAAGCATCACAAACAATATACTTTCGGTTTGAGTTTTGAGACCTCACACATTCCATGACATGCAATTCATGGTAAACGATGGTCAAGGGCCATAATTTCGCATCCAAGCCATCCAAGGCATCAAACTAATTTTAAAGAAATTAGGCATTATTGTGCTTTAAGAAATCCTATAACTCTACTTTCCTTCATCTGACATATTATATATTGTACTCCTATGTAGAATCCACATTCTAAGATGGGCCTTGATCCCAGGAGTGGAAAGGACTTCAAACCCTTTTGAATGGGCCTTGTGGACTAGTTGTTATAACCAAATGTGAATTCAGAAGAGTCGAGGAAATTGGATGGTATTTTTGGTTCTATAAGAACTATATTCACCTTAGGCATGCTGGAAAACTTAGGAAAGGGAAAAACAAGTCATTAGGAACTAAATCCTTGAGATGTTTGCCATGGTTCTCTTCATTAATAGTTTGATCACTCGAGCCATTGGTGTTGGGGACCTGGGTCTAAGTTGGTTTGTTTCTTACTTATCCGCCCTCCGATGTTTTTCCACCCCTCCTCATCAAGGTGTTTCGCCACTTCGAGAAATCACCTTAGGCATTGGGTAGTTGTGTGGGACATAAAGAGGATAGTCCTTGTGATGCACTATTTTTAGCAAAAGTTAAAATGGTCATAAACTTTTATCCGGGTGTCAGTTTGAGCCCATTTTTAAAAACTATTTGTTTTGACGAGATCAACACATTGGTCAACCCGCCCTACTAGTTGGAGAAAAGTAGGTTAGGGTAAGTGTAGCAAGTTGGTGGACAATTAATTGGACATAAAAACCTAAAATTTACATACCCGATGCAGTTTTAAAACCATGATTGCAGAATTATTTTCATAGGTTTGGTGATTTTGAACATAAAACTACGATCACAGTTTTAAAACCACGATCGCAGTCCTTTGAGACAAAACAAAATAAACCCACAACTCCTCATTTTCCCCATTTTCCCCTACGAACCATGATTTCTCATAGACCTTTGGCACTCAAGCTTTGAATACCCCCTCAAAATTTCTCCTCAGACTTTTGGATCATGAAAGTTTCAACAATCTTTTGCCAAGATGAAGAGGTAAGCCCTCGATTTTGATCAAATTTCTTGCATTTTAGCTTATTTTGTGATTTTCATGGGCTTTTCAATTTTATGTTTATGTATACAATTATTTTGTTTATTTAGTTCCTCGGCAAGTTTAAAATCCTACAAATTGTTCAAATATTCCTCAAAACCCTCCTCCAAATGTAGAGTGGCTCCTTCTATCCCCACAAAACCAACAAGAACACAAGCTGATATCATTGGAAGAATGACAAAATAAAATTGCCATTGAGAACCTTATTAAGACTATAAGACAAAATCATGCCACAAATTTGTCCCACATGACTTTAGCCAACACATTGAAAACATTTATTGGTGAAGTCAAATCCGTAACCAACCAAATAGATAGATGGAATACCTTTAGAGGTGATTATAGGCGGTGGTATGTGGATAAATTATCCCATGCGGCTGTAAAAGACAATTTTTTTACAAAATACCATATTTGTGCATTATTTACTAACCCAAGAACCAATGCCCCCCTGTACCTACTTGCAAACGGTTCCCAATCCATTGGTGCAACAATGAACGAATCAAGAAATTTTTTTGGGACCGATGGTTGATGGTTTTTGATTATCCACCATGCAACAAAAATGAGGTTCTCTATATTTTTGAGTAAATTATATTACGAGTTCATGCTTAATGAGGTCCCAAATTATTTTGACTTTTCTGAGTTTTATGGGCAAGGAGGTGGCTCTACACAGAGTAGACCTAGTGCATGCGTTGGTCAACCAAGGATCCCCCATGCCCCAAAACCCCCATTACCTTCAGTTATCCCTCCTACAGTGAAGGAGGTTGTGGAGATTGACACACTACATGCATTAAGGGAGCTCACTAACACTCTAACCCAACATAGTGACTAGATTACATCTGGTGATGTTGGTGGAGGTGTCTAGTTCTAGCGCACCACACCACTGTGGATCATGTGGTGCCGTATGCACTGCGGGCGAGACATCATTTGCTAGATCACATGATTTATTTTCTCTAGATGAGATGATGGCGGATGTTTTTGGGCGAGTGTAAATGACCTTGGTCTTTCATAGGTAAATGTCAAATAAATATTATATATATATATATATATATATATAATAGTTTAATTCATTTGATATTTTAATATATATGTATTTGATTATGTCATGTACATACATGTAAAAACTATTTTTTTAATTTTAAACAACAAGAGTCGGTGAAGGACACATCCGATGTTGACATGCTAGCTACTGCAGCTAGGCGTGTTATAGATGTAAGTTTCAAGTTGTACTTACATTTAAAATTTCATTTGATTGCACTTTTATTATTATAATGTTTCACATGTACATGTACATATTAATATGTTTGTCTTTTATATGCAAGAGCCTGGTGGGTCATCATCTTCTCTAGGCATTGAGGCTACTAGCACGCCTCACATGAATTTTACATAGGTTAGTTTCTCTTTACACTTTGTTTCTAATTGTGGAAGTTTAGTTGTGTATCTACTCTTGTAGGAATTTTGGAGACTCGAGTAACATCGAAGCTTCCCTAGAAGATCATTAAACCTAGATTCCTTGGTTCGTTTCTATTAGCAAATTAATATGTATTGGTCTGTTATGTGTTGATTATGCTTTGGGTCTATTATGTGGCAGTCATGTAGATTAATATTGATTTGTACATGTTTTTTTGTATAGCTTATGACTGCCAGAGAGACTCCTCCATATATGCAGATTGTGGAGGTTGTTGTAGATACTTGCCATAGCATTTATAGATCCACTAATTGAGGTACAATTTTTCAAATTTGTTAAATTTTGGAGGAATTTTTTCTTATTACTTAAATCTACAATATCAAATTTTGTACATGAAATATTTAATTTGAACTATTTATTTGTATGTAGCTTACCCCTCGTGAGTCTACCGTTGACCCTACGATGCATCAACGATAAATTGATAAGGATCATGAGATTGTGGTAAGATTTCACATGCATTAGCTAAATTCTCAGTTTCTAAATTTTGAATGTATTTTAAAAAAATTGGTGTTAAAAACTTGTTGTTTATGAATGTGCAGGCTAGGTTGCAGGTTTGCTTAGAGACGCTTATGACCACACAGATGAAATCCATAGTGGTATCTCCCTCCACTACATCCCAGGTTGTAAACATGCTTCTTCTAGCAGGGAAAAGAGAGGGAAGATGTTTCATGATTAGATTCATAGGACCTGGATGTATAGATATATATGTGCCATCTGGTCCTAGTTCATGATTCTTCATATAGTCCATGTATATAGCCTTATGCGACTGCATGTGGTCCTATATGTATGACACACTTAGTTCAATACATGTTATGAACTTATATTTTCAAAGACATGTAACACACTTATTTTGATACATTATATCCATGTTGGTTTTCATAATGATATTACTTCTATGTTTGATTTGATTTCATTGCACATGATATCATTCTATGTATGTTTTCATAACCATATTAGTTCTATATGTTTGATTTTATTTGATGGCCTCGATTATGTGACCATTATGGATATGATATATATGATATATGATGTTATATTATATAATGGTTTTGAAGGTTCTTGGGTGCAAGATTTTTTTTTCAAGAGATTCAAGTGTGCACTTATATCAATTTTCTTAATTAAGAACGTAGTTAACACACTCCAAAGTGGGACAAAGTGTACATAATTAAAAATGGTCTTGAGGGATTTATTACAAGTCATTTTATATGTTTTTAGTGTACTTACAATTTATTTGTTAAGTATTATCCCAAATTAAACATTTTATTGATGTGTGTAACAATAAGGTCTTAATTTGAATTCGCTTGTAAAAAAATACAGAAACATTGTAGAACTTAGTTGGCACAAGATATGCAAAAAATATTCTTAAGACTCTATTGTGTATTAACATGATTTAAAAAGAGATCATTTAACAATCATTAGAGTATTTACATGGTAATGTGTTAAACTTGTTGCAATCTCATTGATGTGAGCCGAGTAGCACGAGAAGTCATGCCCTGAGAGGTTGTGGTCCAACAAACTGTCACTACCAACGTGTTCAATTGGGGGGTATATGCCTTTGGGTGCTATGGAGGGCTCTAGGGAGGCCCGGTTTGGAGTCAGACCACCGATCTGGAGCCTTCCTAGCATTCCTTGAGCCTTCGTGGCATAATTGTTTACAAACTACCTTTTCTAGGCGATCTAGGAAATGAACGGAGGTGAGTAGTGAGAAGTCATGCCTTGAGACATCATGGCACCAAACTAAATGCACCAACAGCTCTAGGTGGCCGGTGAACATTAGAAGAGACATCGTTTTGGTGAGTGACTATGTCCTTGTTAGGGCTACTTCATTCGGCGTAGTCACTTAAGAGCCCGAGACCAAAAATTGTTCAACATCAACGGGGACTACTAGGACTCCATGACACCTAGAGACATCTTGTTGATCTTAAAAATAAGTGTAGGGACCCTCTTAAATAGCGTATCTTAGATTTTTTCCATCTCCAATCGGTGTTCTCGCTGCCCTATTATTTCAAAGCGCGTGAAATAGTGTAGTTTGAGCCAGTGTAAAAGGTCACAAATGCCATATTCTCAAATGATGGGTGTGGCACCAAAATTAATGTGCCAACATGTCAAGGTGGCTAGGTGAATACTAGAAGAGGAATCATTCCTTAGTGATACTTTGTTCGGGTATAGTCCCTTAAGAGCCCTGAGACCAAAAATTGTTCAACTTGACGGGTGACTACTCGAACTCCTTGGCACCTAGAGATGTCTTATTGGATCCTTAACCTCGATGTAGGGACCCTATACAATATCTTGTCTTGTTTTTTCCTTCTTCATTTGGTGTTCTCGCTGCCCTATTTTGAATACGCCCAAAATAGTGCAGTTTGAGCCAGTGTAAGGTTGTCAAATGCTATATTTTGCAAACGGTGGGTCGTGGCACCAAACCGACTGCACCGAAACATCAGTGGCTAGTTGAATGCTAGATGAGGTTTTGTTTTGTGCGCGACAATGTCGTTGCTTCCGAGATACTTTGTTTGGGCATAGTCCCTTAAGAGCCCTGAGACCAAAAACCATTCAACTTTGACATGTGACTACTCGGACTCCATGGCACCTAGAGATGTCTCATTAGATCCTACACCTTGGCATAGGGACCCTCTACAATATCATATCTTGGTTTTTTGTCTCCAATTGGTGCTCTCGCTACCCTATTGTTTGAATACACATGAAATAGTGTAGTTTGAGCCAGTGTAAGGCTATCAAACACTATATTTTGCAAAGAACCGACTATGCCAACAAGTTCAAGTGGCTAGGTGAACACTAGAGGAGGATTCATTTTTTTGTGCAACAAATTTTTTTGCTTTCGGGCTACTTCGTTGAGGCGTAGTCCCTTAAGAGCCCTGAGACCAAAAAATTATTGAACTTTGATGGGTGACTACTTGGACTTTGTGGCACCTAGATGTCTCGATGGATCCTACACCTCAGTGTGGGGACCCTCTACAATATACTATCTCATTTTTTTCCATCTCCAATTGGTGCTCTTGTTGCCCTATTGTTTCCAAACGCACAAAATAGTGCAGTTTGAGCCAGTGTAAACAAGGTCATCAAACGTTATATTTTACAAATGATGGGTCATGGCACTAAATCGATGCGCACCAACGCATATAGGTGGCTAGGTGAATGGTAGAGGAGGCATATTTTTAGTGTGTGACAATGTCGTTGCTTCCGGGATACTTCATTCAGGCGTAGTCCCTTAAGAGCCCTGAGACCAAAAAACCATTCAACTTCGACGGGTGACTACTCGAACTCATGGCACCTAGAGATGTCTTGTTAGATCCTACACCTGGTGTAGGGACCATCTACAATATCCTGTCTCAATTTTTCCATCTCCAATTGGTGGTCTTTATGCGCTATTGTTTCCAAATGCGTGAAATAGTGCAGTTTGAGCCGGTTTAAAGGTCATCAAATGCTATATTTTGTAAACGGTGGGTCATGGCTATGAACTGATTGTGCACACGCATAGGGATGGTCTTGTAAACACTTGGGGATGTGTCATTTTGGTTCTCTAAGCTCTCGGTGCTTCTGAGCTACCTCCTTTAGAGCCAAGAACCCCCTCCACAGGTACATAAATTGTTAATTACTTCTCTTTTCTTGTAAAACAATGAAAGCTTCTCTTAGCTTCAAGAATATAAAATTATCTACTAACAGTGCCAACCACGTGAAGGTGGAAGATTTTCTGGCACCACTAACCTGCATAAAAGTGTTAGTCAAAGAAATTTAAGTTTCAAATCAAAACCATACTAGATATATACAAAATACACAAATTTAATAAAATATATGAACTTGAATCTAGAACTAACAAATTTAAACAATTCAAAGAAAAATTATATATCAGACGAGCTCAAGTAAATTCATTCCAATGTTCACCATCAGGATGTGAAAGTGTCCAAGCTTTTAAGCACCACTAACCTGCATAAAAATGAACTAGTCAAAGAATTTTAAGTTGAATCAAAACCATGTATACTAGATATATACAAAATACAAAAATTTAAACACTTATTATACAAAATACTAGATATATAAAAATACACAAATTATAGATGGTTGAAAAATTTAAACACTTCAAAGAAATTATATATACTAGACGTGAGCATGTAAATTCATTCCAATGAACCATCATGATCGAGATCTAATCGAATAGTAGAAATTATTGCCTCATGATTTGACTCTCGACCTTCCAAAGAATCTTTTTATCGAGGCCTTCCTTGATATCTATACTGTTTGAATATTTGTCTCTAGAACTAGATACAAAATATAAGAGTATTTTCCAAAGTGGGTCTCAAAGTCTTCAAATACCCAAATAGAGGAGTTTTTTAATGGATACCGTTGAAGCCAAGTTCCAAGAACTATCACCGACCCTATAGGGTACTCAATACCTTCACCATCTATAAGCTGGAGAAGTCAACTTCTTTCTTTCCTTTATGTAATGACATAAGAAATAGTATGTTCCTTCTTCATTGTCTTCTCATGCAATAACTCCAAACACATGTCTTACAAAAAGAAAGGTTTCAACTCAAATTTAAATTACATATTAAAATTTCAATGGAATAACTCAATACAAAAATTTGAAATAACCATTCATCGTGTCACACCAAAATCAAAATTTCATCAAAGTCCTTAGATGTTGCAACTTCATCTAGAAAGCAAACAAGTCATAATGCCTATAAAGGTTGATAATAAAATTGGGAAGCGGAGTTAGAGGCCTACAAATCAATCCATCCACCAATCTTGTGAGTTAAACTCAGTAGTGAAATATTCGATACAAGATGCACAAAAATATGCCAAATTTCTTTTCCATGTTGCCCATAAAGTAGCGTCGAACTACAAAATGAGTGCATATCATTGGACCTCATGAGTGTCATATAACCCTCATAGTTATTAATTTTTGTTCCTTATCAACCAAAAATATTTTCAAACTATGGAATTTTCTTGAGAACCTTGGGCCATGTTGTCAATACACCATTCCACTATGTTCTTTACATATTTCAATTTAGCACCATCTTTGTACTTCAACTCTTCTCTTGCAAGAGCTCTTTTCACACATGCCCTTGCACCATCAAGTTTTCATAAAATAATTGGAAACACCCTTACAAAAATTTAGTAGAATGACTGATATAAAAGTGGTACTCTCTAAAAAAATGGATCATTCTGTCTTGTCAGGAAGAAAGTATAAATGTTATATGCACAAAAATGGGAACTTGTACTAAGTTGTAATATTGTGATTGAACCTCCATTTATGTTTACGCAATGTGTAATTATCCATAAAATTGACCTCTAAAACAATAGTACCAATAGGAAATGTGTCCTTTCATATATTGAATTGTTTATCCAATCATTGAGCTCGTGTGTGTATGCCTAGTATACTCAAAAAAATAATTTCATTCTTAAATTTTCTCATAAATTGAAAAACAAGCATATGTTTTGTAACTAGTTCACACCGTTTAGACTCCTTTCATCTTTCATTTGGTATGGTAATGATTTATATTTATCAAAATCAACTCTATTATGTCTTATTACACCTTTAATTTTTTCATTGATGTAACTTTCGATTTAGGTAATCTGCCTAATGCATGTACCTGACTTCCATCTAAACAATCCCGACTATAAAAAAATAGTCTAACTTCTCTTTCACAAAATATCATAGGTATGAAATCCCTAGAATATATTAGTGGAAATTGAACACCACATTCCGATAACATAGTTTCAGAATGAAAATTAGAACGAATACATAAAAATTTAGCATAATGCATAGAAAATTCAACATGTTGCCTATAACAACAAGTGGTGCGAGTGTGGTTGATTTTCACATAGAATGGTTTCAACATTTCAAAAAATGTTGAATAATTTTAATTTCTAGATGCTCTTGTTCAAACTTATGAAAAAATTGAGTTTAAGTCATATCTAAGAAATGCTTTGGATGTGGTTCGCGATTAGTAGAACCAACTCTTTGTTTTACAACATCTCTTATATTAGGTGAAACTCTAGTGTTATCATGCCAAAATTGAATAAAAAATTCTCTTATAGCATCAGATATATCTTTGTCCTTACGCGGTGCTCTAGCAAAAATGCCCAAAAATCAGTGTTATTGAGTGATTGAAGGATATTACGTCTTTCGATTCATTTCATTAGATTTTTTTGATTAAATTTCAACATTCGACTTGTTTGCGTAATCAAGCGCCATTTTTTTATTGATTCACTTACAACACTAGTAGCAAGTACACGACGCACAATATTACTATCCCTAGTGCATCTCTTGACACAAACATTGTGATATGCATCATGAAGGTTTTGATAATTGTAGAAGTTTGACCACGTATATTAGATTTTGTCAATCCTAAGGTGTTTAATGAAGGTTTCATTTTAATCAATTTCATTAAACTAACCAACAATCGACATATTTGGAAATCATTTAAAATTTCAAAATGATTATCCCAAATTTGATGGTGGGTTTTTTTTTTATTTTCATTCAAAGCGTTTGTCAAACATTGGTTTCAAAATGTTTTCATCAATTTCAATAAAATAATTAGGTTTCTTACTTAAAATCCTATGAGGTATTTTTGTCAAATTTTTCTTGTCTGATTTCAACCTGAATTTTCTTATTCACAATTTCATTATCTCCTTCAATTTCAACATTAGCTACATCACGAGTATTTAATTCTTCTTCAACATTGTGATAAAAATGTCTTCATCATGAGTATTTAATTTAACTTCAACATTGACAATAGAAACATTACCTAGTTCCTCATTACTTACTGATAGTAGGGGTTCAAGATGAACCTCTTCTTGATTCATGAAGATTTTGCATTTGCTCGGAACTTTGAAATCTGTTTGACTCTAATTCGTGTGGTATTTTTTTACTTAATGATTTCCTTTTTTAACTTGGTTTCTTTTCTCCCATGATGTTTTGCTTCTGGTAATAAGAAAAACATGCAGAAAGTGAAAAATTTCATAGTAATTCGTACGGTAAGGTCAAACATTAAAACTCACATGGTAATTCAAACATTGGGATGTGTGTAAATATGATTTAAGAACCGTGACCTCACTTTATAAAGCACAATCATGGTTTATAAAGTGCGATCGCAATGCTTGTTATCAAAACCATGATCACGGTTTACAAACTGCAATTGTGGTTCTATTTGTATCATCAAATATGACCCTAAGGCTTGGGAATTTTTTTTTCCCAACTAAAGCTATGGGAGGTCATTATGGCATGTAAAAGGTCAAAAACTTAAATTTTCTCTTCAGTAGACTTGAACCATGCTAAAAAACTGAAAACATTTCACAAAATTGGTGCCATCACGTAGGGCAGAATGTTAGCTTCGTAGAAATATTGATTTTAAAGTGAATAGAATAAGATAAATATCATTTTATAATTTTTACTAACAAGAGGTCTTTAAGACATTTTTTCCCACGAATGTTCATGTCTACGTTTAAGACTACAAATTTTGTTTCACTTATCAAAATGTGATAAAACTTATACCATCCCAAGCATGGAGAAATTCTATACACGTTAAAAAAATATTTGATTTTGATATTTTTGATATGGTTATTGTGGGATAATGGAAAGCTCTCTGTTTTCTAAATTTTATCAAACCACTTTCACGAAAAAAATCATAAAAAAATATTGCTCGAAAAAATACAAAGTAAAATCCATCCCAAGATAGATAATGACATATAACTTTTCACCAAATGAAAAAAAAACAAGATATGATCATCCAAATCGTAGGCAAACAAACTACAATCTTATAGGTTTAAAAATAAAAACCAAGTCATATAATTTTAAGTGTTTAATATAGCTAAACTTTCTGTTTTTAAAAAAATTAGTAGTTTAGAAACTAGATTCCGGATGCTACAATTCATATTTATATATTTTTTTCTAATTTTGAGTACGCATATTGCTAATAATCCCTACAAGTTGAGATTTTGCTTTTTTTACAATATAACGTCCACTTATGACCCATTTTTTTGTCCACCAACTTGCTGCACTTACCCGTTACAAAGTTGGCAATTCCTCTAATTTAGACATGTAGAAAATGAGTGGAAATTTTTTGAGTCGATGCGAATAAGCATGCGAACTTACTAAAAATAGCAAGTTCTAGTAAACTACTAAAAATAGTAAATTTCGCCACCTAGAGTAGATTTAATTGAAGTTAGTTAGAGTTTTCAAACAAATTGAGTTGGGGGTTGTTTTCTTATTTAAGACGCATTGTATTTCATTATTCAATAACAAAGAAGAGAATTTATTTTCTTTGAGTTCAAGGTATTTTGCAGTGTATTGAGTGTGTGTTTAAAGTTTGGCTACATTACCTTGATTTTATAATCGATTCATTGCACAAGAAGAAAGTATTAGGCAAGTTAATGTATAAAATATGTTGGGAGTATCGAGTATCTCTCATTTGAATCTCTAGGAAATATTTCATCTCTTGAGAGAGGTTAACTTCAATACATACATGTTTCGTGGTTGGGCACTATAAAAGCATTGAGGTTCCATGCAAACAACCCACCCTACAAAAGAAGCTATTTGATGTAGGAAATGGACACATTAAAATGGCATGCCAAGAAATTCGGCTCAAATGGGAACTTTGAGATCTGCATACTCAAAGACCACACAAAGTTTAGTCCATGGAGAAAGAGCCAAGAGAGAGTTACACAATATCAAGTGGTCGGGTGGTTCAGTATGACCTAATCATGCAATGGGTCAAAAAAATGGAAAAGGTAAAATCCTTTGGTCATGTTAACCCATAATTTTAGCATGACCCACAAAATACCCAATAAGGCATAATTATTCTAACTCTCATGTAACATTAAGTCATATGTCGGAGGAGCATCTCGTGGAAGACCTTCGGGACCAACTACCAAGGGCATTTCGAGACGTTAATGGAAAAGGTAAAATCCTTTGGATTTTAGCATGCTTTCTGGAGGATTAACCCATGATTTTAGCATGCTTTCAGAGGGGATGCGACCCACAAAATACCCAATAAGGCATAATTATTCTAACCAATGGCATGCAACATTAAACTTGGAATGTAACATTAAATTCATTGCTCGGGAATAAGTAAAATAACATTTCGGTGGACGTCAAAAAAAGAGGTAAAATCCTTTGGAGATTCATTTCCTCTGGAAGACCATATGTTTGAGACCAAGTTAACCATGATTTTAGCATGCATTTCGGTGGTGGACCCCAAAATGTTCGATAAGGCATAAGCTCTGTCATGGCATGTAACATTAAACTTGGGAATAAGGCCTAACGAGGTGGATGTGGAAGACCATTCGGGACCAACTAGGGCATTTCGGTGAAAATGGAAAAGGAGAGAAACCTCAAGTCATATGAAAATCTCAAGATAAAGATATTATGCTTTCGTAGAGGAGATGCGACATCCAATAAGAGTTCATGTTATGACATGTAACATTAAACTTGGGTAAGTAAAATAAAGAAACTCTCGTGGAATATCGGGACCAACTTCGACCACTAGGGCATTTCGGTGGTGGTGCCAATGTTCGAGTCCCCACAAGCTCCTGTCATGGCTTCAATAATCGGCCTCGAGGTGGACGTAATGCCTCTAGCCCTAGAAAATTCTGAGTAAAGATATTATTTACTTTGAAAGTTTGACATGCAAGTGAGAATAGCCGACTCAAATGCCTGCCCTTCACTTTGAAATTTGAGTTGTAATATTATTTTTCATTTTATTAAGCTTTTACATTAGTTGTATCCATATGAATTTATAGTGGATATATAATTTTAGGAAAAAGATATATTTAATGATGATGATTTCATATTTCATATATAGGTTAAGTATTCACGATAATTGCATGTTTTATATCTAGGTGAAGTATTAGTTGTGAATACTCACTTAGGTTTTGATTATTGTTGCACTATTTTATAATGGTTTATACACAATTTTCAAAGAAAATTACATAAAGTATTTGGTGTAGTTAAAATTTATTTAAACATAGTAAGATGCCATTTGAAAATACAAATTCATCATCAAATTTTAGGTGATAGCTAAGGGTGGATGAAAAATAACATCCATGATACCCGTTAACTACTCAACAATATTATTGGAAACTATTGGATCAATTTTAAATTTTAAAATGTGTCTTTTATCATTGGTTTCCACTCAAAAAAATAGATTAATCTCAAGATACCATTTACAAATTAGTTACTTTCCAAAATATCAATGGGATTTTGATATGATCCTATATCCTTGAATGATATTTTCTAACAACAATAAATTATGAATGACATATTTTAATTTAGATGTGCAATAGTGATAAATAAATGTAATTATGGGTACTTCCAAATCTCTACCAATTTTAAGTAGACCTATATATTCTTGTTAATACGTAGCTTTTTAATCCTTTTCTTTCGATATTTTTAATTGTTAATAATGGAAACATGAAAGAAAAAAGTTTATTGAACATAAGTAAACATAAATATATCTAAGTTTACATAAAATAAATGACAATTTTTTAATCATTGCTATTGTGAGTTTAGGGAGGAAGAATTGACTTTTGAATGGATTTTCTAATCTAAATCAATAGAATATAAAATTTACAAAACTTAATGACTACATTATTAATATGTCCTTTCATCTTTGAATGTAAGTTCTCCATGTGTTTATACATGGGTTTTAGAAATATAAACTATCTAATGATATAATTTTTATGGTATTTTTATAAATGTTCTCTAATAGGATAAATTAAATTTACTAATGTCATTGGAAATACAAATATTTATACTAGGTTTCATCGTGGAAGAGCTTGTTTAATATATACCCTTCACATTGAAGTTTTGATTAACCCTTCAAATTTAGTCATTGATTGTAAAGCTCCTTAAACTTCTCAAAACTTGTATCACTTTGAGCATACCTAAGGATCCTAAGAAATAGAGTTAGAGCTACATGGAAATTTATTGTGATTTCTAGTTAGCTAGGTTCTCAAAATTTATAAAATCTATATTTGTTTGGAAAGTCATGAATGTATTGAACCATTGTTGGTCAATGTGTCCAAACCCCTTGTTGTTTAGTCCTACGATATTTTGAATTTTCAACCTAACACTACATTCACGAAAACTAGATCTTCAATCCTTGTGATAAGTTTCTAAATCCTTGAAACTCATTTTCTCTCTAGTTTAAATCTTTTAAACAATTTTTAAGCTCAATGTAGGTAAAATCACCAAATCTCAAATTTCCTACCATGTGTCCAAAACCCAATCTACTACCTATATGCAACTAAACACAAATAAACTTGAAAGTACTTTGAAACATTAAAAGTTAAGTGAGGAAATAAAATTGAGATAATTCCACTAAATGGAAGGTGTTGGTTGTCATAGGTTTTGAAGCTCACGCATGGGTTTTAAATCAAATTAATACATAAGTAGAAACAAAATAACCCTAAAAATACATGATTGGTCGATTCTTTGAATGGATTTCTTAGTTTCCATCATGTAAAAGGTCTCATTACAATAAACTATAGACTAGTGGGATTTGAAACCTAGGTTGAGGGCTAAATTGATATTAAGAGGGGGACCAATTTTCACAATTTATTTGGTTAATTTTCATGCCTATTTTTTGGGAACATGATTAGCAAGAACATTATTTAAATAAGAAAAAAATTAAGGAAAACATCAAAATGTTGATTATTAATAATTTTTGTTTCTTCCTTGCATTATTTTCTTATTTTTCGCTTCTCTTCTCATTTTATTTAATTCAATTGATTTAACATCTATTTCTATATAACATTAAGTTATTCCAAATTGTAAGAGGATCTCCACTTTGTGAAGTAAATAGGGGTGTGTTGTGCATGCACCAAAAAAAAAATAGTTTAAAAAAATATTGTTTAAAATGGAATTTAATCTCTTCAAGATATTTGATCTCTTAAACTGAGTTATATAGGAATTGTCATCTCTTATCCTAATACTTGCCCTTATTCTTTTCATGAAAAATTCAATGACATATGTGATTCTACATAAACATGTGCCACAACTTCCTTGGGCATGGTGGAAGGAATGGTGATGGAATAATAATATTGCTTTTAGAAACTAGACTCTTAGGATGTTATTTCAGATTATGAATTTGTTTTAGAAAATATTAAGAAGTGGTGGTATTTAAATTCTTCTCCTTGTACCTAGCTTACTAGACTCAAGAGAAATTTGAATACAATTGTGGAACCTAAAATAGATAATTTCCATTGGTTTATGGTCTACCAAGATCACCCATAGGGGAAAGGATAAAAATAGATCACCATCCTTAATGTTAAGTGTCTGACATGTTCTATCCCTTAATTTGTTAATAATTTGTATTGTTTTTTGCCCTCGTGTTTGGTTGCATGAAACTGAATTCATATAATTGTTTAACCTTTCCATCAAAATCCTCTACATTTGGCTTATGATAATATTTCCAGATTAACTAGGGTACATGGTACACTGTTTATGTCAAAACTAAAACAGTAACCATCGAAGCCATGCCCTACACATTTCATTATCGTATAACAGTGACTAAACTGTCATTATAGAAATCGGTTCCGTGGTCAGAATTGTGACAAACATATGATTTATTAGTTCCGTAGCTGTGTCGGATTCTTCTCTGTTCTGACTTGATACACCATTTTAAGTAAATATCGTCCACAAGAATTAGTGGGGAAAGAACTGAAAAATCTGAGAGAATAAATTCTGCCATAAAGGCTACAAATACATGCAATAGTTTCAACAACCATTCAAATTGTCATTATATAATTTTGAACGTCGGTTCTAATTCAAAATCAGTACGAGTGGCGACAATTGCAGAGGATAAGCACTGTGTAGACAATTAGGGTTTGGAAAACGACGTTGTAATGTAATCCTTGGCACTGTTGTCTTTGACGTTAATTACATCCTGCAAACAGCAGGCGTATGGGAAAGGTTGTGTACGTAAGGTCATAATCTGTTCTTTCCGTTTTGCTTTTGTCTTCTATAAACGCATATTTTATTCGTTCACGTTCAGCTCTTAGTGGAGTGTTTCCTTATTTTAGTCTCCTTAGACATGTTACGTCTTGTTTTCTCTCTTTCTTTGTTTTCTGTTTGTTTATGGACTCACGTTTATAACCACATTAATGAGGATACACTAACTTAAATAATTGTTAAGTGTTTTGTCATACACATCACTTTATTGTTGATATGTGTAAATTTAATAACCTTTGTTTTAGATGGATTATACAAAATCAAAAAATTGGAAGTGTGTTACAAAATATTTTGTTTTTTTTTTTTTTATGCGGATTTATATTTACTGGTTAAGTTATTTGCGTACAAATATCTCGCCATCCATTTTCTTTGTTTCCATCTAATCATGTTGTTACAAGTTTTTTTAGAACCATATAGCTACCCCAAGTAGTATTTGTATGTCTAAAAAGCTGCACCATTAATTATAAGTTTAAGAGAAGTTTCTTTCCATTCACCATTTCAACTATATAGAAATATAATGAGTAAATGGTTAATAATAGAAATATTATACTAAAATAATTTACATCAATGTATAGTAATAATTCATGCATTAAAAAAAGAAGAATATAAAACATTTATTACATGTACCAAAAATTTATCAAAACATTAAAATTAATATAAGTTAGGTACTTACATTATACTAGATGGTAAGTTGAAATTGTGTTATACTTTCTATATTAATTTACAAGAATTCTACAAAACATGGAACTTCATAATGGAGGGATTGTGTTTCCCTTCTCATAACATTTATTTTCTTATGTTCTAAAAAGGTGTTTCCTATTAAAGTTTCGAGAAAAGACCTTAAATTTTCCTAAATATGATTTTTTTTAAAAAAATTGAAGAAGGTTCTCAAATACATGAAACTAACAAACATGTCATTAAATAATATTTCAAATGCCGTAAAGTTTCAAATCTCATAAGCTTAAGAATATATGAGAGTAAGAAATGGTCCCATGGTTCTAGAGAGTAGTATTTATTTGTTACAATATTTTCGTGTGTTGCTCACCTTGTAGTCTAAACTTAGTTTATATTTTATGTATTTGACAATTATATCTACATCTTAGAAAAATAAAATATTCATAAATTCAACACCTTTGTTATCAATTATTATTGTGCCATAAATATTATTATATTCAATAAAATCTTATTTTACTATTTAAAATTAATTTAAATATAAATATAATTTTAATAAATAAATAAATTACATTTTAATGTTAACCCCTTTTTCTTCTATAATCGGTTATAATTTTCTTATCTAACATCTTTCATGTAATATTAATTCTATGAACACTACAAATACTAGTCAACAATAAGAGCAACATTTTTTTTTTTATTCTTACATTGTGCTATTAATTTTTCTACATAAATTCTTATTTAATAATAAATGTGACAATAAGTTCATCTCGTAAACCATGAATTGTAGATCAAGTGGTCAAAGAATGTGAGGCCTCTCTTTTCCCATCAAAATCAAATATACATGTAAATTTTATAATGTGCTAACCATGACTACTAAGTTCCCTGAGTTGTAGATCGATTGGAAAAAGTAGTCGTTGTCTCTTTTCCCATCAAAATCATATATTCATTATTGTATATAAATTTTATAATGTACTAATAATCGACTACTAAGTTCACATATATAATATAATAACATAGACAATTAAGTAAAAATGTGCTTACTTTATGATAGTTAATCAAGGTTTAGTGTGTATACACCTAATTTTTCACTTTTCATCTTTCATACATGTTACTAACAATTTCATTTGTGTAGATAAGGGTCACTGATGCATCTATTTCTAGAGTGGGTGCCTTACAAGGCTGCTTTAGGAATATGGAATAGATATTCATGTAACCATTATTGGTTAGAGATAGTATATGTTAAGAGTGTCACTATTTGGTCTTGGCCTTAGTTTTCCTTGCACTAGGTATCCTTGTCTTCCTAGGTCTCATGCACATCACATTCATAGTTTCTTGTTTGCATCTCATCACTCTACATATTTCTCATCCATATCCATGATCTATGACACCTTTCTTTAACTTTTCATGACACCTTACCTCTTTTATGAATCTATGGTCGACACCATATCCCATGGGTGATGGTGTTTGTGTTGAATTTCCCTTGAGAGACACCATTTATCACAATGAGATAATGTCCTATATATGCCCTCACCTCATTTGACACTCATAAGAAAAGGAAGCCGATCATTTCAAAAATTCATTAGCTCTGCTCTTTTGCATCATCTTTGCATGTAGTCACCTATCTCTTTCTTCATCTTGCATATTACTTGGATTGGATTGAATACCCTTCTTCTTGGATGGTTTCTTGTAATATTAGGTCGCCTATAGTGAGTCTAGGATAGGAAAGACGTTTCCCTTCTCCACGTAATAGTGAATCTCTCTTTGTGTGTTGTTTTTAGGAGTGACAGATGCATTAGTGACAACCTTACAGGTACAAGGTGAGTTCTCTAACCATATATTTTCATTTTACATAGATAACTTCATTTATTTCTTCTTTGTGTTGTGTTACCTTAGTATTTGATATGTTTGGAATGCTAGTTAGCATAGTAATCTTATCAATTATCGGATCCTTAGTTATCATTACTTTGGTTCATTTATTCCATACATTCTTATTTAATTTTTATCGATCCATACCTCTCCACATCTAACTACCAATATTTCAATAGGGTTCCTTCCTCTATATGACCGTAGGCCTTCGAAACCCTAGGTTGACCTAGTATAGGGGTTACTTCACTCTAGATATGTGATCCCAACACTCACTATAACCCTTTGTAAGTATATCCTTTTGTACACCTAGGTATATGTGTGTCCCCAATCATTGTCTCGATCGTAGTAGAAAAAATGATGTAGGAGTATAAGATATTGAGTCACATCTTTGGCCTACATAGATTATTTGGTGAGCCTAATGTGAATCTTATAGACCTTTTGATCGATCATAGCTCATTAAAATAAACCATCTTCAAATTTAAATTCATCTAAATACTCAAAAACTCACAAAACCTCAAAAACTCATCTGCATGACCACCATCACCCCTAGGTAAGCTGCATATATATTTTTTTCTCACATCTAAATGCCTTTGGCCCCTATCTAGACTTGTTTTGACCATCGATTCTTTTTATTCTCCTAGATCTAATTCCATATGCCTTTGGACCATCTGTACATTTTTTTGTGCATTTGATTGTCTGTAGCTCTCATTTTCGGACCTTTTCTTAGCCAAATTCACACTCCATCATGGAATATATGGGACTGGGGTCCTCTGACTTTATTGTGTAAACTTTTCCTGAGACATATCATCCTAACGTTGAGTTTCCCTTTTGTATGGATTTTTGGGTGTAGAAGCACCTATAAGGAATCCTACTACCCTTTGTAATGGCCTACCTAAGGATGAGGAAGAAGAAATTTAGAATGATAATATTTTTTACCATTCTCCTGAGATTAAGAAATTTCTATCTAATTTTTCTCAATACAAATGACAATAAGAAGAAATTCTTGGAAAATTCATTCTCGAATTTTTCTTTGAACAACTTGATCATAGGGAAGAAAAGGGGAAATTAGCTGCTAAAATAGATTCATCTAAAAATCCCTCTAATTTTGATTTTACCAACCTCATTCTCCAACTCATTGAAAAAATGAGCCAATAATAATCCACTACGACAACTCAGTTTCTCTAAATGCAAACCAACATGGCTCACTTAGTGACCACCCTCTAACGGGATCTTGGGGGAACCAAACCCCCTGCTTTTCCAAATGGGCCTAAAGGGTGGGCTATCACTCAACCCCCCCATTCATAAAAACGTCATGTGAGTAGTCTAACAAGATTCTTTAGCACCCTATATCACTAGTATGTATATTGGTGGCATTGCTCCATCTATCTCTTATGACGGGTCTACTAATCCCACCCTTCCTATCAAGGACTTTAGCAATATTTACAAAGAATGGATCAACACCAATTCATACTGCCACCAAACTCCTAACAAAGACACTTACATGATATGCTTTAAATTTGGTCTTGTACTTTTCAATATAACTACATAGTCAAGTTATAGTCCCAGGTGATAGCCTTAGTAAATGAATTCCAATATCATTATCTACCAAAAAACAACATAAATGATTTCATCAATTGTTAGAAATCTAAGAATGAATCACAACAAGCCTTAATCAAGCATTAGAAAACCATATCCACATGGGAAGAGCATAACATGCCCAATGATATCCTCTTTCAACTTTTCTTATGATCCCTTTAACCTCACCTTTAATATAAGGTGAGGTACATTTCCCTAGCTTCTATACGAGAGGCCTTTGAACAAGCCAATAGGCTAGAATTTCTCATGAGGAAATTTGAGAAAGCTCCATCTAAGATACATACTAAAAATAATAAGTCCAAATCCTTCAGCGTTCTAAAAAAAGAATCCCATAGACGAAGAAATATTAGACACTCTTCCTATGATCATTTATTCAAATAGGGTTGTTTTCAAATCTTGACCAACAACCAAAAACAACAAAACCAATCAATCTAACATTCACCAACCATTGAGTAACAAAGAGTTCAATCATTGGTTTCCTTAGTGTTTCTTCAATCCTAGATCCTTCTTGACCCATTCCTTAATGGCATGATCATAATAAGTTTTGATGGTGTAAGGTTAATTGGGGTCACTCGGTATAGACAAAAAATCATGCACATACTACTATTCTACTATACCACCAAGTATGTTGTTTTATGTACGGATCTTGAGTAAGACAAGTATTTCTTGGTGACAAATTCCTAGTCCATCCACTTACTTTGATTGTTATTATTATTTTTATCTCTCATATCTATCACTAATATATCCGATTCTAGTCAAGTCACAAAGATCCTTGTCATCGGTCTTTTCACATTTTTCATTAGTTGTCTCAAGGCAGTAGTGCCCAAGTGCTCTGTCCTCTTTGTTTTTGTTCACATTTTTGACATTTTTGGTCATCCTTTTTGGTTTTATTACTCCTATCCCAAGGTCCTATTCAGCATGTCATGTCATTAGTGTCAAAATTCAAGCAAGAGATCCCTATATAAACACAACATACATACCATTATAATGGTGGGAAATTTTATCAAGGCTATCTATCTACATACTATCAAAGGGACTGCATTTTGGGCTTATTAATCTGCATAAAATGCATAGGAAGGGGAGTTTTGAATTCCATCCCACACATTTTCATTCTATCTAGCTATTGCTTGTTATCTTAGCGTCAGCGATGAGAGGGAAACCTAGGAGCACTATTGTACACACAAGCACATAGAACTTCATGGATTTTAATATGTAGTGCAATGCTCAATCATAAGTTCACTCTGTTGGGGGTATCGAGGATAGTCCAAATCCCCATTTGCATCTTTATTTTTAGGATTTGATGTATTTTGGGAGTTTTACAAGATATTATTTATTTTTACGGGTTATCAATGAATTAGGGGATTTTCTAGAGACCTACAGGAGATCATCATCGAACAAGTATGAAACCCTAGTGACACTAAAGAAATCAAGTTATGATCTTTTTGGTAGACTCAAATGCTGAAAGAGGTATCTGCGGCACACCATGCCCTCGCCCCGCCTACGCACTCGTGTCATGACTAGTATGTAGGTTCTAGAATTTATATCAAGTAGTTCCAACACTTTTACCATATTTTTCATCGAGTTATTCTAGTTCAAGTAAACTTAAGGATAAGTTAAAATCAGATAAGTTACCTATCTCTTTCATTTTCTTACATAATTACTTATATAAAATTGTTTAGCATGTGTATTTTATTATACATCATTGTATCCATTTCTGAAGTTAGATTTTAATAAAATATTCATATTTTATTAAATCATTTGGTGAACCTATTTCTTAGAACTCCTTTCCCTAGGATCCACTAAACCCTAATGGCTAAAATTAGATCTTCCTCTCTAGGAAATCCATGCATCATGAGAGTGTTAATCCTATCCTTGATGATGTCGTTGAGGCTGAATTTCTTGATCTTTATCATTATGCTCAATTTTATTTCAATGTTCAAAGATAGATTGATGTTAATGAACACAAAATTCCAACTAGTTTTGAACACTCTACTCTCAGCCTTGTTCCCAATGCTCGAATATTTTCTATATTTAATCCTTGTTATTCCATGCTGCACCTTAAGGCTATTCCAACTACTTCTATTTCTTGTGAAACTCTTGATGATACTATTATTGATTATATGATTGGTCTTGATTGTGATACTATAAATAAAAGTAATGATGAAAATATACACGCCCATGATGTAATTTCTCATGCTAGTCGGGTGAATGTAAAGTTGTATCTCATGCTTCCCTACTTCTCAACATGATTCTAATGATTGTACTGGATACATCTCATGATAGTTCTTCTCCTACTTCGCTATATGTTGATGACACACTTGATGAATTACTTGCATATGAAAGTTTGTCTAATACTAATGATATTTCTAAGCATGAAGATGTTAGTAATGATTCTACTTCTCTTAATATTGTTGAATGTGAATTTTCCACTCCACTTTCATCTACTTATTGATGCGAGAGCATAACTTGTAGAGACCATAACTTTTGATCCGATAGTTGGATCGTCCTGAAATTTTATAGGGTGGTAGATATACAGTAGTAATATGCTAACGTCAACTTACTTGCGAGGTTGTGCCCATTTTGGCACGTTTTCGGGCCTGGATTCTTTCATTTAGGTGCCTAAAATTGGCTCGTAATGTTTTTTTCACTTTTGACTACGTCTTAGAACTTTAATAACTTTTGTTGTGCTTATTAGAATAAGTCCAAATTTTGCATGAGCCCTAATTTATGAAGGCATATTTGGCATGCAAAATTTGGGGTCCATCGAGTTGTTTTGCTAGTAGGTAATTTTTGGCATTTTAGGGTTTTTAGAGTAGACATGAAATAAAAGGAGGATTGTAATGATGTAATAGATCAGTGTGGATTCCAGAATGAGAAATAATCTATTTTGAAGCTCTTGGTTTTTATTTGCAAATCTATTTATGTGTGTTTTGGAGGCATTTCAACCTCTTGCAATTGGATTCACATAACTTATGAGGTTGCTTCTAATGGCATTCATGATAATTATTCCATTCCCACTAGCTCACCTCTTATGGTTTCTTCTAATTTACTGCTATTATTTCCACTTTGAAATTGCATGTTCTTGTTTGCTTCTTTCTTCATCATCATCTCTCAATGATGTTCATGTTTGCCCTCTTCTCCTAGTATACCTCATCCCATTTCTTCTAAATTTACATCTAGTGTGCCCATAACATCTTATTCTTTTGGTTCTTCTTCTCACATTCCTTTAATCACTCATAATGGAAAACTTCAACCTCTCAATGTACCTCTTTCATTTTCTATTGTTCCTCCACATGTGACATTTTATCACTCATTCATGTTGTTGGTCGATTGCGATCTCAAGTTCAATATCTCACTCTTGTTCAAAGAAAATCCTACTATGCTTCTATCGATAATAACTCTCTTCATGGAAATCATATTCTAATGAAAATTAATAATTCAACATTTCCTAAGGATTTCATCATGCCTAAATTTTCATGTTTTGATGGCAATGTAAATCCATATCTACATCTTAAGCATTACCGTCTAGCTATGGCTTCTTATTCAAATGATTGATTATTGTTAAAATCCTTTTGTCATAGTCTAGTTAATGAAGTTCTTCAATGGTACACTCATTACCTTTTGGATCTATTAGTACATATTGTGAAATGGAAGATGTTTTATGTTAAACATTGGTCCTAGAGTCACACATGATCATCTACCTAGCTTTACATTGGGAAATATAAAACCTATTCGGGACTACATTTTACATTTTAATGTGTGCATGCATCAACTAGTGTTTTAGCCTATTCATCTAGAGAAGAAATCCATATTTTGACATGGATTCATTACTGATTTAAAATAATGATTACAATATGATCCATGAGAATTATTTACACTCTTATTCTATAAAGTCATTGATCTAGAAGCGGGGATTTAATTGCTACACATGTTATAGATCCTCCTTACTACTTCTTATATTGTTGCATCTTCTATTTATTCACCTCTTCCATCATTCAATGCCTTCCAATATCTCCATCTCCTCCACTTGCAAGCACATTCCATCTCTTCCATCACATAAGATTCCTCCATCTCTGACACCGCATCTCTCTCTACCTAAGTCTTCACCATCTCCTACTCTGGATCCATTACATTTCTCACATTTTACTAAGCCTCATGATGTGTTGCATTCTTTGTATGCGATAAGATATTAATTCACTTTCCTTATAATCAACATCATCCTCCGCATCACTTTCATCTCCAACACAATTGTCCTTATTGTAATTATCATCACATAAATGTCCATCGTGACAATGGTTATTGTGTCCTTCATGAAAAACTGCAACAATTAGAAGGTAAGGGTGTCATTACCTTTGGAACTTTCTCTCGTGAGCGGTATATTTCTCCATTTTCACACAAGTGTGTTACTGCTTCAGTTCACGTGTCTCCTTCTCCCACTTCTAGGGTTGTCACTCACCCACCACCTCAAATCATTATTCATGTGTGGACTCCACCTCGCTCATCCACCGCTACATCATCTCATCCACTACATAGTTATCCTACTTCATGTTGGATTCATAATCCATTGGCATCTTTGATTCCTACCACTACATCTCGCCATCATTGGCACCATCTCATTCGACTTTCATTTTGGCTCAAACACTCATGTTGCTACCACTTCACATGCTTCCACCACTCCACGCCAAACTTTGAATCTTTGGAAATTGATTTCTCTAACCTCACTACCCGATGATGCACTCATGATCTTTTTGTTCTTACATGACTATTGAGGGACCTATTACAATAATAACCCCACTCCATATTTAGGCTATACGATTCATTGTTCTATATATCTAACATACACTATCAAACCATTTCACGATGACACACTCTTATTATACGGTTCATTCTTGATTGTTGAGGGGTCTTATATAAATGAACCTCATCTTCTTACACATACACTAGGGCATCACTCTTCTTTACCCCACTTTTATCATGCTTACGTGTGATTTCATACATTCTTACCATCAACTCAATCACATTGCTCTTTCACATCATTGATCTCATACATACATCTATTACCATTTATCAAATCTCTATTCATACACAAAATATAATTTTCATTACTTATCTATGTATTTCCTAATCAATAACATCATCCACTACTCAATAGCATAATTTATGCAATACAAATTAGACAACCACATATGGACAACAATCATCACATCACATATCACACACCATCAACACAACATAATAATACCAATCATCCATGTGCATATATATATATATATATATATATATATATATCATACAAAAATCATAGTTACAAAAATACAATCACTGGGAAATCCCCATGCATCGATACATCAATACATGTCATACATCATTATCACTATCATTATATATAATGTGGGAGCTCAGAACTTGATGCTTCACCACTTAATCTATGTTGCTGGTCATGGCCCCTATATCTCTCCATTTATACGTGAAATAATGAAAAATTGACTTCTTGCTCTATAAACTGACCACCTGTAACTATAAATACGTCATAAACACATATTGTGCTAGGGCTCCCCCCACATACATCCTCCATACATTGCTTAGTTTCCACCCACACATCATCACGGTCACTCAACAACACAATACATATCACCTGTTATTGCCACTAGCTCAAACAAGTGGGCATGCTCAACCGCAATGGATTCCACTCACATCAACATCCTAATTCTCATGAGCACATGTGGAATTAAATTATGTGTTAATGTGTGGATCGATGAATCAATGATCAATGACCAATACGCATCACCTCGACCATATAGCACTTCATTAATTACTACACATGATAACCAAAATAAATTAGCTAAGTGACAATCAACAAGTAACAATAAATAAGTATGCACCCGTTATTGTTGTTGTTATACCATCGCCATCAAGGGTAGGTGCTTACCCCTCTACTCCTCCACCTAGTGGTACTCCCACCACATCCACATCAATCGAAAAAATAACACATATCGGTACCTTTTGCACACCATTGTTCTCTGTGTAAACCTATATAGGTACGTGTATAAATATTCTAGTACACATTGATCCCATGCAAATATTGTCCCATACTCCTCTATATGCCAATGCAGAATCTGTGTGGATCTTATACAAGATGCCCCATGACACCACCCTCCACTTTCACTAATGAAGTAATAACTACTGGAATGAAATTATGAAATCACGGAACACTTGATCTCAATATGGCATCAACACTAATGTGGGTCTCTATATGTACCTACATCCCTATAAAGTATCGCCAAGTTTCTCTCATCTATATTTGAGCATCCTCCGATGCCATCACCTAGAATTGCTCTCACAAAATGGTAGTTGTAATATGCGATACACATTCTCTAAGGTCATAATCATCTCCCCAATAGGAAACTAAAAGTACATGTGTCCGAACACCACCTCTCACATAATGCACTAATCATTAGCGTATTATGGGGTACCTCCCAAACCTCTCTATGTGTCGCGAGGCCAACACGATCTATTATATCCTACTCCGCGTCGATAAGCCCAATTTCAATTATGTACTCAAGTGTCGATCTCCACATAACTCTCTTGAATAAATATCCCTCTGCACACACAAAAAACACTAACATAATGTGACATTAGCACCTCATATATGCGTAAAAATATCAATACATACTACTAATAGTCATCAAATATCACTTATTTCACATTCCAAACTCTAAACAACTTCTTGGGTCACCACACCCAGGAGCAGGATGTGAGCACCTAGGAGTAGGTCATTAATGCCTAGATCTGGGTATTGTCATCTCGAAGGATGTTAGTGCCTTTAATGCTCTTTTCTAGGTTAAAAGCACATAGAAATTCAAAACTCTAATTTTGTTAAAAATTCACAAAAACACACTCGCTTCAACATTTTTTTGAAAATAATTATATATAACAACTTCATTGTCATCTACAACGCCACGTACATTGCCACCATCTCAAATCTTCTCCATCTCAATTCTCTTATTTATGGAACCCTCACAAGCTTAGGGCTCAAAATCACAATTATTCAAGATACTGGATGAAGTTACTAACCACCTGTTATTATTTTTTTGGATTGAGGGTAAATTGAGGGTGTTTGAAAGGACCCACATCCTTGTACACATGAGGATTTTAGAGAGGATCCACAACCTGGTTACAATGAAGGGGACCACTTATTAGGAACCCAATTGAAGCAACCATGAAACCGAAGTGAAGATGCAGCGACCGTCGACACGACCGCAGCGAGTGGGACAACATAGAACGGCCTACCAAGATCGGCGGCGAGAGGAGCGGCCACTGGATCAGAAGTAGCAGAGCAGCCACAAGTGTCAGCAGTGAGAGGAGCAGCCATGACCGCAGCGAGAGGAGCAACAACCGTGAGCGGAGCAGCCACCAGCGTCAGCAGCGAGAGGAGAAGGAGCCACCAGTGTCGACAACGAGAGGAGCAGCCACCAATGTTAGCAGTGAGGAGTAAACACCAGTGTCAAAGACAAGTAGAGATGCCTGCCTCTAGCGGTGAAAAACCACACTGTTACTATTACTCTATATAGCAAGTTTCATTTTCTATTTGACTATAGTCACCATTTGTGGATATTATTCCAAATGATACTCACCACACTTTTTGCTCATAACTTGAGCTTTACTACTTACATTTTCTATCCCTTATGTGCCATTAAGTTCGTAATTTCTCCTACCATTGTACTTTATACACATTCCACAATACTATATTCCAATATGGGATATTTTAACTTGATATACACACAACTTTATGACATCTACTATACTTCATTTTACTCACTATTACATCATTGCACATCTACTTTCGGCTTAGTGTTTGTCATTTTTACCACTCTCAATTTTGATGATAGGGTGCATATAATAAAGATTACCCTAGAATCACTCTCAAGGTATTATAAAATCATTACACATTTTGATACATATTTCTCTCATACAACACGTGACTTGTCCTACTACTTTCTATCAATTCCCTCTAATGACCTAATCTAGGGGCAACAAGTGAAAAAATCTCCATAAGTAATCTATTGTATACATTCAATCTCAACACAATTTTATACTACTCGAAATAAATCAATCAATCAAGACAACACAACGTATTTTACTATCTTTCTCGAGATGACCTAACTTGGGAGTTGCATCATTTCATATTTTTCCAAGATGACCTAACATGGAAAGTTTGTTTATATTCTCTATCACTTTGGATGACCTAACATGGAATCCATCTAGCATTATATGCATCGCATCACCCCTAGAGTGGGGGAATTGAGACATAATCTCCTTTCTTATACTAATCCTATATGGGTTACTCACATTGTACTAAAATGGATCCAAATGAAACAAATTTGATCTTTTCTATCTACAACAGCTAGGCTTTTGAGGATGTAGTCATAGTTGGAGGGTAAAACTAGATCTCTCTCCCTAACAATCTTCCTCTACCGGTAGGACACCCAAGTCCTTTAGTTTTTCACACATACAAAATCGGGTTGGGAACTGATCACTCCCTACCCCATCAAATCTCCATCAACGACAATGTGAAATCTCCAAATCATTGGAAAATCCAATTGTGAATCTCTCCAAGTTCTCCTTACAATAGTTTTTTCTCTTTATTTTTACCACATGGATTCACACGCTAATTAATGGTTCGCCACACTATATGTTCTTATTTTGTGCGTAATTTTGCAACATGGATTCTTTAGACCTCTCTCAGGTATGTTCCTTACTTCCTTTACACTACTTGAATTTCATTCAAATAACATAAAGAGGGGAAAATGTAGACAAAAAATCACACACATACTACTATTCTACTATATTGCCAAGTATGTTTTTTTATGTATAGATCTCAAGTAAGAAAAGTATGCACTTGGTGACACACTTCCTAGTCCATCCACTTGCTTTGATTATTTTTATATCTCATAGATGTCAATCATATACTCGATTATGGTCAGTCATAGGGATCCTGTCTATCATTATTTTTAAAATTTTGGCATTTATCTCGGACACTAACGCTTTAGGATTGGACGGTAGTGCCTGTGCACTCTGTCCAACCTAGGCACTCATATCCTCTTTTTTTGTTCACATATTTGACATTTTTTGTCGGCCTTTTCAGTTTTCCTACTCCTATCCCAAGTTCATAGTCAGCATGTCATGTCACTCGTGTCAAAATTCAAGCAAGAGATCCTATATAAAGATAACATACATACCATTACAAAGGCATGCAATTTTATCAAGTGCTATTTAGCTACATACTATCAAAAGGATTATTTAGCTACTACTATGCATACTATGCATACACACGCATAGGAAGGGGAAGTTTATGAATTCCAACCCACACATTTGCATTCTATCTAGCTACCACCTACTATCTTAATGTCACTTTGCACAAGGGAAACCTAGGATCACTATTGCACACACAAGTACATAGAACTACATGGAGTCTAGGATGTAGTGCATCGCTCAATCGTAAGTTCACTTTGTTGGGTGACTACCGAGGATGGTCTAACTCTCCATTTGCATTTTTTTAATCTTTGATGTAGTTAGGGAGTTTTGTAGGATACTATTTGTTTCACAGTTATTAGTGAATTCGGCGATCTTCCAACGACCCATAGAAGATCATCGGCGAATAAGTGAAAAACCCTAGTGACTTTGAAGAAATAGGTTACGAGATTTTGGTAGACTCCGAGTGCCTCAAAAAGTTCTCTGGCGCCCTAGGTGCCCTTTCACTTGCCTAATCGTTCATTTCCCACCAGTCTGTAGGTTTCAGAATTAATTTCAAGTAGTTCCAAAACTTTTTCCAACCTTTTAACTAGTTCTTCTAGTTTAGATACACTTCGGGATAAGAGAAAATCAGATAAGTGCCCTATCTCTTTCATTTTATTGCATAGTTTTATCCATTAAATTGCTTAGCATTTTCATCTTATTGTACATCATTGTAGCCATTTATGAAGTTAAATTTGAATAAAATAATTAGATATTATTAAATCACTCACATGACAACTATTGCGTACTCTAAATGGTTGTTGTCAACTTCTTCTTCGGACCTAAATTTGACTATGATACCATCACTTGAAACCATATGATTGAAGTAGTAAATGCTCTTGATGCAAATCAAAAGAAGGATAATCATAAAGCCATCAACTAAGATAACGAAAATTTATAGATATTCTCTAATGTTAAGCCTAATCATGATGTCGCTGAAAGTTCTAAAAAGTAAGAGAACACTACAACAAATGTAGTCAACAAGGATTACCCTCCTAAAAATACGGTTACATTCAATGATGTAGAATGTTTCATAGCTTATGTAGAATCGGAATATACTATAGCATTCTATCCTCAAACTCAAAGAGACACATATCCTTTTGTACCTCAAAATCAAGATCAAGACTCAAAGAAAAAAATATGACTCCTTCGATGCCATCGACCCTATGGATATTATCCTATAGGGTTGATTATTTATGGATCTTCATCTCTATCTATAGACACCATAGACCCTTGTTCAAATTAAACATGCGGGGATGATGGTATAGAAACTCTTGATGCAAAATTCCATTACCCCTTATTGCTTCGATTTGTGTACGAGAGCAACCAAGCAGTGTAACCTACATAACATGGGATTATCCTATAGTGTGGGAATTTGCAAGTAGGACAATCCTTCGGAGAAAGCTAGATTCTTCCTCTAACCTAGTGCCAACTTCTCCAAAGTGCAGAGAATGGCAAGCTAAACTAACCCTATTCTAATGTTTTCCAAGGAGACAGAGGATAGAAATATGCATGAAATAAAACTACTCTAAGTGAAGGTGATGCACTAAGAAAGGGTGGGACAATCCTAGTGAGTGAAAAATAGGGAAAAAATGAGAAGGAGAGGGCTGATAGAAACACCACAATCTAAGACAACAATCAATTCCCTATATTCATAAAGCACAACAAACTATAGACCTGCAAAGAGATAGATACATGCACAATATACTCATAAATATAATGGAAGGCAAGAGATGAAACTCATACAAGGTATGGATAAAATGGCCACAAAACATGAATTTTATTTCTCGATACATGCACTGATCCATCACACCATAAGTATAAGACAAAATCCTTTACAATAAGCCCAAATTTGGCCTTTAGTTCACAATAGCTCGGAACAAATTTTACAGCATTCCTATACTTTTTGGAAAAATTCCCCTTGAAATGAGGAAAATTTTACAATATATAGGGAAAGGGGGTTACCAACTGGAAGGATGCATTAAAGAGGTATGGGAAACCATCCATTTTGGTACTTTTCCTACACGGTGGTCATGGGTGTCATGCCTCATTAATTCTGGTTGTTGGGATGTCATTCATTCACCTACCCTTGTGAGGCTTGTAACTTGTCCATCCATGACTCAACCAACCTAGGTGTCATGCAAGTGTTTGGTGCGATGGGTGTCAAAATTCATTCGAATGCGTAAAAATGTGACCCGACCAACCCCTGGGCATCCAATCCCGGCCGTCCAAGCTTGACCCATCCAACCTAGGTGTCGTGTAAGTGTGAAATGTGTGATGGGCATCAAAATTTATTCAGATGCGTCATAAAATGTGACCCGACCAACCTCTCGGGCGTCCAACCCCAACCGTCCAACCTCTAGTAGACCAACATGGAGGTGATAACTTGAGCTCCCGAATGAGTTTTGGGTGAAATTTTATATGATTTCGCATGGAAACAACCCATTAAATCCAATGGTTATAGGATAAAGGTACAATTTTTAGTTTATCACCTCTAAATTTCTGCTTATTTATCGGGATTTTTGGTTGTGCACCAGAAGAATGAACTTCCTTGGGAAGTGTATGATGCTTCAAGATGTCTCATATTTTCCACCATATAGGGAATGGAAAATGGATTCCATAGGAAATTTTTGGACTTATAATTCTTGACATGGCTATTAGAATCTTCCATTGAATCTCAGGTCCTCTTTCATGCTGCAAAATCCTTAAGGCCCAAAAGCCTACTTTTGATGGATGGCCCCAAGACCTTCGAAACTTCCCTGAAACATTTGCAATGCTCCCCAAACTTGAAAAACCAATTGTATCATTCCATATTGATCCATGAATCACTTTCCAATTCTCAACCCATCCTCCCAAGTTGTCTATTTTACCAGGGGTAAAAATAGATTATAGGAACTAAGAAAAATCAATTTTAGAAGTCTCTTTAAACACCCTTTCTCCTTCTAGCTCTATTTCGAGGAATCCAACCACTCTTAACCTAATTCACATTCTAATCATAATGAGTGGGATCCCCTCGAAACACTCTCCCAAATTCCTAGTTTATTTACCTTTTTGGAACTCATGCGTACGTTGCTTCGCCATCGTGAGCGTCTTACAACTACACTATCTCGACATGAATATCGTATTTCATCCATATTTGGGGAAGATTCCTAATTTTTGGCTCGGAATAAAATATCGCCAACAATGTGAGAAACTCTCCATTCATGGTGATCTCACCATGTATGCTCATTCATGCATTTGTTTTCCCATCACTTCTATGATCCCAAATGAGCACTTTCTTCGTGCATAAGATCTTCCCCTCTTCATTTCAATCCAGATTAGTCAAACTTTCGTGAAACATGCTCTCATTGATTAGGGAGTAGGAAAATTTGTGGCCTCACTAGATTTCATCAAGACTCTTGGTTATTCTATTGATAACCTAAAAGGCATACAAACTACTTTCGAATGACATGGCTAATGACAGATACCTCCTATGAGGTGTATTTGGTTACCCATCATTATTCCCCTTAGATTTTTCATATCAAAGTTATGGTGTTGAATTTTCTTTTATCTTAAAACATTCTCTTGGGTGGCCTTGGACTCAGGCGTATACACACCATTGCTTCATTTGCATGTCAATGTGTGAAGTTCTCTCACTAGGGAGTTGTTTATAAGATTCAAAGTGACACTAACCCTTGAAATTATGATACACTTCAATAAAAGGGGACATAAAAGTTCCCAAAATTAATGAACAATCAATAATCCTATTTTGGGAATATCATCACTTTTAATACCCTATAGATACTCTTTGTGGAAATGTCGTTCATCCCGAGTTGGTGAAGCACATGTCTCCCAATATCTTAGAATCAAATGAAAATTGTCCCAATGAATTCACAATAAAAATCAATACTTAATAACTTCATAAATTTACTCATCATATCTATACTTCCTCCTTCATTGCAAAATTACAAGAATGATCATTCGATTCATATAGTTATCTCACAAACATCACACCCTCCACGGGATTTGTATGATCTAACTTAAAACCATAGTTAAATCCTATGTCATTGTTGCTTCCATATCATATTATAATGATGGTTATGCCATATATGATCCCCATCTAGATAGTTGTGTTATGATTCGTGATCATGAATTCTCGGGATACCAAGGAACCCTACGAACCAAATTTACTCATGATGTGAACATCATCTTAGTATAAGAAGAGCCTCCAAATACAATTGACACTTCTTCCCAACTAGTTCCTAACCCTCATATTTATCCATCGGTCACAATATCAAATACTAACATCAACTTAGCTGACCCATTTTCCTTCATAGAAGATCGAGTTGCCAACTTTGACTATGAAGTCGATGATCTCATGGGTAACAATCCTATTTATCATGCCTCAATGACTAGGAGATCCACTTCTCCATCAAACCATCCTCACCCATTACATTGGTTCCCTCATTAAACACTCCTACTATACCTCCACATCCTATAAAACCTCTTCCCTTACCTCTTTACCTTATGGATCCTCAGTATTCTATGACCAAGATGTATTGCACATGGAACAATTCTCTTAGGAAATGATGTTTTTGATTGTAGATCCTATAGTGGCCACATGAAGAAGCTTAAAGCTCAGTCAAGTGTGATCAAACTAAAAAGGATACACAAACTTCCAATTTAGACCCTTTCCTCTGCTTTCATCATGGGTATTGTGCATACATTAACACCAATTGTTAATTTCTATGTAATAAGTATCCCATTATAGAAACATCCTCTCGCAATCCCAAGCGTGGAGTTGATTCTTGTTGAAATAGACCGCCTTCCCATAGACTATTCATACCATAACCTACATATGGAGCTCCACCTCATTTTGATCCTCATTCCACTATGGATGTTATTTGACATGATGCTCTCACCGATTGGAGGATTAGATAGATGATACCTTATATTTTCCACATTGTTTGAACTTCATCATAAAGTGGCTATTACACAACACGCCATCGATGACATCATGACCAATTCTCCCATCAACATTCTCGCATCATTTTGATGACATTATCTCGATTCATTATCATATTTTTCACCTCATGGCTAGTTACCTACAAATACCTTGAATAGATATTATGTTCACCTTATCCTACGTGTTCACTTGCAATCTGTCACCCACATGGGTTTTAAACAAACGTCCTCAATATTCTCTTGGGCTATGGACCCCCTTGGGTTCATCACAATATCTCTAATCTCTCATCACATACTTTCTTAGGATGTTCACTCCACTTAGTTTCATCATCATCTACGCCATAACATTTTATCATTGGATCTCTTGTCCTTTTCCGCCTCTTGGATTTTTCACATCACGTGAGATTGGATATCTTATTGATCTCATTCTCACCAAATTTACCTATCTATCACATTATCATTATTCTTAAGTAACATGATATTATCACATGCATACATGCAGAATGTGGAAAAGTGATAAGTAAATTACACATCCAAAAATTCAAATACTACCCAAATGCCATAAAAATCATCATATATATCAAATCAAGTTTTATACATTAAAAAATATCATACAAAATGTATTTGTCCCATCTACAATATGTAATAAGTACCCTCACCCCATGTAAAGGGTCCGTGGATAATTTGAGGGGATGGGGCCATGTTATTTGATCTCATTTTTTCAAGCTAGGGACCCCACCCTAGATTGGGCTCCAGAGGCCTCTCCTTATGCTTTATCCAATTGGGTCTCTAATGACGTGATCTACTTTATAGATATTTGGGAATATCCTAGGTGAGTTGATTTCTCTTAAACAAGGGATACTTATGCCTGTAATAGACTATGTAAAATCACATCTATGCTTCGGTATCCTCCTACACCTACACATCATGATAGGTGAGTAAAGTTCAGTAGCCTCGCCCAATAAACCAAAGTAACTCTTTGAATCCCTAGCTCATGGTGTTGATGGATCCACCATCACTTTTGTATCTTGAACATCTAATATAGGTGTCGGGATATCATAGTGGGAACTCTCAATCGGGGATTTCCACTCCTTCAACATATTTTCTACAAAAAAACTACCACATATCACTAACAATACCACATACATCTATGAAAATAATCTTACTAACATATTATCAATTATACCTAGCTTCTGAGGTCTCTCCATGATGATCTCACTATCTCCTTGGCTTCCTAAAAACTCCTTTTCCCATTTCATGATCATGTATGACTCCTACATATTGTCCCCACCTATCTCTAGGCACCAAAATCATATCTCCCTATCATTGCGGTCTAGGCCTTTATCACATATTCGCAACAATCTGAAATCAAAAAACATTAAAAATCATCCACCTAGCCATCACATTTTTGCTCTTTGAGTTATGGTGTTTGATGTCCGGCTCCCACTCATATGGTACTACGACGTGCTCAATCCTGTGGCCCTATATATGTGGATATTCCATTAGATCCCTCCTTCGAACCATTGATTTCTATAATATGTGGCAGATCATGAACATTGCCACTATAATTTCATATCCGCTAACTAGGTGCACCCATTTCCCATATCCTATGGGGTTAAAGTGATGGTACTATTAGTGTAAAATCACAACATCCCCAAATGCCCTGGGTCTGAAGTAGGGCATTCGGTGTGATTACACAACATGGGACCATCTCTCAAGCTGTGGGACTTGCAAAACTTGAGATGGACCTCCAAAGAAAGCCGATTTTTGCTTCTTAATCTACCTACCACAAGCTACTCCAGTGCACGAAGAACCTATCCTATCCTAATATAACCATTCCAAGGGGACAGAGAGAGAGAGAGAGGGTGAAATATCCTACACTAAGCGGTGATACACTAGAAAAGGAAGTGGTTGAATCATAGACACGACTCGCTTGAAGTAGAGATAGGTGAGCGAGAGGAGAGGGTGGACTAGAATGCACCACGGACCAGAGATATATTTCACATAGAAACCACTTCAAAACCCATTAAACATATCTCCTAGGACCTGCAACAAACATCATAATATGCAGAGTATACCCTGCAACAATGAGAGGTAAGAAGAGACAACAAAACAAGCCAAGGATAGACACATGCATCTTGAAACAAATTTTATTACTCCAAAATGCTACACAAGACATCATTAGTGGGCAAGAGGCAAGAAAATGCCATTAAATAGCCATGGTATGAAGCTTAGACTCTACATTCTACCCTAAGGAAGAAAGAGAGAGAGGGCAAGAGAGACAACAATGACAAACAATTTGAATATACTCCTTCATTACAATATATAGGAAGAATGAGAGAGAGAAGAGGGAAAAAAATTGTATCCTGCTTCAACCACCTCAAGACACATTGAATCTTGATTTGAAAGCTCAACCACTATCAATCAATTCCTCTCTCAAATCCACCCCAAATCTATCTTGACTGCATCAATTACTAGTTTGGTGCCTCGAAGGATGGGGAAACGATGGATTAGATTGAATCCGATCGGGTTGTTGGGGAAAATAGATCCTGTATTAAAGGCCCGAAGATGTTTCTCCATTTTTCTCCCACCCAACTTCTCCAAAATTAAAGTTTCAGATCTTCATGGTGTAGACGAGGCCGAGATATTTCCAACGATGTCAAATTTTCTAGATTTTGATCCTCGAGTCGAAAGATATGCCCATTTGAAATTTGGATCGGGTCCGTATAAAATAATGGGAAAACCAGTTCAAAAATGGGCCCCCTTTTGAAACTGGACACGTGGAGGGCTAGCGCATGTCTGAGGGCAGCCTCTGTATTTTGATTTTTGAGTGGTGCGGGGTTGACATGTGGCTTCTTCTATGACCTACTTGATTTCCTTATGTTTTTGGCTAAGTCCTTTGCTCGGTGGGGTCATATATCTGACCGGGACACATACGGCGGCTTGACACTTGTCTGAAAACCCTTCCTTAAATATGCTCTTGAATTAGTGTCATTTTGACACTTGGCCCCCTCTGATGGCCTATCTCGATGCATTAACTATTCAACCTGACCCTATCCCTTTATGAAACTAGACGCGTGGAGGCCCCGCACTTACTTAGAAACCTGCTTTCAGGATTTACTTTTGAAAGATCCTTTGATTGACACGTGGGAGCCTCCGCAGGCTCTAGGACTTTTCAACAACCCCTCTTACCTCTTTGGACCTTAGAATATGTGGTGAGTTGACACTAGTTTGAGTCTCTACTTTAGGATTTACCCTTGGAGACGCGCAAGCCGACGACGTGGAAGCTCTGGCGCTGCATCGAGCCTCCTCGTTTTGATTCAACATTAAAGATGTTCCATTTGGACACTTGGCGCGTTCGCTAAGTCAAATAATTTTTAACGATGGTGTAAATTTTGGGGCTCTTGATGCATGGAAGCTTGGCACTCATTTGGGTTTTCCCTTTAGATTTAATCTTTGGAGGTGTGTCGTTAAGACACTTGGATCCCTCCGATTTCTCCTCCACATTTAGTCATTTTTGGTCTTTTTTTCAACTGTTCATTAGGAGCTCAAGACTTTGAACATTCATCGTTTCTTTTCCTTTGAGCCTTTAGTTCTTTTGACACTACTTTCTCCTTCTCCAAACTTGTTATTATATTTTTGAGCCCGCCTGTAATCTAACTAATGGATTTAAGGTGTAGATTCACTCGACAGAGCCGTTTCTTGAATTTCTCCTTATAGGGTCGAATCGACTCTTTAGGTTCTCTCATTCCTCTTGTGTCGTTTTATCTCATTCTACTCCTGTGCTCCTAGATTCAAGCTTTCTTACAACCTTGTTTTTCATTCTAGAAAGTGAGCCGTGGGTCTGAATCATTTCCTTCATAGTTTCTTTATGTGTGGGGCTTGTTTTGACCAATTTTCCGAGGGGTAAATTTGGGATAAAAATTTGATGACTAACGGGGACATCTGCCTGCTAGATGAAGAGAATAGTAGCCTTGAAGCATCCATTGGGAATTGAGTCATGAATGATAGCCTGGTACTGACCCTTTATTAAAATGGACTCCCTAACTGCTTGCACTTTCTATGTTCTGCCTGACCCTGAGCCTACCCACGCGTCTGCACTCTCAATTTTCATAAGAAAATCTTGGAAATGGAGTTTTTGAGAGTAGAAAATTGTATCAACCTGGGGCTTTCATCTATCCCTGAATGGAATGTTTCGAGGTGGCTTTAGTTGCTCTACATTTGTTTCTTTTTTGGAACTAGCAACTACTACAGACAACTAAGGATCTTTTTGCCATGAATACTGAAAAGCCTGGCCTTGGTCTGTCCCGAGAATGGAATGTTACAATACTTACCTAGGGCATATTGAATTACACAATGGTATAACCTTGGAGCAACAAAACACAACAACAATGTTATGTACCAAAAATCAAATCATACATGCCTCAAATGAGACATGCAGAGTGTGCAAGAGCACTTCTTCTACTGAAAGAAAATCTACTCCTACTCCTAAACTAACTAGAGAGAAAGAAGCTAAACAAAGCCTGCTACAGGTAGGGAGAAGTAGCTTCCCTTTCTCAAAAGGGGCAGCCATGCAAATGATTTGACATTGAATACAACTTCCTATATGAGTGAAAAACTGACAATAAGCAGTCCTCCACCCAAATCATCAAGGTGTCAGTTGGAAACAAGACAAATGCCTCTTTTAGTTGCTCTTCATTTGGATTGAAGAGGCATTACAGCTGATCCTTGGTACTTTGGAGCTCATCCTCATGCTTAGAAGCAAACATGACTGATTTTGGCTTCTCCCTTGGCTCCAATGAAGGGAAATATTAGATTGGACAAGGTATGGTCCTTTGAATCTGCTTATGGTTTTGAACTCTAACTCCAAGAATGGAGCCTTCTTGCTAACCCTCATGGATGGATGGTGTGGGAGGAATGATAACCTCATACTCTTTCTCTTCCTCTACAATAGGTGTGACTTTTGGAAGATCAAAATCTTCCAACTTTGATTTAGGAGGCATGTTACAAACTACAAGTTGTGCTTGCATGCTCTCTTCCATGGCAGTAGGCTCTTGTGATTGAAGAATGAATGATGGGGAGAAAATATTACAATTTCAACTGGCTCCCTCTTATCAAAACATTCTTTTGAGTCTGGTAGGAAATCAAACTCTTTATTGTCTGATGTAACAAGGTCTCTCCCTTTTGCATGGTGATCTTAAAATCTTTGTTATCTTCACCATATGAAGCTTCATCTTCAAAAATGAATCTAATGAGTTCAGGCTCCTCCAAAATATCATACTTTTGGAGAGGTTGAATGGGAGAGGGGTTGTATTTTCTTGTGCAACCAGATCATGATTCAATGCCTCTAAATTTTTCTTGGTCACCTCCATATGCTCCTTTTTAACTGGACTTGGAGTTGGCTGTTCTTCTTCCTTATCTTGTGAAGAACATGGAAGACTCATATCTTCTAACCTTGGTTCCAGAGGGCCATTATGGAACACATGTTGCTTGCCTTGAATGTTCTCCTTCATGGCAGTAGGCTCATATGCTTGGAAGATGGATGATGGAAGAGAAAATGATGTGATCTCCATGGGATTTTCTCCATGAAAGCAATCTTCCAAGTCGTGCAGATAATCTTCCTCGTTGTCCTGTGCATGTGCTCAACCTCCTCCCTAGTGTCTTCCTAATCTAAAACTTTCTCACCATGGTTTTCCTCTTCCTTTAACATGAAGTTTGAAAGATAAAACTCTTCTTCAACATCGGAGCTCGAAGGGGATGAAGTGGGAGGAAGAATTGAAAGTTCTTCTCGTAGCCTGCTCCACACTTGGGGCCTCGAAATTGTATGGTCCTCCTCCTTTTCTACAAACTCAGCCTCAACCACCACAAGTTATTTAAATATAACCTTCCCTATTGGCTTGACCATTAAGGGGATCTTTGAAAACCCAAATTTGGTAGCCCAACTCTTTAAATTGTCTATAATTTCTTGAGAAAGAGAAAAATAAAATGTATGAGATGGTGGACTTACCCATTGACAAGGTTGTCTTGACTCCAACTCATAAGCCTTGATCTCCTCAGTCCATTGTGCAAGTTGGGGCAGCATTCCAACCATGAAGTCTAGCTTCTCCTAGGGGCTATAATGTCTTGGAAAAGGGCCTTCCCATCGACAAGGTTCCCTGCAACCAATCTTGAATGCCTTCATTTGTGCTATATCCTTGGTCGAACCATGTTAGCCTCCATTTTTGAATCTTCTCCAGTAGACCAGCATCCTCGTGCGGTTATAACCATGTATACATCCCCTTGTTCTTGATAAGCTCCATTACCAAATTGACTTTGACCCTACTCATATGGGTAAGCATAATGGTCATGGATCTAATTATAATGCTAATCTAGAGGAGTTGGGAAATACATTGGAGGTGGATTACATTGTTGTAAGTGTGAGTTCCATGAAGGGAATGTAGTCATGATTACACAAAACCTAATGGAATGGGAGAAAATGAAAGAGATGGAAGAAGAAAATGGATGAAAATGAGTGGAAATAGATGAAAAGGTCTGTAACTCAGAGAATGGGTTTTTACCAATGGATTCGCGATATGTGCTTGCATGTGCCTCAAAAGGCTAAACCTTAACAAGAACACACCAACTCGCTTAAGATGAAGTGGTAAGGTGCTTGGACTCTCTCCCTGGAAGTGCCAAAGCTGTTAGGGTGGTCATACGGTGGCTTATGATTTGGTGTTTGTAATGAGACACCTTGGAAAGATGGAAGATATAACCTCAGGGTCCCACCAGGAATGCCAAAACTATTAGTGTAGTCGTAGAGTGACTTATGATTTGTTGTTTGTATTGAGACGCCTTGGAAAGATGGAAGATCTAACCTTAGGGTCCCACTGGGCATGCCAAAACTGTTAGTGTAAAATCACAGCACCCCCTAATGGCCCAGGTGTGAAGTGGGGCATTCAGTGTGATTACACAACATGGGACCATCTCTCAAGCTGTGGGACTTGAAAAACTTGAGATGGACCTTTGGACAAAGCCGGTTCTTGCTTCCTAATCAACCTGTCACAAGCTACTCCAGTGTAGGAAAAACCTATCCTATCTTAGTCTAACCATTCCAAGGGGACAGAGAGAGAGAGAAGGTGAAAGAGCCTACACTAAGCATTGATACACCAGAAAAGTAAGTGGTTGAATCACATACCCACCCACCTGAAGTAGAGAGAGGTGAGTAGAGGAGAGGGTGGATAGAATGCACCACGGACCAGAGATAGATTTCACACAGACACCACTTCGAAACCCATTAAACACAGCTCCTAGGACCTATAACAAACATAAGAATATGCACAATATACCCCTGCAATGATGAGATATAAGAAGAGACAACAAAAGAAGCCAAGGATAGATAGATGCATCATGAAACATATTTTATTGCTCCAAAATGTTACACAAGACATCATCAATGGGAAATAGGCAATAAAATGCCTTTACAAAGCCATTGGAGGAGGCTTAGACTCCACATTCTACCCTAAAGAAGAAAGAGAGAGGGGGTCAGGAGAGAAAACAATGACCAACCCTTTGAATATGCCCCTTCATTACAATATATAGGAAGAATGAGAGAGAGAAGAGGGAAAAAAATTGTATCCTGCTTCAACCACCTCGAGACGCATTGAATCCTACTTTGAAAGATCAACCACTATCAATCAATGCCTCTCTCAAATCCACCCCAAATGTCTTTGACAACATCAATTACTGGTTCGGCACCTCAAAGGATGGGGAAACAGTGGATTAGATCGAATCCGATCAGGTTGTTGGGGAAAATAGATCCTGTATTAAAGGCCTGAAGATGTTTCTCCATTTTTCTCCCACCTAACTTATCCAAACTTAAAGTTTCATATCTTCATGGTGTAGACGAGGCCAAGATCTTCCCAACGACATCAAATTTGCTAGATTTTGAGCCCTAAGTCAAAATATATGACCATTTGAAATTTGGATCAGGTCCATACAAAATAGAGGGAAAATCACTTCAAAAACAGGCCCCTTTTAAAACTGGAAACATGGAGGGCTGGCGGATGTCCGAGGATATCCTCTCGTATTTTTTTTTGAGTGGCAAGGGGTTGACACATGGCCTCTTCTGTGACTTTCTTGATTTCCTTATGTTTTTGGCTAAATCCTTTGCTCAGCGGGGTCATATATATGACCAAAGAACACGTGGTGGCCTAGCACTTGTCTAAAAATACTTCCTTAATTATACTCTTGAATTAGCGCCATGTTGACACTTGGCCCCCTCTGGCCTATCTCAATGCATTGATTATTCAACCCGACCCGTGCCTTAATGAAACCATATGCGTGGAGGCCCCACGCTTACTTAGAATCCCGCTCGGGATTTGATTTTGAAAGAGCCTTAGATTGATATGTGGGAGCCTCTGCAAGCTCTTGGAATTTTCAATGGACCCTCTTACCTCTTTGGACCTTGGACTATGTGGCGAGTTGGTGCTCATTTGAGTCTCTACTTTTGGATTTACCCTTGGAGATACACTGAGTGACACGTGGCGGCCTAGCACTTGTTCGAGCCTCCCTTTTTTGGATTCAACATTAAAGATGTGTCATTTGGACACTTAGTAGTGTCCGCTAAGTCGAAGAATTTTCAATGATCGGTGCAACTTTTGGGGCTCTAGACTCATGGAAGCTTGGCACTTGTTTGGGTCTACCCATTTAGATTTAATCTTTGGAGGTGCGCCGTTAAGACACTTGGCTCCCGCCACTGTCTCCTCCATACTTAGTCATTTTTGGTCTTGTTCTGAACTGTTTCAAAGCCCAAAGACTTCAAACCTTCATCATTTATTTTCATTTGAGCCTCTGGTTCTTTCGACACTACTTTTTCCTTCTTCGACCTTGCTATTCCATTTTTGAGCCCACATGTAATCTATTTAATGGATTTAAGGTGCAGATTCGGTCAACAAAGTCATTTCTTAAATTTCTCCTCGTAGGGTCGAATTTGACTCTTTTAGGTTTTGATTCCTCTTATGTCATTCTACCTCATTCTGCTCCTGTGCTCCTTGAGTCAAGCTTACTTGCAACCGATTTTGTCATTTTGGAAAGTGAGCCCACAGGGTCTGAATCATTTCCTTCATAGTTTCTTTATGTGTGGGGCTTATTTTGACCAAATTTACTTGGGGAAAATTTGGGATAATAGGTACTTAAACATCTATCCTTGTAGCATCACTATCATAATGATGCTAGTAGAGTAGAAATGGTGGTGTAACCATTGGAAATGGTTTCCCAAATTGTCTCGAGACCATGCTCACTACATGGTTCTCCACCAAATAAACATAGTGTCCCATCTCCTCTATCATAGTATCTAAAAACTCTACCCCGGGCTAGTTGGTTCATAGATTTACATTCCTATGTAGGGTAAACTCTACCTTAAGTGCTCTCACTTCCTACCCCTACACACACTAAAGTACTCTTGGGATGATGCATAAACTCATACCTTCACTTAAATCCTAGATGAGCTCTATCTCCTATACACCATCCAACCTTTACTTAAGCATCCATTCAATCAACTATGCTCACAACTTGAAGAAAACTCCTAATTGAGCATTATCATGTAAATCATCACTCTTTCCTTTAAACATTCAAATCTATGAATTTAGGTGCATTCAACCATGATTCAATAGTTCATCGAGGATAATTAAATACATATGAGGACCTTGCTCTTGATTTAAAAGTGACAATTTATTCCAACATTCCTTGCAAAAAGTTTTCATGATGACTCAATCATACTCAAAACCATTTCAATCATATTCATCCTATTTTTCCCCTTAAGAATAATTTTCTCCTTATAAGCTATATTAGATTGTTAAGAAAGGATTAAACCTAATCATATGCTCCCACTACTAAAAATCAAACAATCCTTATCCCCTTGATCAAGATACATCTCAAGATTCATACACTTCTTAACTAATTTAACCTTATTCAAATGATAAATCTACATATTGTTATCACCAAAAAAATCACCCTCTAATTTTTCATGCCTGTGTGAATGAACAACTGATGTTTTTGGGTAACATGGAATTGTCTCAAGGTGTGGGACCTTGCAGTTGAGACAATTCTCTAGAGAAGGTTGGTTCCTCTTCCTAATCTAATGTAACTACCTCTAATGAAGGGAAATCTACTATCTAATCCTAATATATGATTCCAAGGGACCAGGAGAGAGGAAAATGCATAAAAATGAAGAAATCCTACACTACATAGGTGATAGCACCAAGAAAAGGGAGTGAAATATTCTGTTGAGGGAGGAATATAAAGGAAAATGTAGTTGAAAGAGGCTAGAATAGATTTGACACAGTCCCAAAACATGTATTTACCACCAAATCCTCATGAAACACAACAACATAAACTCTGTAAATGAAAATGCATGCACATAATAGAATAACCATAATGGAAAGGAAAGGAAATGCAAGAAAAATGAGAAAGGGTTGAGAAATCACCACAATACACAATTTTTATTGCTTCAAACGAGTTGCACAATCCATTATATCTGCAAAATAGAGGCATAAATACATTCTACAAGCCCATGGGAAGGATTACAACTTAATGGAATTGAGAAACCAAAATGCAAGAGTTTCCCTAAGTCCTAGAATATCTCCCTAAAAATGAGAAGTGTTTACAATATATAGAAGTGAATGAGAGAAGAGAGAAAGAGTGAAACTCAGTTTTTTTCTCTCACCCACCAACAAATTTCATTAAATGATCTGAAAAAGGCATGGGAATCCTTACAAATCATTCCCCCCATGTACTTTATCTTCTAGAAGAATAAATGGGGTGCCATACTTCATTAATTGCGTGGTTGGGCCTGGAACTATGCATTTTCATGCTAGAGATGTTTTCCAATTTTTCACATATCTAACCTCAATAAAATTGATAAATTCAATTTCCATTGCATAGAGGACATCAAGACCTTTCCAATGATATAAATTTTACAAAACACGAGTAAAGGGTCAAACATTATGGCCATTTTAATGTTCACGTGAAAGATTGTTGTTTTTCTTTATATGCGTAGCATTTCTAGTTTTCTATGGATTTTCTTTTCTATGACTTTCTACTGACCTTTTTCTTTTCTCTGATTTATTTGACCTTCATTTTCTATGCTTTTTTGTCCTTTTTCTACAACACTTTTTTGCGGCATTTCACTAATTTGTTGTTTTTCACTCAAATTTCTATAGCACTTGTTTTTTTTGCGGCTTTCTATGAAACTTGTTTACTACAACACTACTTTCTTGAACTTATTTTTTGCGGCATGGATTTCTCTTTCTATGAAATTCCGTGAACATTTTTCTACATCACCTTTTTTGTGGCACAATATTCTCTTATTTGGGCATGATTTTCTATGGCATGACTTTTCTAGAACTTCTTTTCTACAACACGGCTTTCTACAACACTTCATTTCTATGGCGAGGATTTTTTGGAACTTATTTTCTGCATCATATATTTTGCAACACTTTTTCTCTTTCTTCGGCATTCTACTGATTTTTCTTTTTGTGGCATGATTTTTGCTACATGAATTTCGCGACACTACTTTTTTCGACACAACTTGTCATTGTGGCATTTCGTAGAAGACTCTGCAGATTTAGTTTTATCAAAATTTTACCAACTCCTTAGAATTTTCTAGGTTAAGGAGTTAGGAAAAATGGATTGAAGCCCCCAAAAAAACTAAATTTCACCATTTTCTCTAGTTCCAATTTTCTCCAATTGTCCATTTTACCAAGGGGGTAAAAATGGATAACAATTTGGTGACTCACGGGGAAATATGCCTACTAGATGATCTGATTAGTGGCCTTGTAGCATCCATTGGGTTTGGAGTCAGCCTAGTAAACACAAATCTATCTAAACCTCTTAAATTTGGTCCCCGACCCATTTAACACCGCTAAAACTAGAGCACTTGCTGATTTGGAAAGCACTTATGACTTTTGTTAAAATTGGTTCCTCTCCTGAACATTGCCACTTCTAATGAGCTGAACTATGCAAAAGCAACCATGAAGCACCAAAACTATGTACAAAAGAGGAAGATCATACATGCTCCAAGTGGAACATGTAGAGTGTGCATAAGCACTTCTTCTACTAAAAGTAACCTACTCCAACCAAAAACACTATGCTAAAAGCACTTAGAGGAATGGGAATCCTAAACTAATATGTACAAGGGTGAGAATTCACTTCAGTAATAATGCTTGAGATAGATTCCATTGACTGGAATATGTAATTCTTCACCATCCAACTTGGCCAATCAGAAAGTGTTGCTACTTTTTTACTATCTGATCATGTATGGACCACTCCATATTGCATCAAACTTGGAATGATTGCCTATTTTTTCTCGTTTTACATCCCATTTTAGCACCAAGTCTCCTTCTTGGAATGTCCTTACTTTGGCCTTCTTGTCAAATCTCCTTTTGATCAATGCTTGATCTTTCTCTATGGTTTGCATTACATTGTTGAGAAGCCGAAATATTCTAAGTATTGGTCATGTGAATATGGGGTGTTAGAAGCACGTGGAGCTATAATAGTATTGAAGCGCCCAAGCTCAGGACTTAGCTATTTTGTGGTTAAGGGATATTTTTGGAGATAGCATGTGGAGCACATGTAGAGATGAAGACTTGTGCTACACACAATGGTATTTTGGGAACAAGCGGTTGATAAGTGTCATGCATAGTTTAAGCTAATAATAGGATTTCTTCTTAGAGTTAACTATATGACATCTATTGTTAGAACACTTACATGTTGTGCATGTTATTGTAAAGGCACATGGCTATTATCAACATGTAACCTATTTTGAGAAGTGCATGGGTGGTGAAGGGAAAGTCCCCACCTCTATAAATATGTAATTGAACTGTGTAGTTTAGGGCAATGAATTATTATAGAGTCATGTTGTTGGTTTTGATGTGCACATGACTCATGGAGATACTTTATAGTGTAATAATATTTTGTGTTTTACAATGTTTAATGCAATGAAGTATATTGGTTAGATAATGGTGTTAGACATAACTAAATTTAGTTCTTGTATGGTTAATCTTATTATAGTTAATGTTTAGTTCATGATTCTTTGAGATCTAGATCTGGTTTATGCACTGTGGAATGTTTATGTTTAGTTATGAATTTGGATATGTTTAAACATCATCTCACTAAAATCTTATACAAGAAACTCTAAAGAGGGACCTGGTACCTTTACACACTTTGGGTGAGTGCTCAACTCAGGTTGAGTGATGTGCCAACACGCCTAGGTTATTCATAGTAAATTCTAGGTTGCATCATTGGTTTCATTGTCGAAACCTCTTTTTAGTTGTTTTCAAGATGTTTCATGATGAAGATGTACTGATTGAACCTATCAAGGTTTGAGGAGTGGATAGTAGATCTAAAAGAAGAATACACTTAGAGATTCAACACGGATTTGAGTTTGACATGCGTTTGGGTGGAGCAAAAATTATATGACTATTTATATGAGAGTTTCTTTTTTATCTTTCTAATAGAGCCGTACATCTGATTCGCTAGTTTCTTATGCGTCTAAATGAATTGGAGGTTTCACACACTTGTCTAGATGCAGGAATAATTTTAGGCCCTTTATGATGCAGATCTGATTTAGACACAAACTATGGATACTTGGTTCCATGGTATTTTGAATATATATATTTTGGAGTACTCAATTTCCACTTATTCTTGCCCAGAGGTAGATGAGTTCTAGTTTTTACGTTATCCCAAGGGAACCTACCTACAACGCATTCCGCTAGTGATTAAAATCTTGATGGTAACCCTAAACTTGGAAGAGAATTTGATGGCTAGCTAAACCTCATCATGCTCTAGGGTAGGAACCGATTTAGTGAAGGATGGTGGACTTAGCCGTAAAGAGGTAAATAGAAGAAATGGGACTTAAGTACAAGGAGGCGTGTGAGAGGGAGTTAGGGAAGCGGTGAGAATTCCAAATGGATGGCGTTAAGAGAGAGATGGCTGATGAAGGATTTGGAACTCATGCAGAGGGTGTGGAGCCAGAGGATCTTCCCCATTTTGGTAAGAATGATGGGTAACCCTCATTGACCTTTTATGAGAGCGTGTCAGAAGAGACGAAATGGGCCATGGGTGCACATCTGAATCTACCTAGCAACCTAGCCCTTGCGTTTGGTTTTCTAGTTTCTAGTACAACCAGTAGTTAGCAAGCTAGTTTGGGTAGTAGAATAATAGGAGTGAATCAAATAGAAAGTACATATTTGATCGGATAGAGATCTTCCTTATTATTTGGTACATTTTCAGGCCTTGTTGGCGCAAAACTTAGGTGCATAGAATTTTGGACTAACTTCTTGGAGTAGTACCACCTCTGCATGTAGGAGTTTAGTTTAGTACCCTATTAATAGGACTTTGGGTAGTACATCATTTGGTTCACTTCTGCCATAGGTGGAGGATCACAGGGTAGAATTGGCTCTAGTTTTGGTGGATGTGGTGGGTTTGGAGGGAGAGGTAACACAAGGGGTTCTGGATCTGGTGGGCATGGTCTTTACCAACCCTAGAATATTTACATGGAGATGTCGCTTCATCTTCTAGAGTATAGGGGAATAGAGGATGTTTCTGATCATGTGCATATGTGTGAGATACTATGGCATGAAAAATGGATCACGAATTCGAGCACAAGGCAAGTTAGTTCTTAACTACACATCAGGGACGTGCACACGGTTGGTATAGAAAGTTTAACCCTAATCATAATTTCCTAGATTATACAACATTACGGGATGTTTTCCTTAAGGAATTTAATATCCCTGAGTTCGAGCAGAAGAGTATAAGCACACTCAAAGATATCAAGCAGGGCATTACTGAGAGTGTTCAGGAATATGATTTCCATTTCAAAGTGATTTTTCTAAAATTTTGTATGATATCCATGTAAGCCAACATGCACATTGGTTTGTGGGGGTCTTGATCACACCTTTTAGGAGGGCGCTATCACATAAGACATATATAGACCCGTGCAAAGTGCTTGAAGTAGCGTTGCGTGGCCGAGGAAGTTAGAAGTATAGACACTGGAGTGAGCCCATTCCCGGAAGCTTAGATTATAGCTATGGAAAATTAGTTGGTGAAACTATCACCAATTCAACACACAAGATGCACACTAGTATTTGGTGTATAGATTGTGAAGTTAAGGGGCACACTAAGGATAGTGTTCCCCACAGGTCATTACATTCATTATTACTAAAGCGTGATATATTTCATTTAGACCGTGATGTAGGCCAATTCCCATTGTTACAATGCGTGATAAGGAAAAACATATCTTGCTACTATAATATTTTCTGGTCCATGACTCACAATACCAAAGACTACATGTTGATTGATCAGATCCATGATGTCATTGATATTGGTGTACGATAGGTGGAGTATTAGATAACTCTAAAGGTAAGAGTGAGCACCATGATCATGATCACACTGGGGGTGCTACGATCGTAACGAAGGGAACTTTGAAGGAGGTCATGACAGAGTTTGAGGATACTGTGTTAGATTCAGGGGTGAGGCCATGGTGGTAGATGAGGTGAGTTTACTCAGAAACATGTTATACCCGGATCTCTAGACCACTAAAGGTGTGAATGCCCTAAAAATATTACTTGTTATTTTTGTGGAAAGAATCATAACTACGAGGAGTTCTGGACTTGTACGAGTATCTTAGAAACCTAAATAAATAGAAAACAAGGGCGTAAGGATGGTTATAATTTAACGCGTGATGGAAAATCAATGAATGCCAAAGTTGGCACCGGAACCTGAGGTAGTACCTGTGAAGATTACTACATGCATTGAAGTTGTACATGTTAGAGAGATGTGCAAGAAAATCCTACCATTACTAAGGAGTAGGTTTTACTTGCAAGATACCCATACCCTACTCATCAAAAGGAGGTATATTAGGAGACCATGGAGGTGCTCAGAAATATTCAGGGTGAAATACAATGTTTAAAGGAACAGTCATGGAAGTTGGAACAAAATAAGGCAACAGAGACGGTCTAGTCAGATGTTAACGATTTGAAATAGGTATGCAAGACGTTATGCTAGGAGAATATTATTCCATTACTAGGGAATTAGTTAAAGGGAAACACTCTGTGTGTAGGCATTAATAATGGATGACAGATCCCGCATTCTAATCTACCCCCTCATAGCTTGGATTATGACAAGGAGATCACTCTGAATACTATTGTGGATGGGTGAATTTTGAGAAATATATTGATTGACAAAGGCACGAAGTTAATGTGCTTATTTTAGATGCATGGGTGGAGATGGGAAGACCTCCATTATAGCCATCCTCTAATGTACAGCTTATGGAAAATCAAACTAAGGCCACTCCAATAGGATTTTTAAATGATGCATCCATTACTATACAAGGGGAAAATTTCACTGGGGACTTTGAGGTTTTAGCACTTGCAGAAGCTAACAAATTCTCAGCTCTACTTGGGAACCCTTGGTGTTATGCAAATAATGTTGATCCATAGTTCAAAAAGGAGTATATAAGTTTTTAAAACAAGGAATAACACATTATTATCCCTTTTACAAATGGGAAATCTTCACCTTATGTTAAACCTTTAAGTGAGGAAGACCTAAATAGAATTTATATATGTGCCATTCACGATCCGGAAGTACTTGAGCCATTTAGGAAGGAATCCTCTAGTAGGAAGATGCATAATATATTAGTGATACTACAAGTATTTATTGTGATAATTGGGAAAATGGAACTTATGAGATGGTAGGGTGCGAAGTAAAGCACATTTTCATGAAGAGACAAGCCTCGTTGTATTAGGAGGATAGGTAATAATTCCGTACCTTGGTACACTAGAGGAGGAGACCTCGCGGTATTCTTGCACGCCATAGAGGAATAATGGGAAGATCAAGTGGAAAGAATAAATATGTTAGTATATACCCTGTGTGGGACAATAACATGTTGGTGGATGGTTCACATGGATAATCTCATAGAATGGAATGAGGTGAGAATTTCTCTAACAACCCAGTTTCTCAAGAGAAATACGCATACTAAAATATGCACATATCATGGTAATCATCCTATTCAGCACCACATTCAACAATGTGAGAGATTCTGGAAAGAGGGGCAGGAAGCTTTACCACCTTCACTTTGGGTACAAAAACTTTATTTCTCTTTGTGTAGCTATACACGTGCTTGGTACATTTATGTGGAGCTGCATAGGGAGACTACAAATTGGAAAGACTTGGTTGTAGGAATGATCCAAAATTTTGACTAATTATGCACTAAAACTTTGGTGAAAGAGGCATTACGGGTTATGGAGCATTTGACTATGGGAGATAGTGTAAAGGTGAAGAAATTATTCTAGAGTTATTTGGTGAGGCAAACCTAAGAGCGCGTGTTGATGAAGCAGATGAGACTAATTTCAAACTACTTAAGCGCATTTTCCTTGAGAAGGAGAAAGGAAAGATGGTCTACATTGTGGATGATGAAGAAGTATAAAATTTGGAAATTGATCATTCAAAAGGTACGCGGGAGGTTTTACATAGTGCGGATAAGAAGCACGCTCCTATCATGAACCTATGATGACCAAGAAAGTGAGCATTGGTATGGATGTTGAACCTAAGGAGGACATAATTAGAGATTATTGGTTTGATTCTGAAGTGGCTAAGATAATTGAGTTATTATGTGATTTCCAGGACTTATTTCCTAGGGCCTACCATGAGTTAAAATGAGTGCATGAGTCTTTGGGTGAGATGAGGATTAAGCTAAAAGAAGGTGCACGCCTAGTTAGGAAGAGACCTTACAAGATGAACCCTAACTTTGTGCATAAAAGTTAAAGAAGAAATGGACAAGATGTTGAAATACGGAATCATTAAGGCCCTAGAAGAATTAGAGTGTGTTAGCCCTATGGTAATCATTATAAAGAAATATGGTCAAATTAAGATTTGTGTGGACTATAGGGAGTTGAATACTTTGCATGTGTGATTGATCCCTTTCCTACACATTTCACCAAGGAAATATTAGAAGGTGTTGCAGCAGGTGTGGAATTTACTCTTTTATAGATGGGTTCTCGGGTATCTCTAGGTACAAATTGCAAAGGAGGATCAAGAGAAAAACTTTCACCACTGAATGGGGAAGTTTTGCATACACGATGATGCCCTTTGGACTAAAGAACATGCCTCCAATATTTTTGTGCATAGTTGTTCAAGCATTCCAAGATTTTATTCACAAGTTCTTTATGGTTTTCTTAGTTGATTGGATGGTATATGGGCTTATCAAGGATCATCGTGACAACTTGCGCTTGATGTTTGAAAGATGTAGACAATTAAGCATCTCATTAAACATCCGAAGTGCATATTTTCTACACCTTTGGAACTCTTCTAGGGCATATTATCTACAAGGAGGGTTTTTAGTAGATCCGGCTAAGGTGGTAGTTATCATAGGCTCTGGAGGAGCCTACCAGTTAAAGTGAGGTGCATAGGTTCTTGGGCAAAAAGAGTATTATAGAAAATTTATCAAAGGATATGCCAAGATTTTCATGCCCTTAGAGGAGTTACTAAAAGGAAATGGGAAATTCTATTGGGGAGAACTACAGCATCGCACATTTGAAGCTTTGAAGGAGAGGCTTACTATGGCACCTATTATGCACTTTCCCTCATGGAACCAATAATTTCACGTATATGTGGATGCCTTTGGTATGGCAATTAGTGTAGTGTAAGCTCATCCCAAAGAACGTATTATAGATCATAATATTTGTTTTACTACTAGAAAATTGACTCTTGGAGAACATAATTATAGAAATACAAAGTGCAAGGCCTTATCAATGATCTATGCACTACATAATTTTAGACAATACTTGCTAGAAATACCTTTTTTTTTTTTTTTTATACGAGATCACATGGCATTAAAATCCTTGGTAAATAAGACTATTTTACGGGGTGTATATGTAGATGGGTGTTATTATTCCAGGAGTTTGACTTTACCTTCATGATAAAACTAGGTAAAAGTAATTATAGCCTAGACTAAATATCAATAATTCAATTAGGAGAGGATTCACAAAAATTGAATATACAATTCCCGATGCAAAGTTGTATAGGTTAAACCGCATGCCTTCAAAATTAAAGGATATTGATGTCTTTTTATGCATAGGTATAACGTCGAAGGAATGAAATCCTTAGAGAAGATACAACTTGTAATTCACACCGCACGTTTCATGTTGATCGGTGGTGACTTATAAAAACTAGGTTGAGATATAGTATTATGTCGATGTGTACTTTGGAACATGAGTGCAATGAGATATCATGGAAGAGGCTCATGGCGGTATTGTAGGTGGGCACTATGCAGGTGACGCCACTACGCACAAGATTCTACTTGTTGGTTTATGGTGGGAGACCTTGTACAAGGATTGTAATGAGTATTGTTAGGCGTTTGATCATTGTCAAGTGCCACGAAAAACCTAGGCAAAGAGATGAAATGTTGTTGAGGCCTATTACTAGTGCAGAGCCATTTGAAAAATGGGCAATAACCTTTGTGGGTCTTATTTCCCCAGCCATGCATAGAATTGGATCACGCTACATCATCACTTGTACATATTATCTTACAAGGTGGGTAGAAGCAACACCTACAAAGGATTTTACAGTGGCTACAACAACAAGGTTCTTATGGGAAAACATTCTTACTCGGTATGGATGTGTTGAGTTTGACAAGTGATAGGGGCACACATTTCTTGAATGAGACAATAAGGATATTATTGGATGAATTTATGGTCGCACACCACAAGACTACACATTATCACCCTCAAGCAAATGAGACTGCTAAGGCCTTTAACAAGATATTGAGCCAAACCTTTGACAAACATTTATGATGTTGGAAGGAAATATTGGGATGATAAATTTTCTACTGTAGTGTGGGAATATAGAAAACCTACAAAAGGTTGAATAAGGACACACCCTTTCAGTTGGTGTTTGGCATATAAGTAGTTCCTCCCATTGAGTTCATGTTACCTTATTTGTGTATTGCGCATGTGGAGGTCTAGTTGATGAGAAATCATTAGAAGAAATAATTGACAAGTTAATATAGCTAGATGAGAGGTGTGCCATAACACATTGGAGTCGAAGTAGGAAAAGGCCGGCATGCATGCATGATAGACACATTAGAGACAAGAAGCTTGAGGTCAGGAAGATGGTACTTCTTTATGATTTAAATTTTTTGCACAACCCAGGCAAGCTTAAGGTGCATTGGTTGGGACCGTATGTTATCACCCACATACTTGAATCAGGTGCTTTCTAGTTAGAGGTTCTTGATGGAACACGATTACCTGGTTACTTTAACAGAAGTAAGTGAAGCCCTACTATAAATAAGCCTTATTGGTGTTTGTAATAAGGTAGTATTTCCATTTAGATTAGATTTCCTTTACTATATTTCATTTAATGTATTTCCTTCTTCATCGCTATGCTTTGTCAATTTAGTTCAGTGTTTTGTGTAATAAGCGTGTTTACGCGCCAGAAGATGATCACAATCTAAAGTTTTATATACATAGAGGAATGCACATACCCTTAGTGTGGGGTGGATAAATAAGGTATGGAAAAGAAATAAACTCACGGGTAACCATAAGAAGAACAGAAGGAGAAAGGTTTCAAAATTCATGAGAACTTCCAAATAATTGCTAAAAAAAATTAAGACCACGCATAAGGCATTGGGCACTCAGTATAAATTAAGGGAGGTTGTGGCATTAAAGACTACATATGTTGGGTCACATTGGATAAACTGTTAGCATAATTTAGCATAGGCATATTTATTGCATTTTATTGCATTGTCTTTTATTTAATAATGTGCAACATGTGCACTCTAGTCTAGTGACTTGCATTCAATATTGTTATGTTGGATAACATTCAATATTGGTATTAGTAATAATTACATGTGCATGTGAGATGGGTCTTATCATCTCGTAGTTGGTGCCTGATAGGGTGTCATGTCTATCCATACGAGGTGTCTAATATCTATAAATATTACAGACTCTTGCATTGTTATGTAATCTGATTTCATGATCAATAATATTTGTGAGGCTTCCATCCCTCTTTGGTCATTGCAATCTTATTCTATTCTATCATTTGGTATCAAAGCTATACCATTATTATCATTTGGTATCAGAGCGGGTTCTATCCAAGCAAGGTTGAAGAGGAGCACTATTGGAGAGGATCCATTGGAGAAGAAGATTTGCATCAAAGGAGAGCCATTGAAGCATCCCGCAGCCTCCATTCCTTCCAAGCATCCCTCAACTAAAATTTGACCTATCCACTTATTTGGAAGGTAATTTTTTTATTAGTCATTGGCATAGCCAATTGATCCAACATATTGGCGGAATATTTCAGATTTGGAGATCTTTAAAAAAAAAAGATCTTGAAAAAAAAAAAAAAATTGTGAAAAAAAGAGATCTTAAAAAAAAGGAGAAAGATCTTGAAAAAAATTGTAGATCTAAAAAAAAAAAAAAAAAAATCAGATCTGAAAGTGGAGGTGTGAAGAATTCGGGAGCAAAGGTTCAAGGCATCCCAACAAAATTCCAGCAGCAGATAGCTCTTAGAAAAAAGGACGTAAATTTTTCATATAATTTGGATTGATGTGCCGTGTTTTTTGATGGAAAGATAAGAAGGAGGTGCACAACTTTGTAGTTTACATCATCTTCAGATTCAGCCTCTACATGTGACGAAAAGTCTATACAAGTGGATCATTTTTTCTGAAAAAAAATCAAATCTATTTGGTAAATTGGTAAGATCTCAAAAACTAAGATTCTGATTCTTCTGAAATTTTATGGGTTTCAAGAAAAATATTGTATGATGCTGCTATAAATTTTTAGAAAAACTAGATCACGGTTTGTGAGAAAAGGTGAAAACAATATTTAGATTGTTTGTTTGGATCTTGGGAACAAACAGGTCAGTGGTTCAATTCCCACTCTCTCCATATTTATTATTAAATTATTTTTTTAGAAAATTTGGAGAAATTACTAAATTTTGGGAGATTTCCAAATTTAGAAGCTCACCAAACACATTTAGAGCCACCGCTAAATTTAGCGGAAAAACACCTATTGGGGGTAAAAATATTTTTGGCCTAAATTGTGTATTTTGTGATTCTAGACCATTTTTCTAAAGAGGGGGGACACAAAAACTTCATTTTGATGTACTTTTGGAGCATTTTGTACTAATCTTGGTGCATAAAGTGAAAAAAAAAAAAAAAAAGTGCAAATTTTTTATTTTATGTTTGGTTCTATCACACGAGATCTTTGATCTCATAGCAGCGTTCGGTATATACGGTGCCTCTGGGAAGCGCTTACGGGTGATGCCATCGTGACTACTACTGCACTTAACACCTAACACAACTGCCTAAACACGTCATCTGGCATCGACCCTATAAAATCGACGGGGAGTAATAAGGACACAATACACACACATTTGAGCCCTCCCATCCGTTTGTGCTTGCACAAACCCCTCTCCGTATTGTCTAAGTACCACGTACTAAATTCTTTCATGTGCGTTAACACCTCTTTCTCACTGATGGGTATATTGAAAGGGTGATCTTCTTCCACATACCGACGGGTATATCAGAAGGGAGCGTATATAGAAAGGTTTGGTATATCGGCCTGACGGTATATTGAGAGGGAGACCATAAACCTGGAGTGATAAGAGCCTTACCCTTTGTTAGAAATTCAAAGTTTCAGAAATTCAGATTGTAGAAATAGGTGCACAAGCACCAAATTTCTTCTTGCCAGATTCACAACTGCTTAGAGGAGACAACTATGCTGCATGGAAATTGAAGATCAAGATGTTACTTGAGTTTGAAGACCTATGGACAGTTGTAGATGGAAAAACAACAAGATCACTTGATGATGGAAGACAACAAGTTCAATTTGATAGGGCCAATCAAAAGGCCAAGTTGATCATCTTGTTTAGCGTAACAGATGATGTGCAACCCCACATTAGAGATGCCACATCAGCCAAGGATGCATGGGATAAGTTGAGCACAGTCTATGAGGCAAAGAACAAGAATGCCATCCTCAACCTACTATCACAACTGCATACTCTCAAGTTCAAGCACAATGAGAAGGTTGAAGTTTTTTTGAGATGAGTTGCTACTTTGAGGGCATCTCTATTGGCATTGGGAAAAGAGATAAGTGATGAAGACCTCGTACCAATTGTGTTGTGAGCACTTCCTCCTTCCTACAGAATCTTTGTGACAACTATCAATATGAGTGAACACACAGTCACCTTTGAGAAGTTGGTCAATCTACTCCAACAAGAAGAGGCAATGAACAACAAAGATCATGAAAATGAGCAAGCACTATCTTCCAATCATAAAGGAAAGGGAAAATTTTAGTCCAATCACAAGAAGTCCCAACAAAATCGAAGTCAATGAGACAACACCAAGAAGTGTCCCATTTGCAATAGAGGGGGACATGACATCAAAGATTGTTAGTACAATTCCTACAAAAAGGGTTCATCAAGCAATTCAAAACCCAACAACCAACAGGGTAACAATAATTCAAATAAAGGGAAGTCCAACAACAACAATCAAGGGCAGAAAAATGGTAATTGGCAAAGAAAACCCAAACAACAAGGGTACATTGCCGAACATGAGGATGATTCAGATGAAGGACACCACATGTATTCTGCTCAATTTGATGAAGAAACCAAGTCCACACAAGATATCTGGTATGTTGACTCGAGTGCAACTCGACACATGACTAGACGCAAGGATTGGTTCTACACACTACGTGACTCACCTAACAAGAACCATGTGTCATTAGGTGATGACTCATCATACAGTGTCAAGGGGATTGGAAACATTTCACTACCTCTTGGAAAGCATGACTACAAAATCACAGATGTATTGTATGTACCTAGGTTGACCAAGAATTTTCTATCAGTTAGTCAACTCCTTGATCACAACTTGAAGTTGGATTTTGATAGTAATAATGGAGAAAAAGTGTGCTTGATAAGAGATAAGTCAAGAGGTTCCAAGATTGTAGCAAGAGCCTCTAATGTGGGACGCATGTTCCAACTTGATTTTGTCCACAAGGATGATCAAGCTCTAGTGGCCAAAGACACACAATTTGCAGAACTATGGCATCACATATATGGTCACATCAGTTTTGGCTATCTCCAAACACTTCAAAAGGGCAACATGGTGAAAGGATTGCCTACACTCAAGCACAACACTGACAAGTGTCACAATTGCCTAGCTGGAAAGCAACACAAAGTACCCTTCCAGAAGAACACATATAGAGCTAAGGGAAATCTTGATTTGGTGCACACCGATCTTTGCGGGCCCATGCAACCAAGTCATTCTGGATTTCATTACTTCATGCTTTGTGTTGATGACTACTCAAGAAAGATGTGGATATATTGTCTAAGAAACAAGAGTCAAGCCTTTGAGACATTTCAGAAGTTCAAAGCACTTGTTGAGAATGAAGTTGGTCACAAGATCAAAACTCTCCGCTCAGATCGAGGGGGGGAATTCACAAGCAATGAGTTCAAGACTTACCTGGAAGCTCATGGGATTCATCGAAAAATGCCTCCTACTCACACACCACAACAAAATGGTATAGTTGAGAGAAGGAATCGTATCTTATCATGGAAATGGTGCGATATATGATTGATGACTCAGGTTTAACAAAGACATTTTGGGCGAAAGCTCTGCAAGAACTGCAGTCTATTTGTTGAATAGAGTGCCACAAGAGTAGCTCTAGAAGGAGTGACACCTCAAGAAGCATGGTCAAATCGAAACCATCAATTGCACACCTAAGAGTATTTGGGTGTAAAGCTAGCATGCACATACCCAAGAAGAACAGGAATAAGTTGGATATGAAAGTTGAGAAACTGATATTCATTAGATATAGTGAAGAAGCACTTGGGTACAGATTATGGGATCCAAAAGCAAAGAAAGTATACACAAGTATGGATGTTGAGTTCTTTGAGAAGAAACAAGCAGATGCTCCACTCAACGACTCAACAAACATGCAGAATACACCTCTTGTGAAGACAAAATTTGATGTTCCCACTGAAGATGACAGTGATGAATTAGATGATGGTGAAAACTTGGATCCACCACAAGCCAATGGAACAGCTAAGAAGTTACCTAAATGGTATACTCAATTAATAAGAGATGCAAATTTGGATGAAGCACCTAGCACATCATCCAATCCTAGACCTAGAACTCGCAGTCAAGCTCGTGAAGAGGTCAATTATGCCCTAATGAGAAGAGTTGTTGAAATAGTTGAGCCATCTACAGTTCAGGAAGCCCTACAATCAAAAGCTTGGAAAGATGCCATGGATTCAGAGTATCAGTCAGTGATGAAGAACAACACATGGCAACTTGTTGACCTTCCACCAGGGAAGAAACCCATTGGATGCAGATGGATATTCAAGACTAAGTACAAATCAGATGGGACTATTGACAAGTATAAAGCAAGGCTTGTAGCAAAGGGGTATGCACAACAAGAAGGCATTGATTATGATGAGACATTTGCTCCCACAGCCAAGATCAAGACAATCAGGATGATCTTTGCTCTAGCTACACAATTTGGTTGGAAAGTCCACCAAATGGATGTGAAAAGTGCCTTTCTTAATGGAGATTTGCAAGAAGAAGTCTATATGACTCAACCAGAGGGTTATGTAATACCAGGAAGAGAGATGATGGTATGCGAGACTCATAAAATCAGTATATGGCCTAAAAGCAGGCACTCTCGGGCATGGTACATCAAAATTGATGAGCATCTCATAAGTCATGGATTCGAAAGGAATCCTTATGACCCCAATCTCTACCTCAAAAAGCAAGGGGAGGAGATTGTCATTGTGGTTGTTTATGTCGACGATATAGTCATTACGATAGTTCTGTGAAGATGATCAATGCAACAAAAAAGGATTTTAATCAATCGTTCGACATGATAGATCCTACGGTTGAATGAAGCGGATGTTTTCACTAAGTCACTTGCACATGAAAAATTCACACTGTTCAGAGAGTTCCTCTCCACTTCATTGGAAACTATGCAAAATTAAGGGGGAATGTTAGCATAATTTAGCATAGGCATATTTATTGCATTTTATTGCATTGTCTTTTATTTAATAATGTGCAACATGTGCACTCTAGTCTAGTGACTTGCATTCAATATTGTTATGTTGGATAACATTCAATATTGGTATTAGTAGTAATTACATGTGCATGTGAGATGGGTTTTATCATCTCGTAGTTGATGCCCGATAGGGTGTCATATACATCCATATGAGGCTATCTAATATCTATAAATATTATAGCTCTTACATTGTTATGTAATCTAATTTCATGATCAATAATATTTGTGATGGCTTCCATCCATCTTTGGTCATTACAATCTTATTCTATTCTATCATTTGGTCTCAAAGCTATACCATTATTATCATAAACTACTTGGCTTAAGGAAGTATGGGTAGAGGAGATTTGTGACGGATAAGTAGTGGCGCATAAGAAAATTATGACTAAGGCGCAAGAGTTTGAGGCACGAGACATTGAAGCGTAGGATAATGAGACACACAACATGCTCAAGAGAAATTAATGGCATGTATGGTGGTAGGTGGAGCAATTAATGAAGGAATTTTGAAAACTTGGTTTAAATGCATGGGTTCTCAACATTATTTGCTACCTTGCAAACTTGAGAATAAATTTCAAATTATGAAGAAGAGCTAGAGACGAAAGCATTCTAAAGATTGAGTAAATTTATCATGTTGTGAAGCACGGTGTTGAGTACCCAGGAAAAAAAGTAGGATTTTAAGAATTGGTGCATGCAGCGTGATGAATGGGCGACTAGAGTTTTCATTTTGTAGCTAGGTTTTTACACAATTACAAAATTAAAAGGAGTGATGGCACCACGGAAAGATCCTAGTGGTAAAGAAGGAGGTTAACAAAAAAGCAAAGGAGTGGTTGGTAGAAATGTTGTATCCAGAAGGATTCATTAAAGGGTGGCCATGGAAAAAAATATTACTCAATGTAGGGTTACAGAAATTAACCACCACACTATAAAATGTATGAAGGACATCATGGAAGAAGTCTGAAATACTAACGGTGGTTGTGCAAGCGACACTAGGGTTTTGGATGCCTTGGTGAAGAAACTACTCAAGAGCATGGGCGTAATGTAGATCCTAGAGTTTCCCTACTTTGGAAATCCCGAGAAATTGTACCAGTGGCTAGTGTCATAGGTCCATGAAGATTATTTCTATTTCGTGGGCAGGAGAATGAGGATAACTACTAAATTGGTTGGAAAATTTACCAAGCTACGTGACACGGGTTTAGAAATTGCTAGAGACTTAATAGATGATGAGGGCATTGATGCCACAATAGCCCTATACAAGTATAAGAAGGGGCCGAGCTTTAAAGGTTGGTAATATTGCGAGACATGGTCACCGGAGTAGCAACGTGGTTAATAGGGATTAAAATAGGGCGACGAGAGATAGAACAAGGTAAACATGTATTGGTTGTATATAGCAGAAAATGGCCAATAAGACCTACTACAATATCATTGGTTACATTGCAGAAAGAAATTGGTGAATGAGGCACACATCCAAGTAGAAAAAGGTGAGAAGATAACTTGGGGCACAATTTTTTTATTAATTGTGTTCAGTGAAGTTGGGGTACCAGATGGTCCTAGGGAAAATATATGGGAGTTTTCTTTGGAGAAAAGTCCTCAGCCTTGAAAGATATGCCAAGTACATGTTATGTGGGTTTGTTTCCAACACATATAAAGAGCACTTGGATAAGTGGTTTCAGAGATTGCGTATGGAATTTGAGGGAGAATGGTGCATTTCATGTGAGTTTACCATTACTAGGGAGGTTGAATTTGTAGTTTACCAAAATTTTAGCTTGGGGTGCTTCCACATGAAGTCTAGAGAGAAGAGCCCATGGTGTAAGTTGCCTTTTGTGTTTACCACAAGGTATTTCAAGGACTCTATAAATAGATTTCATGACGCGTGTCAGCTCCAGTTTGATGCGAAAAAGTGGACATAGACATTCACATTCTGTGTAAAACATATGTATGGCCAAGTAAGGAGGCCTATGTCAAAACTATGGAGTCTGATACTATGGACATCACGCCGGAGAGTTTGGTTGTAGGGAAGATTGAACCAGCGCATGTCTACATATACCTCAGACCAAGGTTTAAGGACAAAAAAGTGGTGAAGGGCATGGATATGGCTCTACCCAGAACCTCCTACAAAGAAGAAAATAGTGGGGACTTCAAGGAATGTTGCATCTACGCTCCCTGCTCAAGAGGACCCAATACATACAGGACTTCAAAAATCCTAGAACAAGAGGAACTTGAAGATAGTGCTGGACTTCTGTATACAAGAAGGATTTTGAGGAAGAGGTGCGCTTCAAGATGTATAGGTCTTTGGAACTTCACATCCAGTAAGGAAATCACCATGCATGACTCGGTAAAGGATGAAGAGAAGGAGAAGAGAAAGAACATGAAGTATATCCCTATACAAGATAGTGAGCGGGAATCCCCACAACCAAGCACGTAAGAAGTAGAGGAGGAAGCTCTAAGAATGAGTGGAGATAGAGTGAAGCTTGACCCATTGTGGAGATACATGATGATGATGTTACAAATATATTGTGACATTATTAATAAATTGTAATATTATTAATAATGAGTTTATAGAACTCATATTAATAATATAGTTGTAATAGTTAGTATTAGTATTTGGGTGAGTTGTGAGAACAACTCACGTAGCTATTTTGGTGTGTGAGATAATAAAGGGATGAGAGAGATATCCTAGGGATAAATCTGAGAGATTCATGGAGAGAGATTGTAGGGTTTGAAGATGAGTGTTGACTCCACCTTTGTAGGAGATCAAACACTATAAATTATATGCTCCATCTATGTAAAGATATCTCGAATGAATTCAAATTAAATTATTATATTATTGGTGTATAGTTTCCTTTTTAGTATTCTAGTTTTTAACAAAGCTCGAGACAAAAATATTATTTGGTATCGAGCAGATCTTATAATCCTATTAATGTGTGTCTCGAGAGTGGAGTTAGTTTGGTATGTATTTTGGTCTTTGACAAAATAGAGTTGTTATGGCTTTAAATTCAATTATTCCCGTGTAAAGAACCGGTCATAATTTCTATTTTACGATATGGGTCTCTACATTTTTAATGGGTTTGAAGATGCATGCTTGAGGAGAATTTTGTTCAAATTTTAGCCAAACCCACATCACAGTTTAGGATAAACCATGAAAATGATTCTAAATTTTAAGCATTTTCTAGAATTTGGGATCGTAATTCACATGAATGTGGAGTATTCACTTATCAAAAAGTAGTTTCTAATCTTCCTATCAAATACAAATAGAGCAGGATGTGAAGTTTTATAAGGACACAAATCTGCAAGTTTTCATGATCAAATTATATACGGTTCAAGTTCACTCCACCATTAGGAAGATGGATAATTTTTGCTCCAGCTATGAGGAAATAACTAACCTCTATTTTTGTGCATTCTAGGGCAATTTCCTTGCATTTATACTTGTTCCATTATAGTATTGGATTCTTGACTTGGCCCATGGTTTTTTTCTTGATTGTAAGTGGTTTGTTTAAAGTTTTTTTGTTTGGTTATGTAGTTTTAGTAATTCCATAATGAGTTTTCACATTATAGATTTTCACATATTTGTTATGTTTAATGTTTAGATTGTAATCCTTCATATAGGTTTAGGTTTGAAGTTTTAAAAAATATTAAAATTTGTCCCACACTTTTACTTTTTGAAGTTTTGTTTTAATTCGTGGTTTTTTTTAAAGTCTTAATAAGTTTTCTTTAATATTTTGGTTTATAATTTTAGTTTTAGTTTTTAATTGTTTAATATTTTTTAAAGCTAAAAGTAATTATATATTACTTTAGTTCTTTGTTATGATTATATTTTGTTTGTTTTTATTTTATTTTTATGTTTAGAAGTAAAATGTTATTATCAAGATTTATAGTCAACGATTTTTTTTTTATTAAGGGCAAATAGTTTTGAAGGGACTATACCCGGATACAAAAGGGCTCAAAAGCCGATAGCAAAGGTGAGAGAAACAACCCGAGAGAAGGGAAAATGGCCAACCTAAGAGGGCTCAAGCGGCCCAAATATGACAATACATGTGAAGAAAGGAACCAAAATGAACAATGATCCAAAAAGAAGTAGAAAAGAACAAAAAGCAACCAAAAGAGAAACAACATGTTAAAACTCCACCAAAAGTAGCTCCAGAACCGCCAGATAACAACAACTTCGCAGCCAAAAAACAACAACACAGCAACCCGTTACTTGATAGCCCTATCAATCTTGGTCTTGATAACTGCAAAGACAACATGAAGAAGGCAATGGCGGTGGCTTGAGAGGAGTATTTCACATCCTCCCGAGAAATTGCAATATCCCTTCTCTCTTTAGGGCCCCAAATGTCCTCTTTAATCCCACTTAAATGAGACACTATGAACATGTTGTTCAATGAAATTATAAATGCTTTTAAGGGTAGATAATATGCGCTATCATTGCGACTTTTTGCATTCCTTATTCTACCATCCAAAACAAGTAACTTCTTAAAGACCTCAATGAATAACCCCCTCTTCATCATCAATTTGAAGAATTCCTTTTCCCTTAGCTCTTTCCATATTTTTTATAGTCCCTTTGAGCTCTTGTATCTCCTTTTCTAACATGTCCACTATGTCCATCAATTCCTCCTCCTTGGGCTCCTCCATCGGTTTATTGATATGCAGGAGGTTCTCAGCAAGTTCCAGGTCTTTGTGGCTCCTTAGGACCCGTTGAGAAGGAGGGATTTTAGCTTTTATGCTCTTGCTTTTCTTGCTGGAAGCAGCAACTTCAATCTTCCTTTTCAGCAGGGGGAGTGGAAGCGGTGTGAGCAGGTGGAGGTATGGAGGAAGAAGGTGGGGTAGGATTCATGGGGGGTAGCTAGAACAGTGGCGATGGATCAGGAGGATAAGCCCTTGGTGCAAAGGGACAGCCCTAGAGTGGCTCTGAACTTCCCTAATTGATTTCTCCAATGAGTTTATCAAATAGTGAGGGAAGCTGATGATGATATTTCTACGAAAGTGATTAAGAAATATCAAATGCATAGTCAAAAATTATTATTGAGCCTTGATCTATTATTTAGGTGATTAGTTGAGTGAAGTTATTTTGTATTGTTAATTTGGTGAAAGTTGTATTGTTTTGTCGTCATTAGTGTCAAAAGTTGTCATAACTGTATTATTGTAAAAGTCTTAAAACTATAAAACAAATTGTCTTACGGATGCATTTTCAGGGTAATTGATGTAAAATTTTTAATCAATATGATATTAAGCCTCAAAGAAATATTTTATAAGTAACATCTTTGATGGAAGATAGAGCCAACGGAGGAAGGAGTTCAATCAGCAACCTCTCACCGGTGGCAAGTGACGGGCCGCACAATGAAGTTGTGGCATTTTTTTAGTTGTGTTTATTTTCCACTATGTGAAAATAAGAACAGATGTCACATTCATGTTCAATTGTAATGTGTGAGAAATTCCTATATGTAACCTCCTAGAAGAAAACATTGTAGAGTATGTCTCTAAGTTTATTGTAACACTCATAGATTTGGAAAGGGTTGGTGGTAGATCCAGAAAACCACAGATGTAAAAAGGTAGATAAACTTTTACTGATGTAGCGGTCCTCTGACTGCCTTCCTTCTTTATGAAGATGATCCACTAGTGGAATGTTGAGTGTGTTCTTTTCATGGAGTAAATGTGGGATGCATTCCTTCACATAGTTGTGGTCATGTGCAACAAGACAGTCATCCGATTGAAGTTTACACGCCTTTCTTTGATCCAGATTATGAGGCAAGCCCATGCAACACGTTGCAGAAAAAGGAGTTATATTATACCATGTCAACATTAGGGGAGTGTATATTGGGAATTAATAATGTTAACAATAGGGAGTGAATGATACAAATATATTGTAACATTATTAATAAATTTAATATTATTAATAATGAGTTTATAGAACTCATATTAATAATATATTTGTAATAGTTAGTATTAGTATTTGGGTGAGTTATGAGAACAACTAACGTAGCTATTTTGGTGTGTGAGATAATAAAGGGATAAGAGAGATATCCTAGGGATGAATCTGAGAGATTCATGGAGAGAGATTTTAGGGTTTGAAGATGAGTCTTGACTCTACCTTTGTAGGAGATCAAACACTATAAATTGTATGCTCCATCTATGTAAAGATATCTCGAATGAATTCAAATTAAATTATTATATTATTCGGTGTATAGTTTCCTTTTTAGTATTCTAGTTTTTAACAAAGCTCAGACCAAAATATTATTTGGTATCAGAGCAAAGTGCTATAATCCTATTAATGTGCATCTGAGAGTGGAGTTAGTTTAGTATGTATTTCGGTCTTTGAGAAAATAGAGTTGTTGTGGCTTTAAATTCAATTATTCCCGTGTAAAGAACAGGTCATAATTTCTATTTTACGATATGGGTCTCTACATTTTTAATGGGTTTGAAGATGCATGTTTGAGGAAAATGTTGTTCAAATTTCAGCCAAACCCACATCACGGTTTAGGAGAAAACGTGAAAAGGATTCTGGAATTTTAAGCATTTTCTAGAATTTGGGATCGTAATTCACATGAATGTGGAGTATTCACTTATCAGAGCAGTTTCTGATCTTCCTATCAAATACGAATAGAGCAGGACGTGAAGTTGTTATAAGGACACAAATCTGCAAGTTTTCATAGTCAAATTGTATACAGTTCAAGTTCACTCCAGCCATGAGGAAGATGGATAATTTGTCGCTCCAGCTATGAGGAAATAACTAACCTCTATTTTTGTGCAGTCCCAAGCAATTTCCTTGCATTTATACTTGTTCCAATATAGTATTGGATTCTTGACTTGGCCCATGGTTTTTCTCCTGATTGTAAGTGGTTTGTTTAAAGTTTTTTTTGTTTGGTTATGTAGTTTTAGTAATTCCATAATGAGTTTTCACATTATAGATTTTCACATATTTGTTATGTTTAATGTTTAGATTGTAATCCTTCATATAGGTTTAGGTTTGAAGTTTTAAAAAAATATTAAAAATTTTCCCACACTTTTACTTTTTTAAGTTTTGTTTTAATTCATGGTTTTTTATAATGTCTTGATAAATTTTCTTTAATATTTTGATTTATAATTTTAGTTTTAGTTTTTTAATTGTTTAATATTTTTTAAAGCTAAAAGTAATTATATATTACTTTAGTTCTTTGTTATGATTATATTTTGTTTGTTTTTATTTTATTTTTATGTTTAAGAGTAAAATGTTATTGTCAAGATTTATAGTCAACAATTATTATTGAGTCTTGATTTGTTATTTAGGTGATTAGTTGAGTGAAGTTTATTTTGTATTGTTAATTTGGTGAAAGTTGTATTTTTGTGTCGTCATTAGTGTCAAAAGTTGTCAAAACTGTATTATTGTAAAAGTCTAAAAACTATAAAAAAATTGTCTTACGGATGCATTTTCGGGGTAACTGACGTCCAATTTTTAATCAATATGCTATTAAGCCTCAAAGAAATATTTTCTAAGTAGCATCTTTGATGGAAGATAGAGCAATGGAGGAAGGAGTTCAATCAACGACCTCTCACCACTGTAAGCAGACGGGGTTGCATAATGAAGTTGTCACATTTTTTAGTTGTGTTTATTTTCCACTATGTGAAAATAAGAACAGATGTCACATTCATGTTCAATTGTAATGTGTGATAAATTCCTATATGTAACCTCCTAGAAGAAAAATTTGTAGAGTATGTCTCTAAGTTTATTGTAACAATCATAGATTTAAAAAGGGTTGGTGGTAGATCCAAAAAACCACAGATGTAAAAAGGTAGATAAACTTTTACTGATGTAGCGGTCCTTTGCCTTCCTTCCTTATTTATGAAGATGATCCACCAGTGGAATGTCGAGTGTGTTATTTTCATGTAGTAAATGTGGGATGCGTTCCTTCACATAGTTGTGGTCATGTGCAACAAGAAAGTCATCTAGTTGGAAGTTTACACGCCTTTCTTTGATCAGATTATGAGGCAAGCCCATGCAACATGTTACAGAAAAAGGAGTTATGTTGTACCATGTCAACATTAGGGGAGTGTATATTGGAAATTAATAATGTTAACAATAGGAGTGAATGTTACAAATATATTGTGACATTATTAATAAATTGTAATATTATTAATAATGAGTTTATAGAACTCATATTAATAATATAGTTGTAATAGTTAGTATTAGTATTTGGGTGAGTTGTGAGAACAACTCACGTAGCTATTTTGGTGTGTGAGATAATAAAGGGATGAGAGAGATATCCTAGGGATAAATATGAGAGATTCATGGAGAGAGATTATAGGGTTTGAATATGAGTGTTGAATCCACCTTTGTAGGAGATCAAACACTATAAATTGTATGCTCCATCTATGTAAAGATATCCTAAATGAATTCAAATTAAATTATTATATTATTCGGTGTATAGTTTCCTTTTTAGTATTCTAATTTTTAAGAAATCTTAGACCAAAATAATAGTCGAAGAGATGGGCGAGCGCATATTCTATGAGACTATAGAACCTAGCATGAGTATTCAAGGAGATATCTCTAGTGAGGGAGAAAGAAATGTTTCTCGAGATATAGAATTCCTCATGTGCCCCATCTAGGAAGAAGGGAAAGATGAGGAGGAAGTGAACCAAGTGGTTAAAGGGGCTATCCCACAAGATGCATGCGTAGCTAATTAGCAAGATGTTATTATAAAGGCACATGGCTATTATCAGTATGTGACCTATTTTGAGAAGTGCATGGTGCTAAAAAGTAAGTCCCCACCTCTATAAATATGTAATTGAACTATGTAGTTTAGGGATGGGAATTATTGTAGAGTTATGCTACTAGTTTTGATGCGCACATGACTCATGGAGATACTTTATAGTGTAATAAGCTTATGTGTTTTACAATGTTTAATGCAATGAAGTATATTGGTTGGATAATGGTGTTAGACATAACTGAATATGGTTCTTGTATGGTTAATCTTACTATAGTTAATGTTTAGTTCATGATTCTATGAGATCTAGATCTGGTTTATGCATTGTGGAATGTTTATGTTTAGTTATGAATCTGGATATGTTTAAACATCATCTCACTAACATCCTATACAAGCAACTCTAAAGAGGGACCTAGTACCTTTGTGTGCTTTAGGTGAACACTTAGCTTAGGCTGAGTGATGTGCCAACATGCCTCGGTTATTCATAGTAAATTATATGTTGCATCATGCATGATCTCTTAGCTCTTCTAACTCCATGAGTTCCCGCATATCTAATTTCCATGGGCTCAAACATAGCTAGCTCAAACTACTTGAGAAGTTACATTGCTTGTAGCTCAAGAGATATGGGAAGCCTTGCTTCTCTTCGTAGACTAGCTTATATGGAGAGTTGCTTATAGACCTTTTGGGTGTAATTCTATCAGCCCATAGGGCTAATTTGAGCTTTGTGTGCCAGGTCCTCTAGTTTTCATCAAGATTCCTTATGATTCTCAGCAATTTTTTGTTCATGGACTCAACTTTCCCATTACCTAGGGGTAATAATTAGATAAAGTGTTGAGATATACTCCATTTCTAACAACCCATTCAATGATCCTTGTGCCAGAAAGGAAAAAACATTGTTTGATATGATTGTGGTAGGTATACCAAACCTTGTGACTATCCCCTCATAGAAGTCCAATATGTTAGACTCATTGGCTTCCTTGAGTGCTACCGCTTCGGTCCACTTGGTGAAATAATCTATTGTTGTTAGTATCCACTTGTGGCCTTGGCTTGAGTTTAGATTAATGACCCCAATGAAGTCCAATCCCCATTACATGAAAGGTTGATCCACTGAGATTGGATGAAGGGGGGCAGCTGCTAGCTTCTCCTTACCGTGAAGAATGCACATTTCTTGCACTTTTTAATCCATGCATAACAGTCACTAAAGAGTGTAGGCCAATAGTAACCAACTTTCATGATCTTGAGAGTTGTTACCCATGGAGCAAAGTGACCTCTAGCCTCTCCATCATGGAATTCATGTAGCACTTTCTCAATATGATTTTTTCCAATGCACCTTAAGAGAACTCCATTCATATCTCTCTTGAACAAAATGCCATCCACAAGCACATATGGGATGGATTGGAGCTTGAAGTATCTTCTCTTTTATTTTATCAATTATGGAGAGAATAGAACTATTTAAAGATAATGCACCATATCTTGAGTCCAACATGGAGTGGGTACACTATCAACTAGTTGTTCTTGATCATTTTATGACACTAGGACAACTTCTTTTTATCATTTACTTCATCATGTGTATTGGAAGCAAGCTACTTGAACACAAAATGTTTCCATAGACCAGCTTGGTCATCTTTATTTCTATGTCATACTCTACCACATGGGTGATCCAACCCACCCTTTTCTCATTCAAATCCTTGTTCAGGAGAAAGTATTTGACCCCGACATGAGACACTAATAATTGAATCTTATTGTTTGATACCAAGTGCTTGCACTTTTCCAGCTCCTAATGACAACTAAGATGAGCTTTTCAATGAAAGAATATCTTACTTCATAATCTTCCAAGCTCTGGCTAAAGAATGCTATGGGCTGCTCCAAACCTTCTTTATTTAGCTATACCAAGATAGCTGAAATTGTATCTGAACCACCAAAGGCATAGAGCATGAAGTCCTTTGAAAAATATGGGTTTATGAGAGTTGGGGCCTAAGATATGGCTTGTTTTATGGCCTCAAAACTATCTTTACCCTCATTTGTCCATTTGAATGCAAGGTTCTTCTTCAACATCATCATTAGTGGCCTAACAAGAGTGGAAAATTTAGGTACAAATATGTGAACAAAATTTATTCTCCCTAAGAAAATTTGGAGAGATTTCTTTTGGCTTGGTAAAGGAAGTACCTAGATGGCTTCAACCCTTTCAGGATCAATGGTTAGTCCTTCCCTCGAGACAATGTGGCCTAATAGCTTTCCTTTCGTGAGCCAAGAATATACACTTTTTCAGATTCAAGGACACTCTGAATCTTCTACATCTTTGGAAAACTTTCCTGAGGTGGAAGATATGGTCTTCTACATTTATTGAGAACACATTGATATCATCAAGATATACAAAAACTATCTTGTTAATCAACCCTTTAAATTCCATATCCATAGCTCTCTAGAATATAGCTCCGGTATTTGATAGTCCAAAAGGCATTTTATTATAAGCATATGTGCCCCACTTTGTGGTGAAGGTTGTCTTGAACTAATCTTCTTCCTTCACCATGATTTGATTGTAACCTAAGTAGCCATCCAACAATGAAAATCTCTCTGAACCAGCTACTACTTGTAATATTTTCTCCATGGAAGGGAGTGGGTAGTGGTCCTTGAGTGAAGCTCTATTTAGATCTCGGAAGTCCACACACAATCTAATTTCTCTTTTTATTTTCTCACTTGGTACCAATCTTCCAACCCAACTTGAGTGCTTGATAGGAAAAATAATATTTTCCTCTATGAGTTTATTCAATTATTTTCTCATGAGGGGTTCAATATAAGGATTCACCACTCTTTGTTTTTTCTGATGGGCTTCGATCCAGAATCTAATTCAATAGTATGTTGTGCCAATTTTGGATTAAATCCTCTCAAATATTTATAATTCCATGTAAAGACATCCATAAATTCTTGACAAAGTTGAAAAAAATCAGATTTTTCTTGTTGAGTACTTACTTTGCCAATTTGTAGCACCTTACCTTCACCTATTGAAATAGAATCTGAGTCTTCACCCTTAACCTAAATGTTTTCTTTTTCTTTCTAGAACTAATCATTGGGGTTGAAGATTTACTCGAGAGTCACCAAACATTTAGGGAGTTTTTTTGTTCTCATCTGAACCACTTGGTCACCATACTACTGCTTTAATTTGTCTTGATTTCCAGTAGAGAATTCGGCTTCTTGTTTCAATAAATTTAGGATTTGTTAATAATTTTTGAATATTTTTCAACTTGTATTATTGTCGAGCAGGTGGCCTTACAACCACCTTGATGTGACGTTGAGTTATATCTTTCTTGATATTGTCAACAATGTCAAACTCTACCCTAATTGCTGCAAGTTTTTCCACAACATCATTCTTCTTCCTTGGAATGGAACTTATGCTAAATGCCTCAAAATATTCAATAAGATCCCATACCCAGTTCTTGTAGCTTTTTAGAAGAGTATTTTTAACAATTTTGATTTCTCTAACCTAATTTACAATTATTTTATTGTCCTAAAATACTTGCAAGTTCTTAATACCCCTTTTCCTTGCCCAGTGTAAGTCATGGATCAATGCTTCATATTCAATTGTGTTGTTTAAACAATTGAATTGAAAACATAATGTTGAATAATACTTTATACCTTGGGGTGACATAAGCATTGTTCCTCCTCCAACACCTTGTCTACTCCTTGAGCCATAGACAAGGATAAAGTGGGACTAGTAGAAAAGGGGTACACACACAAAAAGAAGGTGTAGAATATGAGGAGAAATTTTCTCCTATAGCTAAGATCAAAACAATCAAGATGATATTTTCTCTAGCCACATAGTTTGGTTAGAAATTCCATTAGATAGACATAAAAATTTCATTTCTAAATGGATATCTACAAGAATAAGTCTACATGACTCAAGCTGAGGGATATGTCGTACCTAGTCAAGAAATAAAGGTATGTAAACTCATGAAATCTCTTTATGGCCTTAAACAGGTACCTCGAGCTTGGTACATCAAAATTGATGAGCATCTCATACATCATGGATTGTTTAGAAATCCATACAATCCCAATATCTACCTCAAAAATAAAGGGGGGAGATTGTGATTATTGTTTTCAATGTCGACGATATAGTTATCATTGGAAGTTCAGTGAATATGATCGTTGCAACGAAGAAATATCTTAATCGATCATTTAACATGATAGATCTCAGGTTGATGTACTATTGTCTTGGATTGGAATTATGACAGAAAGAGAATCATATCTTTGTTTCTCAGTTGAAATATACCAAGACAACACTTGATAAATTCAAGATGACGGATTTCACACCTATTGCTACACCTATGGAGAACATATTGATGTTATCTCATTTAGATCCATCTATTGTGGTAAATGTAACTCTCATCGCCAGATTAATTGGGAGTCTCATTTACCTCACATACACTAGACTAGATATCAGCTTTCAGCGTGAGCTATCTATCCATGTTTATATAAAAACCCATATTTTTCATTAGAAGACAGTAGGGTGAATCTTGAGATATCTCAAGGAACAAAGTGGATCTTGGTCTAGAATACAAGAAGAATGAATGAAAATTCTTCTTGAATGGATATTCAAATTCAGATCATGTAGGAAACATTGATGACAGAAAATTCACTTCAGGATTTGTGTTCTTTTTTGGGATCGGACCGATATCATGGGGAAGTAAGAAACAAAACTTTTTTCTTGTTATTCTATAAGCTAGTATCATTCTGCAAGTGAATCTGCTTGCGAAGTGATATGGCTACGTCACATACTTGAAGGACTTGGAATACCATAGGACAAATTGACCATCTTGTATGTTGACAATGAAGGTGTTCTCAAACTTGTTCGCAATCCAGTTTTTCATGAAATAACAAAGCACATTGAGGTATAGGTACATTTCATATATGATCATGTCTTGAAACATAATATACAACTTCAATTTTTCCCAACAGTTGAACAACGAGAAGATATCTTCACAAAGTCACTTGCACGTGACAAATTTGAGTTGTTCAGAGAATTCCTCTCTTCATCCCTTGAGGAAATGCAAAATTAAGGGGGAATGTTAGGGTAAACATATTTTACCTAGGTTAATTTAGCATAGGTAAGTTAATTATTAAATTGTGGTAAGTTGTTATAAACCATATTTTAATTGTATTTGGGAATAGTATTCCCATAGCATGTTGTTTATAATTATTTGAGTTGTTATATGGTTCAAACAATATATTTGTAATTATATGTGCACGGGTATGTTTATTATTTCATTTTTGCAACATCCCTTTTTCGCACATGGTTGTTCAATTCCTATAAGAATTGTAGCACATTCATTGTAATTTTGATTTGATTGATTATTAATAAAAGTGTGAGGCTTCCGTCCCTCTTCTACACTTTCAACATTGAATGAAGATCCATCGGTGAAAGGTCCTCGTTACACTTTTGTAGGATGTAAAAAACAATATAACATGTAGGCAGCTATCTCATTGTTACTTTACTACCAACCATATTGTCCCCTTTGAATGAGACATGTGTGGGGATATATTAGAATTCCTCATCCACCATTTTGGATATCAATACAATAGTTGTGATAGTGTTTGGCATTTGTTTTTGTTTTCTTGTATTTCCATTTACTTCCCTCCTCTCGCCTTTAATCCAATATTTTATGTATACGTAATATGTGCTTTTCAGATTCCATGACATATGTACTAGGTATTTTGACATACGTCCCTTCCACATAACTTAAATTTATCTATAGTATGTTCAAAAGTTTAACCTTGATCATAACTTCTAGCATTTGATGTGAATGTATTAAGTACAATGTTGTTGATGGTAGGTTCATTCATACCTAGAGTTAAATTCAAAGCGTGATTGAAAGCACTTAGAGATAGATTATAGAGAGGTCCTTCATTGCAAGCAAGGTTTTTCTCAACTTCAAACATAAATTGTTTTTTTTTCATGATTTTCCTTTACTTTTCATGTACTAGATGGACTAGAATTTAGCTTTTGGAATTTTTAGGCATTGTAAGGTATTTTTAACAAGTTTTCATTACTACTACATAGAGGATTTATATGAATTTGGGAATACCAGTTGATGCAATGGATATTCAAATGCACTCCACATTTTTACCGGTAACTCTTCCGGAATTTATTTTGCCTTACTTTTATAATAGAACCATCTTGATGGGCCAACTGGTTGGGAGGCCATTGGATGAGAGCTCCTTCTCATATGGAGAAACCCTTGTAAAGAGGCCTACTTAATTTATCAACATACACCCCAAATGTATTTCCATCTAATTATTTAATGTGCACCATGTTTCCTTCACAAACATTTGTAATTGTTGCTTCTACAACAATTTTGTGTTCTTTTAAATAAAAATGTATCAACTTGGTAATAACACACTTGAAATTCAAATTGAAGTTAGTGTTTGATGTGCTAGCTATTTCTTGGAGTTTAAAATTTCCATTCACATGAAGTGTAATTCTTGTTTCTAGATAAAATTGGTTTTTATTTGGATAGACAACTTTGATGTTACACTTTGTAGACTTGGATAGAAATCATTGCATGTAGTTATAATATTCTCCACAAAAACACCAAATTGTGTGGATCCCGTAACTACACCCAAAATCACATGTTGTTCTTGTACTAGGGATATAAACCCTTCAGCTATGTCACCTTCTTTTAGAGCACACTTATGTTTTAACACCATGTAGGTTGTAACAAATTCATCCCTATCTTTAGGAGTTGTGAAACAATGGCTATTAATGTTAGAATTAAAACCCTCATTCTCATTAAATGTATCCTTTGAGTCACTACTCGGGATATTTTAAATTCCATCACCCCACATGTGAAACTTTTGAAACCACATGCTTAATAATTTTCTTCCTTTCCTATTAGTGTGAAATCACAAAGCACTTCCAAATGAGTTATAAGGATCTACTTTTCTAAGGCGGGGTAATTTGGTGTGATTTGCATAACATTGGATCATTCCTCAGTCATGTGGGACTTATAAATGGGAATGACCCTCTAAAAAGGTTGGTTCCTCTTCCTAATCTACCTACCATAAGCTATTTCGGCAGGAAATCTAATCTAATCCTAATATAACTTCCAAGGAGACAAGGAGAGAAAGAAAAAAGGAAAAATAGAGCCTACACTAAAACAAAGTTGATACACCGAGAGAAGGAAATGTTGATCATCTACCTTGAACTACCATGAAACAAAGAGAGGTGAGCAATGGAAAGGATGGATAGCAACATCACGAGACCATAGTTCATATTCACACGAGAAAATGTTGCAAAACCCCATGAACACAGCTCCCAGATCTGCAAGTGAACATTCAAAACATGCACAGATACCCATGCAATGAAGAGAGGTAAGAAGAGACAACCAAAAATGAGGAAGGATGGAAAAATGCATCACAAAGCAAATTTTTATTGCTTTAGAGTTTACACAGAGAATCATCTATAGACGAGGAAAAAAATGCCATTTACAGAGTGCGGGAAGAGGTTCAAACTCCATTTCGACCCTAGGGAAGAAAAGAAGGGAGAGGCAAAGAAGAAAAATGAACAAAAACTAATTAACCTCTCGAAATGATGCCTCTGTTACAATATATAGAAGAATGGGAGAGAGAAGAAGGAAAGAATCGAATCCTACTCCAACCACTCTGAGATACACATTGAATCCCATTTTGAAAGCTCAACCACCGAAAATCAATGCCTTTTGTAAATCTACCCACAATATGTCACTTCTAGATCCCCAACAGATCGAATCAAATCAGATCTGGTAGTTGAAGAGATTGGATTTTGTGTTAATGGCCTAAAAGACTTTTCTTTGTTTTTCTCCCACCTAACCTCTTCAAAATTAAATTTTCAGACTCCCATGGCATAGACGACATCAAGATCTTTCCAATGGTGTCAGATTTGCAATATTTCGAGCCCTGGGTCGAAAGATATGCCCCTTTGAAATTTTGCATCGATTTTGTACAAATGGGCGGGAAAAAATTTGAAAAATGGGTCCCCCTTTTGATTGGGACATGTGGCAGCCAAATTGGGACAAAAATCAGGTCCATGGGTCCACAATTACCTTTTGTCTTTTGCGCAAAAAACACAAAACTTTAAAAAATCCCCCCAAAACTCTGCATGGACACGTGGCTCCTTTTGGTTGGCTAGGAAATGTGCTTCCATCTTTGCTTTTATGCCTTTTAGACAAAAGGAAAACTTTCACTTTTACCTCGACTACCCACCTTGGATTTCACTCGAGCTCAAATGTTGACTTTTCCTCTTGGCAGAGTCGCGGGCCCTTTTGCAACTTTTACTCCTTTTAGGGGAAAAGGGTGAAAAACTAAATTTTCCCGATGCCCCACCTTCCCCTGGGACACGCGTCAATATGGTGCTCACTCAGGAACCTTTACTCCTTTTAACCCTTGAAACAGCGCCCTTAGGACACTTGGTAGCTTCGTTGGCTTGGCTTATGCATTGACTATTCAACTAACTCTACCCCCTTTGAGGACATGTGGAGGCACCACGCTTGTTTGCAAACCCGACCCAAAGTTGCCTTTAGAAGAGCGTCGAGTTGACACTTGTCATCCTCCACTGCTTTGTGGACTTTTCAACGGTCCCTCTTACTTTTTGACTTTGGGCTACGTGGCGAGCTTGCGCTCACTTGGGTCTCTACCTTGGGACCAACTCTTGGAGATGCGCTAGGCTGACACTTGGCACTCTCCACTTACACTTTCATACTTAGCCATTTTTGAAGCTTTTATGCCCACCCCTTGACTCTTTTTGACCATTTGCTACGTGGAGGTCTGGTGCAAGTTTGAGATCCCCTTTTTAGATTCACTTTGGAGAAGCTCCATTAGTACACGTGGATTTCTACGTTGGCTCCTCCATACTTAATAGCTTTTGACCTTTTCTAAACCGTTTGAGCCCGAGGACTTGAATCTTCGTAATTCTTCCTTCTTCTTGCTTCCGGCTCCTCCTCGTAGCATCTTCCCTTCTTGTCTGACCTTGTTATCTTATAGTTGAGTCTTCCTGTAGCTTGCAAAAATAGATTTAAGACATGAAATGGCTTGACAGAGTTATTTTCTTTGCATAGGGTCATTTAATCATTCTTTCCCTGCCACTCCATTGTTGAGTCCTCCCTCAACCCTTTAAATAGATTTAAGATGTGGAAATGCTCAAAAGAATTGTTTCTTCTATTTCTTCTTGTAGGGTCGAATTTGACTCTCTCTCGAGCACTTTTCCTAGTTCTAGAATGAGCTCATGGGTTTGTATCATTTCCCTTCATGTTTTCTTCATGTGTAGGGCTCGTTCTAACCAAATTTTCTGGGGTGGTGAATTTGGGATAACATTTCCCATGGGATAAATTATCCCTTGTTTTCAATTTCTACCAGGGTTCCATAATCATCATTTGTGTATAGAAGTCTCCCTCTGCCATTGAATACAATACATATTGTGACAACGAATAAGATAGACCCCACTTCTCTATAATGAAGTGTATCTTTAGATGTATAAACCGAGTCCCTTCACAACTTTCACACCATTGGATAGTAAATCCACATGTGCTCCATCTTCAAAAATTAAGTTCATTTTCAAATTTATCCACAAATAAAAAGAGAAAATTAGTACGAGGACAACTAAATCTTTAACACTAGTATGGAGAATTGAAATCACAATGAGAAAATAAAAAAATACATCTTATATGAACATCTTTAAAACCTAATTTAATCCAAATATTTGAACATATAAAAATATATATTAAACCATGAGATCCCACAACTATGTGTATAGTTTTATCCATAAAACACATAGTGTATGGGAAAGAAGCCAATGATCATGAATCTAAATGTAGGAGGTTGTTAGAGTTACTTAAATATCATATTTTTTAAAAAAATTACCCTTTAAAAGATTAATATTTTTTAATGCACAGACTTTCTTTTATGCATTTAAATTTTGTTGAAAAAGTATTTCTAATGGATTTAAAATAGGTACTATTAGTGCAAATCAGCAACACCCCCTGGATGTTGATTAGATTTCTAGTTTGATCATTCTAAGCATCCAGTGTGATTGCACAACATTGAAACCTCTCTCCAAGTGTGGGACTTGTAAAAATGAGAAAGGAATCCCAGAGAAGGTTGGTTCCTCTTCCTAAAGTACCGCCACAAGTTGTTTAGTGTAGGAAAGCTAATCTAATCCTAATCTAATCTCCAAGGGGACAGGAGAGAGAGAAAAGAGAAAAAAACAAAAGCCTACACTAAAACGGTGATACACCGAGAGAAGAAAATCTTGAACATCTATCAAAACTACTATGAACATAGCTCTAACCTGCAATGAACATTTAAACATGCACAAATACCGCAATAAAGAGAAGTAAGAAGAAAACAAGAAAGGATGGATAGATGCATCACAAAACACGTTTTTGTTGCTCCAGAAGTTTGCACAGAACATCATTTTAATGGTAAAAGGCAAAAACGCCATTACAGAGCAGGGGAGGAGGTTCAAACTCCATTTTCAACCCTGGGGAAGAAAAGAAAGGAGAGAAGAGCAGAAAAGATGAACAACCCTAGAAAGAAGCCCCTCCTTACAATTTATAGGAAGAATGAGAGAGGGAAGAGAGAGGAATTCCAAATCTACCCCAACCACCTCCAGACTACATTTAATTCATCTCATTATGGCGGTAGGTGAGAACCTTAGCAAACCCAAAAAGTGGTGAACTGTATTTTTCATTTTTAAGAATTTTTCTCACCTAATTAAATATATCTAGTCTTAGTTAGACAAAGGACCTCGTAAGATTTCCAAAAAGTCCAACCTTACGTTAATCCGAGCTCCTGTGAAAAGTTATGGCGATCTCGAATATCCGGGTGGGGTCCGCTTCTGTCGGCGCTCGAGAATGTGCGCCTCTGAAGGTGCACCTTGGCGCATCCATCTTCATGTCAACATACCCTTACGTGTGCCAAGGCATGAATTTTTCCATGTCGACACTCTATGTCATGCGTCCTTTATGTGTGCCAAGGCGCAACTTTTACCATGTCGACACTCTATGTCATGCGCCCTTATGTGCGCCAAGGTGCGACTTTTACCATGTCGACACCTTTTTACCTGCACCATAGGCGCATCCATTTTTGTGTCGACATCCTCGAATGTGCACCTCTTACCTGCACCATGGGTGCATCCATATTTTTGTCGACATCCATTTTCATGCACCCTTTACCGCGCTTCGCGCATCCATCTTTGTGTCGACATCCATTTTCATGTGCCCTTTACCTGCGCCATGGGTGCATCCATTTTTGTGTCGACATTCATTTTCATGCGCCCTTTACCTGTGCCATGGGCGCATTCATTTTTGTGTCGATATTCATTTTCATGCGCCCTTGACTGCGCGCCAGTGCAAATTTCTGCATGTCGACACTCATTTTCATGCACCCTTTACCTGCGCCATGGGCGCATCCATTTTTGTGTCGACATTCATTTTCATGTGCCCTTTACTGCGCATGGCGCATCCATTTTGTGTTGACATCCATTTTCATGTGCCCTTTACTGCGCCATGGGCACAAATTTCTGCATGTCGACACTCTTTTCCTGCGCCTCTTACCTTGTGCCAAGGCGCGACTTTTTGCCATGAATAAATGTTAGGTTTTGAGTTCCTTTGATTTCCATATTCTTGTGCTTGTCTATATCTACCGGGGAAGATATATACAATGTGTACTTTTCAAGACAAAGAAAATTAATATTAGCCATTACTTGTGAATAAAATCAAATTTTAGGGACAACCGACGTGTCTCCTTTTGATTGGCTGATTTGTACATGTGACTTAATTTTACTTGTGTTATTGGCTACCTTTTTTCTAAATTTTAAGTGTGAAAATGATAAATGTTGACTTTGATTTTGACAACCAGTGGTACTATACTTCACATTACCACTCAAATTCATTAGATTATGCACATTCATTAGATTATTTCCCCTATGGATTTCAAAATTTGTATAGTCTAACGTTGTGACTTAATTTTTTTCATACACACTAAAATTCATTTCACCTCCCCGAACACCATTTAAGGAAATATGCTAAAATGAAAATGGTTTCCCAACACCTTAATTAACATAAAGGACAATTAAATATATTCTATTCTCACGTGCATGATGATAATGACTTGGCATGGTTTACCAAAACACAAGATAGCCATGTTAAGATGAATATGAAGGACAAAAGGGCGGTTCCACCTTAGAGAGAAATTATTAAAAAAGGAGGTTATGAAGAGAAAAGAATATTTGTATTCAAAACATTCACAAAGGCCATGTGCTCCCTTATCTCCACCAATTGAATCTTGATCTGAATTTAGAGAAGTCTTTCCCGAACCAAATAAAGCTCTAAATTTTGTGGTATATGCCTTAACTTCATCAGATGAATAATAAGAAACTATGCAAACCAGAATTTTAGTGAGTGTAGTCTCATTGCAACGCTCTCAATCTTATCCCTCCACTTCATATGAAGTGAGAAAAAATTGGGTATAACAATACATAATTCCCCACAAAGAACATCTGAATTGGGAGGCACAAGAAGAGCCCTTGGTAAACATTGAATTCAATCGTAAGACGGGAACCTTGAAAAGGGTAACCAAAAGAAGATTTCAACACAACAAGCCGTTGTTTGGCATGGAAATTTTGAATACATATTCACTCTTACAAAGAAAAGGAAAGCCAAAGGCTCCCAAGTGGTGAAATATGAGGAAGATCTAGAATCCTTGATAAGGGATACAACTAAAGAAGCCATAGAAGTAGTGAGAGGAGTACGTGCTACAAATAAAGAGCTTAAAACTCAATTAAAGGTCGTAGTTCCTCAAGGTGCGTTTATGATGTAGAAGCGGGAATTACATGGATTGTAAAATAATATAGAGAAATGCATCGTTGCAAAGGAGCAAGAAGAACCGTTCTTGAAAAGGAATGAAAAACTCATTACAACAATGACATAATTACAGAAAACATTAATACATATGGGGCAAGCCATTGAAAAAGGAACTTGTAAAGACCCTTCAATTATGACCATGGATGCTATTGGTATATGCTCAACATATGCTAATTATATGAAGGAAATAATTAGAAGGAATGGAATCAATAGGTAAGAAGAATTTCTATGCATTATGATGACATTATTTCTAGAGGAAATCTAGAAGCTTTAGTCATGGAAGTATTTAACCGAAAACATGAATTGGTTTCTAATGAATAGTTCACGACAACACTTAAGCAATTCTTAGTTAATTTTGAAAGGAGAATAACTGAGGTGAACAAAGGATAAAATTCACATGTCATTAAGATTGTTTCCAAAACAAGGGAAAAAATACAAAAAATAGAGATTGAAGGAAATTGTCAAAAAATCAATTTGTAGTCAAAAGGATTTTCTTGACAAGACTACTATGCTATATAAAAGCCCGTTTTTTTCCATAGGAAAGATAACCATAGATTCTCATATTTTCAAAAAATTTATTGAGGAGGCATAACAACAAGATGATAAAACAAGTCTCAAATGAGAGAAACAAACCGGGAAGCAACTATGCTCGCATAATCAAATCAACAATAGCCCATAATTAAGGAAGAATCATAGTGAATCATAAATTGTAGTATCTAAGATAGTCGGGTAAGCAACGTAATATGTATAACATGTTAATAGATGAATATTTATAATTGATTTAATGTTTGTGTATATATTTCAAATGTTATACTCATCTAAACATGAATTTTTTGTTTTGATACGCTAAGCTCCAAATATGTCGTTGTGGCATAAACTACCGCACACTATTCTCAAATATCTCGTAAATGAGTACCAATCATTAAGCTTCACGATATCTTACATGTTTTTTGTTAAATCATAGCAACACCAAATATTTAAATAATATTTTACAACATAAGCTAGTGAATGCTAAGCCAAAAAATCATTCTTTGACTTGTTAAATTCTAACAATATCAAAGATGGAAATGTACAATAGTGGTAGTGTCTTAGCGGCATAAAACTTCAATATATACATTATTTAGAACTAATCTCTAGGCTCAAAAATGCTTTTGAGGCATTACCTAGTAGAAACTAAGCTCACAATATCTCACTTTTTTTTTTTCGTTGAATCCTAGTGACAACATATCTTCAAATAAAATGTTCAGGATAAGCTAGCGAAACTAAGATACAAATTTCATTATTTGTCTTGTTACACGCTCGAGACATCTAAGCTCAAAATATTCTATTGTGGGAGCACCTAGATTCCATGTAGCTCAATTTTTTTAATTTGATTTGTTAAAGCATATCATCAACATCTTGAAAACATTATGAGTATGCATATTCTAGTGGATGCTAGCCTCCTGGAATCTTAATTTAATGTGTTAAATCCTTTCTACTACTATGATACAAATATTATGGGTTAAATCCTAACAAATGCTAAGCTTAAATTATTACATCATTGTAAAGGCTAGTGACTGCTAAGATCAAACCAATTTCATTTAAAATGTTAAATCCTATTAAAAGATTTGTTTTAAATATTATGTTGTCACAGTACATAGTGGCCACTAATTTCATACTACCTTAATTTAATTTGTTAAATCCTAACGACCGCTAAGCTCCAAATAATATGTTGCCACAATACTTAGTGAACGCTAGACTCGAAATATATTTCTTTATTTTGTTAAATCTTAGCGACCATTATGTTCCAACTATTATGATGTGGAAATTTCTTAGCTGCCTAAGATTTCAAAATATCTATTAGTGAGTACCAATTACTAAGCTCAAAAAATGTTTTCGAGGCATAACCTAGTGACCGCTAAACTTGCAATATCTTACATGTTTTTCATTGCATCGTAGCGACAACATATCTTCAAATAATATGTTACAATATAGGCTAGCGGACACTACACTAAAACTTTCATTCTTTGTCTTGCTATATGCTTGAGATATCTAAGCTCAAATTATTCTATTGTAGTAGCACCTAGATGTCGTGTAGCTCAAAATTTGCTAATTTGATTTGTTAAATCATATCACCGATAACTTGCAAACATTATGAGTATACATATTATAATGGACTCTAGCCTCCTAGAATATTGATTTAATGTGTTAAATCCTTTCATTGATATGCTCCAAATATTATGGGTTAAATCCTAACGAATGCTAAGCTTAAATTATTACATAGTTTAAACGCTAGTTAGTATTGCTAATCTCAAATCAATTTCATTTAAAATGTTAAATCCTCTCAAAGCTTTATTTTAAAAACTTATGTTGTGGCGGTATGTAGCGAATGCTATTTTCATACTACCTTAATTTTATTTGTGAAATCCTAGTGATTTGCTAAGCTCCAAATAATATGTTTCGGCAATACTTAGAGGATGCTAGACTCAAAATATTTTTTTATTTTGTTAAATGTTGGTGCCATTTTTGAGCTTGCACCTTATTGCCTAATTTTTAAAATCTATATGTGCTCAAAAAATGTTTTACCCATTGAATTGATGGTCTATAATTCTTCCCCTCTAGTTGGATGCTTTAAAATGCTCACAAACTTGTTGGTTTTCCCTTTTCTCGTGCCCAAGTTTTTCCAATTTTGCGGGCTATGTTGTTTTTCCCTTTGCTAGATTGTGAAAAAATCAAATTTGATCAATTCATACTTGTTTGTAATTGAAAATCCCATCCCAAGGTCGAAAATGTTGTAAAATCATGCTTTAGTTGATTCAAAATCGAAAAATCTACCATCCTTGGTGAAAAAATTGAATTCTAGGGCATCCCTGGAATTTTTACGTTTTGATGGTCAGACGAGCGTCATTTTCCGTCAAATTCATCCTCATAAGGTATTGGAAATGTGGCGGGTTTGCATTGGCTAAGGAAAGGTGGGGAGGTGCTCTAACTTTTCATTTTAGCCTTTTCAAGAAAATGGGGCATTTTCGGGCCCGAGGCCCTATTTTTTCCAAATTGCCTACGTGGCATGTTTTCATTGGCCGAGGGGATGCGGGTGGTGGGGGACTTAGATTTTTTTGGATCTAATTTTATAAAGTTTCAAAACCAATTTTTCCCCGCTCCAATTAAAGGAGGACACGTGGCAACACGGCGGCGCAGAGCGGGTCGGCAAGGCTGGCGGAGGGAAAAGGGGATTTTTTCCTTTTTCACAAAAAGGTTAAAGTAAATTTTTGGCCTAAAGCCCTCGGCCAATCGCAGGTGGACACATTTCCATGAAGGGTCGAGGGAAGTGCGGGCCACGGAGAATGAAATGGGGAATTTTTCCCCCTTTTTTTGCAAAATGGATAAAAGGCAAATTTTTGGCCCGAAACTCCGCAACAAATCAGGAGAGGACACGTGTCCTGAAAATTAAAAAGATGGTGTGGGTCAACATTGAAGTTTGTGAATTTTCAAAAAATTGTAAGGGAAGTTTGAAGGAAGAAAGGGAGATTTGGATGCGTAGTGTATAGGAGGGCACCATGTGGTAGGGATAATTTTGGAGGCGCGGGCCCGCAGAGACAAAGTGAAAATTTTCCCTTGGCTTAAAGGAGTAAAATGAAGATTAAGCCCATGGGTCCTCAACAAATGAGAGATGGATGCATGGCAGAGGACAAGGTGGGTCGGTGGGCTAGTGGAGGTAGGAAGGAAATTTTTCCCTTTTTCAAAAAATACTCAAAATCAAAATTTGATGCACTGGCCCACTAGCGAATCACAAGGAGACACGTGGCAAGGAAAAATCTGGAGGTGCGGGCCCGTGGGGCAAAAAGTGAAAATTTTCCCAATTTCCAAAAAGGTCAAAATGCACATAATTGAAGTGTAATTTCAATGGGACCCACCATATGCCACGTGTCAGCTCAAAATTTCAAGGGCGAGGGGGAAGGAAAAAAGTCAAAATTTTCCATTTTTCCAAAAAATGTGGAAAAGTAAAAAATGATCCCAATTTTGGTCCCAATTGTTTTTGGACACATGGCGGGCCCAAGAGGCAAGCGAGGGAAAGGTGGCAAAATTTTCCAAATTTTCAAAAGGTCGCAAATGCATTTTTTAAAGGCATAGGCCCGGTCCAATCATTTTTTGACACGTGTCCTACCTTATCCAAAGTTTAAAAAGGTAATATTGAGCATATTTTTGGATTTCATCTTCCACATGGAGGGCTGATATTAAAGGTTGATGTAAGATCAATAGTTGCTGTGCAATTTCATTTTTTGGCCACCATTTTTCCTCCAGGAAGCTTGGAATCATGATTTTTGCATCAAAATTCATCAAATTTATAGTGATTTTGTGTCCTCTTGGCCTTCTAGGATCATTGGCATCACTTTCATGGCTTAATTCTTTGACTTGTGATGTTTTTGAAGCAAATTTTTACCCCAGCCCGAGAAAGCACATGAAATGACAAAATCAAAAGTTGCAGAGGTAGTTTAAAAGGGTAAAAAGGTGAAAATGATGAGTAAGAGGTGTTTGCATGCCTCAATGATGAAAAACATGCCTCCAGGATGGATAATGATCCAAATATTTGTAATGATTTAATCTTTTGGGCACATCGGCAACATGTGAGTGTTTTTCTGTTTGATGTCATTTTCATTGAATCATGAAGAGTTGTTGTAACAGAATTGATCCCATGGCATATTATTTGCTTGGGAAGAAGGCTCCAATGTGGCATGAGGTATATAGTGCATTTTGGAGAAATTGTAAAGAGGAGGGAGTTGAAAATCATGAGAAAATTTTGAGAGAAAGCTCATTTTCTGAGAAATCCACCAAAGAACTAGGTTAATGTCTCATGTGTTGGAAATTCATGTATGTGAGTTGGTTACAAGTGTATAGCCATCACACAACTCTGAGATTGTTCATGTAACTCTCCCCTGTTATTGAATCTAACAAGTTTTGAATTAAATCTATGTTTTTCTTTGGGCAATATGATGTTTGTTATCATTTTAAATGCTCTGAAATAAATTTTATTGTTCTTGTTGCAATCTTGCATTGAAAGTCTTTAGAAATCACACAGGATCTCCATTTCTAGTTGATAGTTTAGTGGCATTTGCAATCTCATATTCAGAAGAGCCTTCATCTGATAAGGAGATAAACAAATTTAAAATCACTTTACCTTCCTTGACTATAGAGATTTCTTGTAAGCCTTTGGGGGTACCTTAGGCGTGGTTTGATCATGGATTTTTGTGTTTAATTGAGTTCTTTACTTAAATTTTGTGGTGAGTTCTCAAATATTGTGTGAAGAGTGAAACTTGGGCTTCCATTTGTGCCTCTTCTAGTTGAAAGAACATCTTGATTATTTTAGGCATTTCATCTGATAGTTGTTCAAGTATTGTAGAGGTTGTCAAAGATCTGATCTATCCTAGTTTGTCTTATCAATCCCCCACAAAAATCATCTAACAACAAAGATCCTATCATGTACTATCCTTGATTTGCATTTGTATACCCACAAAAGATCAAAATCCATTTGCAAAAGTATATGCATGTAAAGATCGGGATTTCAATGTCTCTAGTAACCTTTGCCTTGTTTTGAGAACATACCCATGTTTTGAGAAGTGACAACTTGTGAGAGTTCAGATCTGGGGTGTTGATCATGTTTTCATCAAGGTCTCCATCATAGAATTTCAAGCAAAGAGAAGGACATCTTCATCACCTCCTTCACCATTACAAGGTTACAAAATAGGTCCTCTTACCTTGGTTGCAAGGCACAACCTAAAATAACTAGGACAAGATCAAGTCCTATTGGAGTGCTATCCATTTCTCCACAAACTGAGTGCCAGCTAGACCATATCCTAGCTACCAATGACATACAACATGGTTTGATTTGTCCTTAAGCTCCATGACATATCTATGGTGCTTTGCTCAGGATCAAAAGGAGAACAAATTTGGATACCAACACAAGTGCCATATCAGGGACTTCTTGAATTTCTTGGTGTTTTTGAAGTGTTTGAAGAGTTTGAGCATTTGTGTATTCAAGTATTTGAGCTGCTACATTGTTAAAATATCATTCTATGCTTCAGATCTGCAAGTTTTAAACAAGGGTTTCAAGTTTTGTCTGCCCTTTTTCCATTTACTAGCAGTTCATACACTTTGGGTGCATTGTGATTGATTGATTTAAGAAGAAGAAGGTCTGATTTATAAGGCTTTGCAAGGTTTTCAAGTATAGAAAACATTTGATAGATTATTTTAGTGCATTCTTGCACAACTAAGGTGAAATTCCTTAGTGGTGACTCCATGCTGATTTGATCTTGAAAATACCAGTGTCTTAAGCTTTTTGTCATTTATTTTTGTGTTCTAACCTCTGCAAAACTGGAAGGAAGAAGATCTCTTCCTTAGAGACTCTACTAAGAAATTGTTCTCAGATTCAAGAAATTCAGAGTTGGAAGGGAGAAGAGTTTGGAAAGTGGTTAAAGGTCAGACATCAGGCAAAGATATAGCCATTGGTGAGAGAGATCAGCCTTTGGTAGAGGACTATCACTCTTCTTCAAGTGATTCTGATTCAAGAAATCCTCTCATAAATTTGTTTGCCTCAGCTAGTGAAGGTCCTTCTTTTTTGCATTTGAAGTAAGTTCCTTCTCAATCTACACTCTAAATTTTTTAATTCGAGTAAAACTTTCCAAGAAAATCAGCACTTAGAGGATACCAGTCTTGTGAATCACATTCTTGAGCCCCAAAGACATATCACTACTCATCATCTTGTCTCACCTCCAAGATCACCCCCACCAAACAATATGGCTCAGCCTAGACCTCCATTTGTTGTTAACACCTTTGGTCCTATAAATTTTAGAGGAATGGATGGTTACCCAAATGTTGTCCCACAAGATGTCAGAAATAGGTTGCCAAAATTCCAAGGTAACAATGTTATTATTGGTGATCAACATCTCAAACTTTTTGATAATATGATGGAAGATTTTGAGATAGAGTTTGAAGATGTGTATATTAAGTTGTTTATTCATACACTAGAAGAAGATGTTAGGGATTGGTACAAGGCTCTACTGATAACTCTATTGATTCATGGACTGAAATGAAAAATGCATTTAGGTTGCAATATGGTGACAAGACTGATCCTAGATTTCTTTTATCTGAGTTTGAGAATATCAAGAAGAACCCTAATGAATCAGTCCATGACTTCAACACAAGGTTTAAAAAACTTTGAGAAGGTTTCTGTTGGTTTGAGGCCTTGTGATGAATCTTGTTTAATCAAATATGCAGATGCATTTGATAAAAAGGCAGCCTATTACCTAAGAGACAAGAACCCAACCAATCTAAGACAAGCTTTCACCATGGCACTTCAAATTGAGAACAATATCAAGGCTATTGGGAAACCTCTCAAGAGAGATGGTGTAAAATTGATAAACCCTGAAAAACCTCAAGCTAGCAAAGGTGTTGATTTAGAAGAGGTTGTGAAAACTTTGGTAGGGGCTGTCAAAGAAATCTCATACAAGTTGGCAAGAGCTGAGAAGGGAATTGGGAAGACTTCACAAGGTCAGCCTAGCAAAGCAACACAAGATAGATTTGGCAATCACCATAGGAATGATCAAAAGAGGTTTGATGACAAGGGTAAAGGACCTGTTGGAGGGGAAAATAGACAACCCCAAACACATGAAAGTAGATTGGTTCCTAACCCTCTAACTGTTAGGGTTGTTGTTGTTGATGAAGTTTGCTGATATGGATTGGTGTGATAGATGTTTTCTTCCTCATCCTCCATGTGAAGTGGACCAACAAGTTGATGAAGTTGATAATGAGGATGGAACTGATGATGATATTTGCATGGTGGGATGTTCTTCAAGCTCATAAGGAGGAGCAACATCTACTGAAGTAATAAGTGCTAGGACTGCTACTACCTTTTGGGATTGCATCAAATGGGTACAACAAGTTTTCTCCCCCTCATGCTCTTGAAGTTGATGTAGTGCAAGCTTTTGAAATTCCTAACAATGACTTTGAATACTTGAGAGCTTTGATGATTAAGAAGTATGATGGTGGTATCCCTTCGGAGGAAGATAGACAATTGTTGATGAATGTTGTTGTAGCTCAAGAGAAGGACTATAACACTAGAAGCTAGAAGCAAAGTTGTTAAGGGAGTTGGGCCTTAAGCCAAACCTAAAACACCCTTGCTCACAAGCATTTCCAAAAGAATTCCTAGGAAAGAAACACTTTGCTACAAAAGCTTTGTTTTCCAAAAAAAAATTACAGTCCTCTTCATGCCCAAGCTGCCAAGAATCCTTTCCATCTGATGAATCTTGTATCCCTTCCAATGTTGTTTTGCCAAAGAGTGTTCCCTATGACATAGCCTAAGAGTATTGAGCCAAATTAAAGTGAGTGTTCCAATCATTGAGTTGCTTAGAATTCTGAGCATAAGAAAGAGCATTTGAATACTTGGGATTGAAAAAGAGAAGATCACCCCAAGAAAAATGTAAATGTTGTTGAGACTCCTTCAAATCATTCATTGAAAACCTTGCAAAACCCCAAGAGTAGAAGAAGATCTTGGAGAGACACCTGAGGTATATTTGGGGACATCCTTGGTTGATTCCCAATTTGAATGTTAAAATCCATTCTTACAACTTTTGCTCATAAAAGATAGGCTACTTCACAATTGTATTGTTTGTTTGATTCCGGTGAATCATGTAATGTCATGCCCTAGAAGTCATGAATGAGTTGGATAGAAACATCATGAGTCACAATTCGGACTATGGGAAGTGCATTATGATGGATTCATGTTTTCCTACTGGTGTTTGAAGTTTGTTAAAATGTCATTCAAAGGTGTGCAACTTGTAAATATATTATGGGAAAGAATTTGAAAATTGATGTTGTATTGATTGCCTGAATTCAAATGCCCATGGGGTATGCTTTTGTCAAAAATGGGCAATTGCAAGTGCATTGGGTCAAAAGTGTTGGTGGAAGTGTTCGAGATGGATATGTCTTTTCACCATTTCTACATTGAGGGCAGCCTTTGTCAAACTTTATGGTGAAAAAGAAGATGTTGTCTAATTAAAGAGGATCCCAGCTAATGCTTATGAAGTGTTGTTTTTGAATAGAGAATTTCATTGGTTTTGCTGATGGAAAAAAACATAAAATGGATTAGTCAAAGTTTGATATGGTAGTTTCCTTTGTTTCCTCATTTGATGGACATCCTTCAAATTTGGAAATGGTGCTGGTGTAAGGAAAATGATTTTGAAGCCGAAAATTTGTTTTTAAACTTAATTTTGAAGTTGTTTTTGGCCTAAAACATTAATTGAGTATGAATGCCTTCCTTGGAGTCCGAGGATGATGGAATTAGGGAAAATTGTTAGTTAGTGACAAATGGCTGTTTATTCACCCAAAAATTGGGGTTAAGATTGCATGGAAGTTGGGTGAATTGAGATGTTTATTCCTTCAAATTATGATATGGGCCGAGCTTTGGTTTGTAAAACAAATAAGAAAAAGATATAGATGGATAAAAATGATAAACCATTAAATACATCAAGATAGCATGGGTTTGATTTAGAAGAGGTTGTGAAAAATTTGAACATGATGTGCTTAATCAAAAGAAATCTCATACAATTGAGCAAACATGAGAAGGGAACTGGGCAACTTGAAAAGTATCATGGAACCATAGGCAATAAGCACAAGAATAGATTTGGAAATCAGCACATGAAATTTGATCACACAATAATATGATAGAGGTAAAATGTTTTTATGACAATGGGGAAATAGACATACCCCAAGCACGTGAAGGAAAATTGGACCATCAATTAACTCAGTGGTGGGTTGCTCTTTATTGTTGATGAAGTTGATATGGATTAGTGTGATAGATAAGCCTACCATCCTGAATGGTGAAAACAGATAATTCAATGAATGGTGAGTCCTCCAAAGTTGATGAAATGAATGATTTGAGCCTTTATTAATAAATTTGCAAATTTGAAATGCTCTTGAAGACAAGGAGCAACAACTGAAGTAAACAAACTTAGGAACTCCTTTTGGGATTGCATTTTGTACAAATTTCCCCCTCATGCTCTTGAAGTTGATGTAGTTGCAAGCTTTTAAAATTCCTAACAATGATTTGAATACTTTAGACATATCTAGAGCTTTGATGATTAAGAAGTATGATGGTGGTATCCCTTTCGGAGGAAGATAGATAATTGTTGATGAATGTACCATTTAGCTCAAGAGAGTACTATAACAAAGAAAAATGATTGTTAAGGAAGTGGGCCTGAAAAAGCCAAACCTAAAACACCCTTGCTCACAAGCATTCCAAAAGAAGATCCTAGAAAGAAACACTGCTAAAAGCTCTATTGTCCCAGAAAAAAAATTACAGTCCTTCATGCCCAAGTTGCCAAGAATCCTTTGCCATCGATGAATCTTCTTGTATCCCTTCCAATGTTGTTTTTCCAAAGAGTGTCCCCTATGACATAGCCCAAGTATTGAGCCAAATTAAAGTGAGTGTTCCAATCATTGAGTTGCTTAGAATTCTTGAGCATAAGAAGAGAGCATTTGAGTACTTGGGATTGAAAGAAAGAAGATCACTCGGAATAAATGTAAATGTTGTTGAGACTCCTCACCAAATCATTTTGACCTTGAAACACCACACGGTAGTGGAAGATCTTGGAGAGACACTTGAGGTATATTTGGGGACATCCTTGGTTGATTCCCAATTGAATGTTGATCCATTCTTTACAACTTTGCTCATAAAAGATAGGCTACTTCACAATTGTATGTTTGATTTTGGTGCATCATGTAATGTCATGCCTCTAGAAGTCATGAATGAGTTGGATATCAAAGTGAAAACTACCTATGGGAAGTGTACTGCCATGGATTCAAGGAAGTGCCGGTGGTTGGTTGTGTGAAAGGTTTGGTAGTGTAACTTGCAACTTGAGCCTATAGGAAAGAATTTGAAACTTGATGTTGTAATTGTTGATTTTTGCCAAATGGGGTATGCTTTTTGTCAAGAAAATGGGCTACAAGTTTTGTGGTAGTGTTCAGATGGATATGTCTTTTGCCACCATTCCCATTGAGGGTAGCCTTTGTTCAAACTTTATGGTGAAAAGAAGATGTTGCACCTAATTGAAGATCCCAACAATGCTTCCTATGAAGTGTTGTTTGTTGATGTAGATGTTGAGAATTTCATTGGTTTTTCTTTGATGGAAAAGAAAATAAAATGGATTAGTCAAAGTGCCTTGATAAGGTATGTTCTCCTTGGACCTTGCTATTTGATGGAGCTTGCTCCAAATTTGGAAATGGTTTGGTGTAATTCTTGATTTCTCCTAGCTTGGAAGAATTTGTTTTTTCCTTCAAGCTTAATTTTGAATGTACTAACATTGTTGAGTATGAAGCCTTGTTGTTGGGTTAAGAATTGCATGGAAGTATGGGGTAAAAGGACATCATTGCAAAGGAGATTCGAGAGTTGGTTGTCAAACAAATAAGAAAATTGTATGCTAAAAAAATCAGTGTATGAAATAGTATAAGCATGCAGTTTGGGATTTAATTGAAAAGATGTTTGATTCCTTCAATATTATGCACCATGACAGAAGTTTGAATGCTTGCTATCTGATAAGTTGCGAAGTGTTGGGGTCAAGATTTGAAGATTACACCATTTCACCTTATTGTGAATACAACATTGAAGTGTGACTTGACTAGGCAGATTGTCCTTGATAACATCAAGCATTGGAAAGTGTTTGATGATGATGCTCAAGTGTTAAGGTTCTTGCAAAACCAAGGTGAGTTTGCAAATCAGAATATTGATTGGGAGCCAATGGTGTGTATGAATGAAGGAAGAGAGACTTTGTTTGGAAAAGATATCATCCAATTGAAAACAAACACCATTCCTAGAGGTCTTGTTGCACTTGAGTCAAATTTTAACAATGTTGATTGCATCATAAATAGAAACATGTCTGCCTCAAGGGATGTGGAAGAGCATGACTTGGGAACAAAGGAAAAACCAAGGAAGGTTTGGTTGGGCAGAAATTTAAGTAAAGAAGAAAAATAGTCCTATGCCCAACTCTTGAAAAAATATCAAGACTACCTTGCTTGGTCCTATTCAGAGCTGAAAGCATATAGAGAAGATTTATTTCAACATGAGATCCCTCTTGAAACAAATGCCAAACCATTCAGACAGAGGAAAAGGCCAATTAATCCACTTCTCTCCATGAAAATGCAAGAGGAGTTAAAGAAGTTGAGAGATGGAGGTATTATTCAGCCCACTAGATATTCATCTTGGGTTGCAAACCTTGTGCTAGTTAGAAAGAAGAATGGAGATATCAGAATTTGTGTAGATTTTAGAAATCTAAACAAAGCATCCATGAAGGACAACTATCCCTTGCCAAATATGGAAAATATGTTGCAGCTTGTGATAGGGTTTGAATTGCTTTCTACATTGGATGGTTTCTCCGGATATAATCAAGTGGTAGTTAAAGAATCAGAAAGACTTAAGACAACATTCACTACTCCTTGGGGAACATATGTTTTTGTTAGGATGCCCTTTGGTTTGATGAATGTTGGTGCCACTTTTCAAAGAGCAATGGATGTTGCTTTTGCTGGTTACATCAATGAGTTCATTGTAGTTTACCAAGATGATGTGACTGTGTTTTCAAGGCAGAGAGGTGATCATTTGCAGCACTTGGAGAAGATGCTGATCAGATGTAGGGAGTATGGCATTTCTCTTAATTGAAGAAGTGTCATTTTGGCATAAAAAGGCCAAGATACTTGGTCACATTGTGTCAAAAATGGTGTTATGATAGACCCTAGAGAGAGTGGAAGTAAATCAAGCAAAGTACCTATCCCAAGAACCAAGAAAGGCATCCAATCTTTCTTTGGTCAAATTAATTTTATTAGAAGGTTTGTTTCCAACTTTTTGAGTTGACTCTTCCAATCACAAGCATGCTAAAGAAGGACCAAGTTATCAAATGGGAGGAGGCTGCCATTCAAGATTTTGAAGGAATTAAGGATGCACTTAAACATGCACCTGTTTTAGCAGCCCCAAACTATAAGAGGCCTTTCCAAATCTTTTCCTTTTCTCGAGTATACCATTGCTTTTGTTTTTCTGCAAAAGGATGAGAATGGGGCTGAGAGACCTATTGCCTTCTTTAGTAAGGCTTTACAAGTAGTTGAGTTAAAGTATACAATCATGGAGAAACAAGCATTTTCCTTGGTGAAAGCAACAAAAGTTTTTAGGCCTTATATATTGAGTTCAAAAGTTGTTGCTTATGTTCCCCACACCATGGTGAAAGACATCTTATCAGAGATGGAGATCTCAAGTAAAAAGATGTAGATGGGTGAACAAACTGTAGGAGTATGATATGGACATCAAACCACAAAGTTGGTAAGAGGTTTGGGTCTTGCTAAGCTCATGGCTGAGAGAAACTTGCAGAATGTGGAAGTGAATCAGCTAGAGGAAGAAAGGATAGATGTGCTTGCAAAGTTGGTAAATTCTAAGTGGTACAAGGATGTAATCTTTTACCTTAGACACCTTTGCTGTCCTGATCATTTAAATAAAAATTAGAAAAGAGCCCTCAAGCTGGCTTCTCAAAATATATCATCACAGACCTTGGGTTGGCTTGGAAGAACCCTGAAGGTGTCCTCTTGAAATGCATAGCTAAAGATGAAGCTCCCAAGATAGTTGCTGATTTCCATGGGGGAGTTTGTGGAGGACACTTTCTTTGGAAGAGTAACAACACATAAGATTTTGAGAGCTGGTTATTGGTGGCCTACTCTCTTCAAAGATGCAACCCAACTGGTTAGAAAATGTGATAGTTGCCAACGTTTCTCTGGAAGACTGAAAGCTTTCAGGCTCCCTTCCTTTGCAACCTATATCAATTGAAGCTCCTTTCAAGCAATGGGGGATGGACTTCATTGGTGAGATTTCAGATCCTTCTAGTGTTGGCCATAAGTGGATCCTTGTAGCCACTGATTATTTTACAAAGTGGGTAGAGGCAATCCCCACCAAGAAAGAAACACACCAAATAGTTATGGACTTCTTATTGAATCAAATCATATGTAGATTTGGAGTCCCAGTCAAGATTGTAGTTGATAATGCCATGTGCTTTAGAGCCAAACCTTTAATGGAAATGTGCAATGAATATGGAATCAATCTGACTTATTCTTCAAACTATAACCCCAAGGAATGGACAGTTTGAGTCCAACAATAAGAATTTTGAAGATCATTAGAAGAACCTTGGAGAAAAACAAGAAGAAATGGGGTGAACAATTGAAATTTATAGTTTGGGATGATAGGATAACTCCTAAAAGAGCTACTGGTAAAAGCCCATTTGAATTGGTGTATGGAACTCAGGCTTTTCTGCCCTTACACCTACAATTATCTTCATTTTAGTTTTCCCAACAGTTGGAAGATCAAGAGCTTGGCCCATATGAATCAAGGATCAATCAGATTATTGAGCTTGATGAGGAGAGAAGAGCATCCCATCAAAGGCATGTCAGATTTAGGGAAAAATTGAAGAGATTGTTTGACAAGAAGGTCACTCCTAGAGCCTTCAATGTTGGAGATCTGGTTTTGTTGTGGGATAGTAGGCATGAAGACAAGGGAAAGCATGGCAAATTTGATGCATTATGGATGGGCCCTTATGCCATTGATATCATAATTGGTGAACATACCTTCTTTCTCAAGGATTTAGATGGGGAATTCTTTGGAGCTACCTATTAATGGTAGACATTTGAAACATTTCTTGGATTAAACCCCAAATTTGAGGTATGCACCAACTTGTATAGTGTATAGTGTTTGGTTTTTTCTTTGTTTTTGGTGTTTTGTCGTTTTGTGGTTTGCCTTGTTGTGTGGCAGCCATTTTTGTCGAGGTTCTTGGCTGGTTTTTGGTGTTTTTGGCTCTTGACTCCTTTTCCCAATGGATATTTTGGCACTTGGTCTACGTTTTGTCCTTGTGGCACTCACTGGGAGTGCCCATCCCCAAGCAAGAGCCGATGTTGGTGCCATTTTTGAGCTTGCATGTTGCCCTAATTTTTCAAATCTATATTTGCTCAAAAAACATTTTACCCTTTGAATTGATGGTCTGAAATTCTTCCCCTCTAGTTGAAATGCTTTAAAATGCTCACAAACTTGTTGTTTTTCCCTAATTTGAAAGAATAATCCAAGTTTTGCCCCTTTTTGTGCCCTAGTTTTTCCAATTTTGTGGGCTATGTCATTTTTCCCTTTGCTAGATCATGAAAAAATCAAATTTGATCAATTCATACTTGTTTGTAATTGAAAATCCCATCCCAAGGTTGAAAATGTTGTAAAATCATGCTTCAGTTGATTCAAAATCAAAAAATCTGCCATCCTTGGTGAAAAATTGAATTCTAGGGCATCCCTAGAATTTTTTACATTTTTGATGGTCAAACGGGTGTCATTTTCCCATCAAATTCATCCTCAAAAGTATTTTATCGTAATGTGGGGGTTTTCATTGGCATTGGCTGAGGAAAGGTGGGGAGGCACTCTAACTTTTCATTTTTCACCTTTTCAAAGCAAATGGGCATTTTCGGGCCCGAGGCCTTTTTTTCCAAATTGCCTATGTGGCATGTTTTCATTGGCGAGGGATGTGGGGTGGTAGGGGGACTTAGATTTTTTTGGCTCTAATTTTATAAAGTTTCAAAACAAATTTTTCCCTGCTCCAATCAGAGAGGAGGATAGGAAGGACATGTGGCGCAGAGGGCGGAGTGCGACGGAGGGAAAAGGGGATTTTTTTCCTTTTTTCACAAAAAGTTAAAGTAAATTTTTGGCTTGAAAGCCCTCGGCCAATCACAGGTGGACACGTGTCCATGAAGGGTCGGGGGAAAGTGTGGGCCGTGGAGTGAAATGGGGAATTTTTCCCTTTTTTGGCAAAATGGATAAAAGGAAAATTTTGGGCCGAAACTCCGCAACAAATCAAGAGAGGACACATGTCCTGAAAGGTCAAAAGGGGGCAGGGTCAACATTGAAGTTTGTGAATTTTCAAAAATTTGTAAGGGAAGTTTGAAGGAAGAAAGGGAGATTTGGACCCACAGCAAATAGGAGAGTGCCATGTGGCGGGGATAATTTTGGAGGCACGGGCCCATGGAGACAAAGTGGAAAATTTTCCCTTGGCTTAAAGGGAGTAAAATGAAGATTAAGCCCATGGGTCCTCAGCAAATGAGAGATGGATGTATGTGCGAGAGGGCAAGGGCAAGGTGGGTCGGCGGTGGAGGTAGGAAGGAAATTTTCCCTTTTCCAAAAATACTCAAAATCAAAATTTGATGCACTAGCCCTCTAGCGAATCACAAGGAAACACATGGCAAGGAAAAATCAGAGGTGTGGGCCCATGGGGTAAAAAGTGAAAATTTCCCAATTTCCAAAAAGGTCAAAATGCGTAGAATTGAAGCGATTTCAATGGGACCCACCATATGCCACGTGTCAGCTCCAAATTTCAAGGGCGGAGGGGTGGAGAAAAAGTCAAAATTTTCCATTTTTCCAAAAAATGTGGAAAAGTCAAAAATGATCCCAATTTCGGTCCCAATTGATTTTGGACACGTGAATGGCAGGCCTAAGAGGCAGATGGGGAAAGGTGGCAAAATTTTCCAAATTTTCAAAAGGTCGCAAATGCATTTTTTAAAGGCATGGGCCCGATCCAATCATTTTTTGACATGTGTCCCACCTTATCCAAAGTTTAAAAAGGTAATATTGAGCGTATTTTTGGATTTCATCTTCCACGTGGAGGGCTGATATTAAAGGTTGATGTAAGATCAACGGTTGCTATTATGTGTAATTTCATTTTTTGGCCGCCATTTTTCCTCCAAGAAGCTTGGAATCATGATTTTTGCATCAAAATTCATCAAATTTATAGTGATTTTGTGTCCTCTTGGCCTTCCAGGATCATTGCATCACTTTCATGGCTTAATTCTTTGACTTGTGATGTTTTTGAAGTAATTTTTTACCCCATCCCGAGTAAGCATGTGAAATGACAAAATCAAAAGTTGTAGAGGTAGTTTAAAAGGGTAAAAAGGTGAAAATGATGAGTAAGAGGTGTTTGCATGCCTCAATGATGAAAAACATGCCTCCAGGATGGATAATGATCCAAATATTTGTAATGATTTAATCTTTTGGCACACCTAGCAACATGTGAGTGTTTTTCTATTTGATGTCATTTTCATTGAATCATGAAGAGTTATTGTAACAAAATTGATCCCATGGCATATTATTTGCTTGGGAAAGAAGGCTCCAATGTGGCATAGGGTATATAGTGCATTTTGGAGAAATTGTAAAAAGAGGAGGGAGTTGAAAATCATGGTAAATTTTGAGAGAAAGCTCATTTTTTTCGAGAAAATCCACCAAAGAACTAGGTTAATGTCTCATGTGTTGGAAATTCATGTATGTGAGTTGGTTACAAGTGTATAGCCATCACACAACTCTGAGATTGTTCATGTAACTCTCCCCTACTATTGAATCTAACAAGTTTTGAATTAAATCTGTGTTTTCTTTGGGCAATATGATGTTTGTTATCATTTTAAATGCCTGCAAATAAATTTTATTGTTCTTGTTGTAATCTTGCATTGAAAGTCTTTAGAAGTCACATAGGATCTCCATTTCTGGTTGATAGTTTAGTGGCATTTGCAATCTCATATTCAGAAGAGCCTTCATCTGATAAGGAGATAAACAAATTTAAAATCACTTTACCTTCCTTGACTATAGAGATTTCTTGTAAGCCTTTGGGGGTACCTTAGGCGTGGTTTGATCATGGATTTTTGTGTTTAATTGAGTTCTTTACTTCAAGATTTTGTGGTGAGTTCTCAAAGATTGTGTGAAGAGTGAAACTTGGGCTTCCATTTGTGCCTCTTCTAGTTGAAAGAACATCTTGATTATTTTAGGCATTTCATCTGATAGTTGTTCAAGTATTGTAGTGGTTGTCAAAGATCTGATCTATCCCAGTTTGTCTTGTCAATCCCCCACCAAAAATCATCTAACAAAAAGATCTATCATGTACTATCCTTGATTTGCATTTGTATACCTACAAAAGATCAAAATCCATTTGCAAAAGTATGCATAATAGATCAAGATTTCCAATGTCTCTAGTAACCTTTTCCTTGTTTTGAGAACATACCCATGTTTTGAGAAGTGACAACTTGTGAGAGTTTAGATCTGGGGTGTTGATCATGTTTTCATCAAGGTCTCCATCATAGAATTCCAAGCAAAGAGAAGGACATCTTCACCTCCTTCACCATTACAAGGTTACAAAATAGGTCCTCTTACCTTGGTTGCAAGGCACAACCTAAAACAACTAGGACAAGATCAAGTCCTATTGGAGTGCTATCCATTTCTCCACAAACTTGAGTGCCAGCTAGACCATATCCCGGCTACCAATGACATACAACATGGTTTGATCTATCCTTAAGCTCCATGACATATCTATGGTGCGAACAAATTTGGATACCAACAAACTCTTAGACATCTATGTTCCAACTATTATGATGTGGTAGTGTCTTAGTGGTGGAAGAGTTAAAAATAACTCTAACTTCCTATTGATAGCTAAACTACAAATATGGTATTATCTTATACCCTAACATCGCTAAGCTCATGCAATAGATTTCTTGTTTTTGATAAATCGTAGTAAAAATAATATCCAAATAATATGTCATAAAGATAACCTAGTGGGTGTTATAATATAACTCATGAATGCATTAACTTCTAGCAATCCTAATGTTCAACATATTAGTTTGTGGCCTTCCATAATGACTAATAATATTGTGGCCTTCCATAACAACCTAATGAATTAATATATATGACAACACTCTATCTTTTGCCAATAATATGTGGCCTACTAATAATATTGTTTAAAAGAATTATATCGTGTGACTACAAAGCTATGTGATTTTTTGTCATGGTTTAGCAGTGTGGAAAAGGAAATATAAATTTAAATACATAGTGATTAAAATATTTAATATATAAAATTTAGGCGTATATATAATATCTTTACCTTCCATTGCACAAAATTTTATCTCACAATTAAAACATTAATATGATTTTATAGTTTTAAACCATTTTTTAACCTCGAATATCTTCTCACAAATTCAACACGAAACCATATAAACAATGTACAATGAAATAATTACCTTGGGTTGTTTCTATCATCATAATAAAAGGAAAAAAGGTAGACATAATGAATACCAAAATAATATTTTGAGTCTCTTGCTAAACATTACAATTTTAAAAACTAGTGATTATGCGAATGCCATCATTATCAGGAAAAAATAATCTAGAGGGGACATAGAACGATGAAAACTTGAAAATGTTTAAATGAAATAAAAACCAGAGTTGAAAAAGGATTAATTTTATTTGGTTGGGTAGAAAAATTCCTTGTTTTCTTAAAGAACAAGATAGTTTGACAAAATGATTAGAAGGAACTAGTAAGAAGAGATGGGTCATGGATCACATTTTCATAGGGAAAAAGTAGGGTTGGACTGACATGAAAAAGACATGAACTAGTAAGCATAAGGTGGTTTGAAAAAATGATTAGAAGGAACATAATAAGAAATGGGCCATGGAGCACATTTTTAGGGAAAAGTAGGGTTGGAATGACGTGAAAAAGATAGGATCTAGTCAAAGACAAAATAACTAAACAATCCCATAATAAAAAAGGTGCACATTTAGTATAATATATGTTTTTGATAAATACCTTATTTAGATATGAGATTATTTCATGCTTGGTGATGTCATTCAAACCACCATCTGTTACATCGAACTAACTATCTACACTATTTTTCCGCAACCCCTTTTGCTTCCCTAGTTTGTGTGTGCCCTTTTTGTTACTGCTTGATTGTTCCCTTTTTTAATCCAAAAGATTATAAGTCCTTCTGATTGTTCCCTAGGCAAAATAATCGGGATTCTTACTATATGTAATATAAAAATAGCTTATATTGTTCTATGATTTCACGAGCTGTTATTCTTTAAGAATGAAAAAAACAAAACCCTAAAAACTAGTTCTCTAGGGTATTTAATATTTTTTTCAAAACATTCCACATTAGAAATTTTGAAAATACAAAAAGTGTGGGATATGAAAAATTGAAAATTGGAGTAGGGGAAATTGAGAGTATATTGAAATTTCAAATTCTCAAAAATGCGGGGAATTCACAATTCAAATTTTTAATTTACCACTCATTAATAAAAGGTGAAGGATATCAAAAAAATAAAAATAATATGAAAACAACACCTTTTTTTATTGTTTATAGCTTAAAATAGTTAAAACATAATAAAACATATAATATTAATAAAACACAAGAAATAAATTGTATAAATGTATAGGCACATTTATTTTATTTTTATCAAAATCAACTAAACAATGTTAGATGTAGTGCACTAATGAAATATAATTCTCCAATTACTTGTGCCACATGAAAAGTTTGAATCGATAGTTAGAAAAATTATAATTGACACATTTATTACGAAATTTAAATATAAAGAAATGATTATAAAATATTTTGAAACTATATGAAATCATGAGATATTATAATATAAATACAACTAGTAAAACAATGACACTTGGCATGAAAATTTTGAAATCTCAAAAGGTGTTTTTTACATCTAAAAATGAAAAACAATATAGCACTTCAAATTTGTAAAGATAGTGTTTACAATGAAAAGAGGTATTGGTATGAGCCTAGTAGCTGCTAAGCTATATCATGATTTTTATTATATCTTTATTTCCAAATTAAGTAACTATTGAGCTTAGGGGAACATATGTCATTTCATTCAATAAATAAAGAACTTAGTGGTGCTAAATTTTCTTTGATATGAATTATATGTTCAGAATGATATATCTTATAGAAACTAAAACAAAAATCATTTACTCTCAAGGGTATATATGGATTATAATTTATAAATATATATCTTATATGAGATAAATATGTAGTGGAGAAATTGGGGTTCACATGTAAAGTCCCAATATGATACAATTACAATCAATGAAAAACATATCGATCAAAGAAGAACAAAGTGATTACAATGACAAGTGATATTGATAGGAGCCTAGCGGATGCTAAGCTAGGACCATTATTATTTATTAAAAATCTATTCTCAAATTAGAAAATGTTGAGCCTAATGTGCCACTATGTTATTCCTTTCAACTAGTAATGGATCTTAGTGGTTGCTAAACATTTTCTTTAATGAACCAAAAGTATTGATCCCTCTTGATGGAACGTAGTGTAGGAATTGGCTCCACTAGGTAACATGCAACCAATTTGATACAATTATAATCATTGAAAATTATAATCGATCTAAAGATGTAAAGATAGTGATTACTATGACAAGAGGTAATGAAAGGATCCTAGTGGCCACTAAGCTAGACCATGATTTGTTAATCAATAGCTATTTTGAAATTGAGAAATTGTTTATCCTAGTGGTTCTAGGATTTTTATTTGATACAAATGAATATGGATTATAATTTACAAATATATATCTTAGGTAAATAAATAAGTCTTGAATCCTCTCGATAAAATGTTTTACAACATTGGGTATTCCATGATTAAAGACTTATTTATTTATATGATAGAATATATAAAAATATAATATATATATATATTAAGATAAATAAATAAATATTTAATAGTTCTCGATACAATAAAATGATATGATAGGATTCCACCTAATACGATACAATTACAATCAATGAAAAACACTATTTTTCCAAAGTTATTATATAGTGATTCAATGAAAATGGTAAATTGTTGAGCCTTATGGCCACTATACGTTATTCCTTTCAACTATTAATGGAGGTTAGAGGACTCGTTAAATATTTTATTTGATACGAATCCAAAGTATTGATCCTCTTGATAGAAATAAAAAGTAGGAATTGGCTCCATAGGTAACATGTGGTGTGACCAATTTTATAATATTATAATAATCATTGAAAATTACAATCACTCTAAAGATGTAAAATAGTGATTATTATGACAAGAGGTAATGATAGGATCCAGTGACCACTAAGCTAGACATGATTTGTTATTCAATGGCTATTTTGAATTTAAGAAATTGTTGAGCCTAGTAGTTGCTAGGATTTTTCTTTTAAACGAACAATATGGATTAAAATTTACAAATATATATCTTAGAGAAATAAATAAGAATTGATCCCTCTGATGGAATGTAGTGCAACAATTGGGTCCACCATGTGAAGTCTACCCAATATGATACAATTACAATCAATGAAAAACACTAACCATCCAAAGTTGAACAGATAGTGATTATAATGACAAGTGGTAATGATAGGATCCTAGTGGCCGCTAAGCTAGACCATTATTTTTTATTATATATCTATTCTCAAATTTAGAAATTGTTGAGCCTATCCTATCTAAGTCAATGTTATTCCTTTCAACTAGTAATGGAGCTTTAGTTTAATAAAATTTTATTTAATATGAAGAGAAAGTATTGATCCCTCTAAATGGAAAGTAAGGAAATAATTGTCTCCACTAGGTAAGTGTGACTAATTTGATACAATTATAATATTAAAAATTATAATAAGTGATATAATAAAGTTGAAAATAGTATGATTATACGAACAAAGAGGTAAAAATGACAATCGGTAATCATGGAGCCTAAGTCTAAGCTAGACCATTGTTTATTATTATATAGCTATTTTCAAATTAATAAAATTTTGAGCTTAATGGCTACTACATTATTCTTTTCAACTAGTAATGGAGCTTAGAGGTCCCTTTTTTCAAATTAAGAAATTGTTGATCCTAGTCATCATTATGTCATTCCTTACAATTAGTAATGTATCTTAGCAATATCTAAGAATATATAATATAAGAACCTAACTGAATTATACGACATAAAGAATATATCTTATGAGAACAATATAAGGCTTCATCCCTCCCAAGGGTATGTAGTGCAACACTTGGCTCCATCAGAATAGTCAAGCCTAATATGATACACTTATAGTCATTAAAAAAAATATCAATTAAAAACTATAGAGATAGTGGTTACAACCACAAGAGGTAATGTCAAGAACCTTGTGGCCGATAGGCTAGACAATGATTTGCTATTTTATCACTCTTTTTAAATCAAGAACCTTGAAAATCCTAGTAGTCTTTATGTCATTCCTTTCAATTAGTAATGGAGCTTCATGGTCGTAAAATTTTATTTTATATGAATGGATGTGAATTATGACATACTCCAATGCTCAATTTTGAATAAAACTCATTAGGTATTAGTGGGCACTATGTTATTCTTTACAATATGTGTTATGGAACAACTAAACATTTTTATGTTTAACAAATACTTCTTAGTGACCATTGTTGAACCCATTATTGTGATTTTTTTCTCACACACTCTGCTCAAAATATGAAAAATTAAATCTTAATGGCCTTTACACTAGTCCATTCAATTGGTGTAAATTACCAACAAGTAATGTTAAAAATTGTCCATTTATATGTTGACTTAAATCCTATCTCTCGCTAACATCTATGTTTTCAAATGTTCCTTTCATGTTATCTACGCAATGTGGATGGTTTTCAAACAACAATGGATAATCCTTCCAAAATATGTTGTGTGTTAATTTTCAAGAACAATTTTACATAGTTTTATTATTAATGATGTGATCCAAAAATACTATTTACAATAACTAGTTGAAGGTTAGATATCATGTCTGGTCAAAGCCTAGTGGTCACTAACCATTACATTGATTACTCTCCAATGATAAAAAGTAATGTACTATAGAGATTGGTGATCACAAAGGCTAATACTTACATTCATTATCATACAATGTGAAAAAAAATTACTCCATATGTGAAGTAATTATTAATATATTCTACTCCAATTTCAAGGTAAAATGTCTTCCATTATTCACACTCCATTCTCGATAATTCCATTCATTGAAGGCATTGAGTATGGAAAAAAGAGATGAGGAATGGTTTGTTGAAATCCATAACCCTGAAAACTACTACGTTGACATGTGGTTTTTTTTTTATAGATGATGAACATGAGGAAGTTAGTATGGTTATATCCTCATAGTTGTTGATTTGAGTACACTGTGTGTTCAAGTCAAACACATTGACTATGAAAATAATAAGTGTCTTATTATGGATATGGAGTTGGATGTTTCTTTATTTAAGAAATGGGAAATGAAGGCCTCAGAAGAAAAAACACAATGTTCTTATTCAATATATGGTTGGGATTTGGGGTTGTTAGTAGATAATGAAAAATTGGTTGTTCAAATGTAGAAGACATTCACAAAGTGGCATGCTTGCAGTACTCAAAAAAATTATATAGAGATGATACAACCTCTTCCGTTTGTTTTTTTTATAAAAGGTTCTCTTTCACCCCTAAACATGCCAAGTTTGTTTACTATGCTGAGGTGAACATATTTTGCTAAATTAGAGATTGATCCATCTAGATCAAAGTTGTAGGGGTTGAAAAATAATACTAAATCAACTGCATTGTTGAAGAAAGCAACCACTATATTCATGAAAAAAAAACCTTCAACTATTCAATAGTTTGATTACTTTTTGTTCAATGGTGAAATATTTTCAATTGATGTTTTGAGGTGTCATGTATCACCTCTAGAGCTATCATCCTATAGATGATGAGAATGTTGACCTTCTTATGCACTCCATGTTGATAAATGTTATTCCTACACAGAGGGATACAATTCTTCTTCCCTTCTTATAGTCTACGAATAAGGTTGTGGAGCTCCAAGATCAAAAGACTTGGAAAGGGATGACATTAAATTTTATATACTTGACGGATAACATATAATATGTGCAAAAAAATATTTTGGGCTCAGATACTTACAATTCTTTACATAAGAGGCTACGGTTTCAAAGGGCTCACATTCTTTCTACAAATGCAACTAATGAATCCATTACTAATATTTGCAAACAACATAATGAAGTGAATAGAACTTGGATAGACACCAAGTTTATTGATTTTTGTATAAAGCTAGATCGGTTTGGAAATCGCTTGGATGTCCTCAATGTCCCAGATTGACAAAAAAAAAACAAAAGAGTGGAAGGTAATGTATTTTAATTTTATTGCATTTTTATTAACATTTATCTTCCTTATATAAAAAGATAAAACATATGATTTTCCTTTGAATGCAGAACTTTGAGAATCAATGCCTTTTGATTTTCAAAAATGGAAAAAACTAAAAATCTATATGACAAATGGAATTTTTATTATTTTCAGATGATATATGGACTAAATGGACTACAAACATTTCAGTTGTTTAGATCTGGTGGCCTTTTTGTTCACCTATTAAATATAATCAGGATAACTTTCATCCTAATTCATTGGAAAGATTCACAACCAATTCATTTAGGATTTTAGAGGAATGAAAAAAAGAACTATCAGTACTAGTAGAAAAAAGTACAATCAGGGGATGTCTAGTTAATTGGCCTTATTCAAGGAAGGTGTAATAGTAGAGACATTTGATTCTTACTATTACCGAGAATAAAAGGAGACAAAAAAATGAGAGAAAATTTTCTACAATATTTTAAAGAAAAACATCCAGATAATAATCTATTGACATCCTATAGTGAATCCAATGTAATTGAAAAATTTAAATTGCATGAATCACACTACACTAGTTGTATATACTATTGGGTGAAGAGAGAAAAGGAAAAAGAAAATTTGATTCCCACATAGGGAAAAAAAGTGAAAAAAAAAGGACCAGTGGTGGAAGAAGTTCTTCCTATCGAGGCTCAAACAATATTAGACAACTATGTGATGTCAATGGAAGAAAATATACCCACAAGGATGGAGGACACAAAAGAATTTACTTTTCAATGTGCATACCATTCCAGCTTTCATCAACTCTATCAGTTATTCCTGCCACCAATCCTTTCAATGTAGAATGTGTTATCGCTGATTTTTGTAATTTGTCTAGTGATATTTCTTTGAAGTAATAATGGAGCTGCTAACAGTTATTGGAACTAGTGTGCTAGATTGTATTATTATTATTCTCATACCAATTGAATATTAAAAATGTTGAGAGAAAAAGTAAAAAATACATGGAAAAGGTTAAAAGATAGTGGAGAATCGATTCTGGATGGATGTTACAAGACTCTATGATAGTAGCATGAAATTTAAAATTTTGTGTCTTATGTACATAATAACTGGAGTGCACAACTATGATGATAACAATGATGAAAGAGAAGAAGTCACTAGGGATTGGATGGAAAAATTGCCACAACAATTGATAACTGCAAGAGAAATTGGCCTAAAAGGAAACAAACATCCTTTTCCTTGTGAGTGATCATATGAGTTATGGGATGAGATGTTCACTCGAATGTTGTTCCCAAAATTATTTAGTATTAGTGCTTTATGGGGAAGTGTCACACTATGTGCATTAGTTGAATCCAATCTATCTTATTTTTATTGTTGAGACACATAGTTAGGAAATGTTTTTGAAACATTACTATTCTCATATGAAGAAAGGTTTCATACTAGAATACAACTGAACATGTGATTATGTTAAATGTATTTCAAAATAAAAAAAGCTATTTACTTACACATTTCTTATTTACATAAAACCAAAGAACAATATGAGTTGATGTACAAACCTCTCAACTTGATGTTACACAACCAACTCAACATGGTGATTGACCTTCAATCATTTTATAAATATGTTTAATGAGCTCTGTTTTCAATTTCCATTGTTTTCATTTTTTGACAATACTCTATGTTCACCATCTCTAATGACAAATGAGGAGAACTCAGCCACATCATGCACGAATATGCAATCAAATCTTGGTATGTTATTTATGTGCATTTATAAATAAAAACCGCTACTAAGCCCCAAAAATTTATAAAATTAATGGTTTATGCAGATAACCAACAACAATTGGAGAAAGTAATAGTGGAGTGCATGGTGGTAACCAACATGAATATGCAGTCAAAACTAGGTATGTTAGCCATGCGTATTTTTAAACATAACCATTTATAAGGCTCACAAAGTTATAGAAAATGATATTAGCTAATTCTAGAAGTGGAACCATTTTCAAAGAAGGAATTACCAAATAACCTATTTCAAAATTTCATGGTGGCATCCAATGCTACATAGTTTGTAGTTACCAGGTTTTTGGTTATCTGTATAAACCATTAGTATCAACATAATGATACAAACATTAGAATCAATGCTTAGTCCATCCAATGATGACATAGCCTAGCGGTCACTAATCCACATCAATATCTTATAATTGTTGTCCACCAATGGGTGGTTCAATGGATATAAATGAACCCTAATGAGGCTAAAATTCATTTAGAAGAAATAGAACATTTTGATTTGTACTTACCATATTACCATGGAGAGTAGTATGCTTTTCAATTATGCTTTCATTTTCCATAGCATGAAATCGATTATGAATTGATTATTGTTGTTTGCAATACATCTTGCATCAAAAAAACCTAAGCAGTTAATAGTAAGGTCTATGCAAGCCAAGCCAAGCCGGAAGCTATCAATTTCGGTAAGTGGTAGCTACCTAAAGTTCTAATATTGAATTTACCATTTTACCACAGTAGATCACTATGTTTTTTCAAAATACGCTTTCATTTTCCATAGCAATAGCTATATTATGAATATATTGATGTTTTTTCAAACAAATCTTGCATCAAAGGATCTAGCAATGGGTAAAGAAGATGCAATCCTACACATAAGGCCCATCGATAAGTGGTAGCCACAAGCTAAAATGTTGATTATTTCCATTGGTTAGAATTGATATGAGACCGATTAAAAAAATTATTTACTTCCCTGTAGTTATCCACAAGAATTACTTTCTTATTTTAGATTTGGATGGCTTGTTGTATGAGAAAACCAATCATCCTCTAGGAGATGTCATTCAAGTTCAACAAGGATACTATCAACGTGTGAGGTGGCCTGAAAGAGTTTATAAAGTCATTATCAAAAAATTTGAAATGGGATTTGGTAGTAAAAAAATCACTTTTGCTGATGTTGAAAAACTTATAAAGGCCTTCAATAAAAAATTATTGACTGAATTGAATCCAGTACTCACCTAGGGAAATTAACATTGTAATATATTGATGGAATTGAAATAAAATATATAGAAAAGGTTTGGAGTAGAAACAATGTTCCCTAAATCTTGAAGACACAATGTGTATTACATTAGGTGCAAAGGGAAACCCTCAAAAAATTTTATGGTTGGGATGACAAAGAAGAGAAAATTTTCAAAATATATGTGGTTGATGACCGATTTGTATAAAGACTTATCACTAATAGTGTCAAAGGGATTGAATGTGGTAGAGGGCATCAAATATTTGGAGTGAGTAAATGCTAAATAAAAGTTAGCATTTAAAAATGTTATTATGATGATACAACTTAACATTGTAAATAAAATACATTCATATGTTTTTATGATGGTTCTACATAACTATTTTGTATGTTGAGATTATATGAATATAAGTTGGGAGAATTTAAATTTTCCCTGATTATAAGTTCAGAGTGTGAGTGTATAAGTTTTGAATGTGAATTAACAAAAAATATTTATGTAAAAAATCTTTGAGAATTTTTATTAATGAAATATGTATTCCTAAATTAATTATGAGCATGCTTAAATACTATTTTTTTCTTTGATAATAGAAAATGTATACCACTTTCCAATGCAATGAAATAACTACAATATGGTATGTAAAGACTCGTCATGTTGAAAAATTACATTTTATTCAAATAAATTATGCACAAAAAATATTCCTAGTATAACAATAAGAAATGAGGATGCCCTTAGATTTTTTACCTTCATCACCACCTACAACCATTTGATTTTTATATAACAATATCGAAAGGGACTTGTTTTTTTAATTTTCAATTGATTCACCACCCTTAACCATTTTATTTTTTTTTTCATTTGTAGATACGAACACATGCAACATGAAATTGATCATATTTGATATAAACGATGTTTTGGCACATACCCTCCATAAGGATGATTCGACGTTTAAAAAGTTTGATGGCATCGAGCTCAAAAAAAATATTTTATCTAAACTAATGTGAAAGAGTTCTTGCAACGGTGCAAAAACATTTCAAAATAGCAATATGGACATCGATGAGAAATTAAAATGTTGATGACATGATGCCTTCATTCCTTTAAAACATTGGCTTGGAGGATGCAAGCTTCGAGTTCATATTTACAGAGGAATATTGCGTTGAGACCAAATGTTCTGATTATGAATATTTTGGAATCCCAAATTATATCTCAAGAATCTTAACTCCATTTGGTCATGGTTTAATGCATCGTACAATTGTAAAAATACAATGCTTGTAGATGACTCTTTAGAGAAAAACAAGTTCAATGATGTTGTGAACTACATAATTGCTTAAACATTTAACATATATTCTAAGTTAGAAGACAAATACTTGTTAGATGTGTTGTGGCCTTTGTTGCAACCATTAAAGGACATCAAAGATGTTCGGGATTATATTAGATCAAAAAAACAATTATAGGGAGATTTTTTATTGGAGCTTTACTATGTTTTGTATTGTTGATTTGGAAGCCCATCTTCGGGAATAGTGTTACATTATAAATTCAAAATATTATTCAAATGTTTTACTATAATTCTACCTTTAGTAAAGGAATTTCAATTTATTTCAAAGCTATATTTAAATACTAAAATATATCTAAGATAATATTAGAGTTAATTTTAAATAAGTTCATATCCATATTTGAATATGAAATTTTTATGCCATATCTCTTACAATTATATTTATATCTAAGTTTAAATATGAAAATATATCTAGTATGGTTTTACAATTAATTACATTCTCCTACATGGGATCATCTCCCTCTGCTAATTTCTTCATAACATCTTTAGAAATTCTCTGGTTACATTGAGGTTCAATCTCACCATAATAAATGAAGTTAATTTGATATCTCACTTTAAATTTGAAAATATATCTGGAATGGTTTTGATTAATTACATTCTCCTAAATCGAATCATAACCTTCTTTAAGTTTCTTCATAACATCTTTGGTAATTCTCTTGTTTCCCCTAGGTTCAATCACACCATAATAATTGAATTTAAAGTGTCTCACATCTCGTGAATTTAATTAGCCTAAAAGCCACTTGGTCAATGGTGATTTAAATATTCAAATTTGCATAGTTTAATCTTAAAACATCTTAAAACTGATAAGATCATTATTCCAAAGAAAACATTAAGTGTACCGACCGTTCGCCCTTATAAAAAAAACATTTATCTATTTTATACGGGCTCGCAGCCGCTGACATTATTTCTCATATCAATGTTGGATTCCCTGAAATCATTAAAAGCTTTTTCACATATTCATTAATTGAATTCATGATCAGATATATTGGACTACGGAAGGATAATTAATGGATTCCAATATTTTTATTTTTGGATTCCAATATATGTTATTGGAGTACAATTAATTCCAATATATGTTATTTTTGGTCATGTGACATAAAAATAAAAATGGATGGATGATGACTTGGATGTTCATGTACTTGGTGGGGATGGTCAACGTCCTTTGATAGACTTGCATGATAGGTTTTGGTTGACCTCAACTTGTGCTCGAGATAGTGGTTCCATGGGTGCCACGGGTGATGGATGTGGGTGGAAGGTGATCCAACCAGACGCTCTATTTAGGTGGCTCGTAAACAATCTTGAATTATTTTGGGGTCACGTGCTTCTTTAGTTCGGTCGATTACGTTTTGGATTGGTTTGTTATAATGGTAAGCCAATGATAGAGGCTTTCTCGGGGTTTCTAATAGCTATATATTTCGTTCCTTTGTATGGGTTTTTAGTCCCCTCAAAACCAAACTATTTTTTACCATATAAAAAAAAAAAAAAAATCCAATGTATGTGATTTTGGATTCCAATATATGTGATATTGGAATCCAATATGTGCAATTTTGTAGTGCAGATAGTTCCAATATTTAATATTTTGGAATCCAAAAATAGTAATATTTGATTCCAATATTGGCTATATTTTTTAACTTCTTGGACTAGAATAAGTCCAGATTTAGTGAAATAAGAATTATATATATATACATGTATGTAAATAAATATATATAAATTTATAAAACTAAAATTCGTATTATAAAATACATCTCAATATTATACAATAGTGTATGGTTAATTAATACACTAACAAATTGATATAATTTTCTCATTAGATTTCATATATTATTGATCTATAAAAATGCAACATTAGATGTTATTGTTAGGGTTGGAGAATAGCTCCTTGTAATTTGTGTGTATATACATACATACATACATACATATATATATACATATATATATATATATATATATATATATATATATATATATATATATATATATATATATATATATATGTGTGTGTATATATATATCTGTGTGTGTGTGTATGCATATATGTGTGTGTATACATATATATACATATGTATGTGTGTGTTCTTACCACACATATACACACATATATGCATGTGCGTGTGCACATGCACACACACACACACGAGACAAAATATGCAATGATTTGATGTTTTATTGATGAACAGAGCACATTATATACAAAACAATCGGGAGGAAAAGGAAGTTTCTAAAAAGTTAATGGAATAGTATGTTGTATAAACTATCCATTCTACCAGATAATACCTACAAACTACCTACAAATATACTACATTAAATATGCTAACATTCACCCCCTTATTACATTATTTTTACAAATTTACTCCCTAAACAACTCAAATTTCACCTTTCCAAGGGATTTGGTGAGTATATCAGCTATCTATGCATCTGTTGGGTAGTAATGGAGATGGATGTGGTGGTTTAATATTTTCTCTTGAATGTAGTGACATTCAACCTCAATATGCTTGGTCCTTTCATGAAAAATAGGATTCTTCACAAGCTTCAACACACCCTGATTATCGCAATGAAGAATGTGTGGCTTTTCTTAACAAATGTTCAAATTAGTCAAAGTCGACGTAACCATATCACCTTACACATAGCTCCATGTGTGGCACGATACTATACCTCAGTGGATGAAAGAGAAATAACATACTTATTACAAATCCATGAGATGAAATATGTATCCTGATGTTGACTTTCTATCTTGAACAAATCCAACATAGTCTGTGTCGATGTATCCTTATAAGAAGAACAAACTATTCTTCTTGTATTCCATACCATATTCAAGTGTACTTTGGAGATATCTCAAAACATGCTTTGGTGTAACCAGTGACACTTCTTTGGCTCCTACATGAATTTTGAGAGATAGCTCATAACAAAACATATGTCTAGTCTATTGTAAGTCAAGTAGATGAGACTCCCAATGAGATATTGAAAGTAGAAAATAGGGGTAGAAGCCTGATACGTTTATTAATATTTAGGAAAATCAAAGCACATTAGTGTAGGTTACAATATTTATAGATATTGAACAATTGGATGCAAATAGAGAAGGATGTTGCACAGTTCAACAATAATACTAATTGCATAAGCTTTAAAATTACTTACGAAGCTGTATAAATAATTAATACAAATAAATGTATTTGTTACAACTTTGTAACAGATAATCCTACGTGAATAAAATGATAAATATGGTTTATAAAACCATATAACAATAATCAAATAATTACCAAAGGTAATAATACAATGCATAAATTACTATAGTCAAATAAGTTTACCCTAACATTCCCCCCCTTAATTTTACATTGTTTCAAGAGATGAAGAGAGAAACTCTCTGAATAACTCAAATCTATCACATGTAAGTGAATTTTTGAAGATATTTGATCATTTTTCATCTTTGGGAAAAAATAAGTTGTATATTGTGTTTAAGACATTTCACATATGAAATGTACATGTACCTCAATGTTTTTTGTTCTTTTATGAAAAATTGGATTGCAAACAAGTATGAGAACACCTTCATTGTCAATATAAAAGGTGGTCGGTTTGTCTGTGGTATTCCAAGTCCTTTAAGTATGTGATGTAGCCATATCACTTCGCAGATAGCTTCACCTACAGCATGATATTCAATTTATATGGAAGATCGAGAAAAAACGTGTTGTCTCTTGCTTCCCCATGATATCACTCCAAATCCCAAAAAGAATAGAAATCTTGAAGTGGATTTTTTTCATCAATATTACCTCCATGATCTCGAATCCGAATATCATGTCAAGAAGTTGTCTTTCTTCTTGTATTGTAGACAAAGATCCATTGTTCCCTTGAGATATCTCAAGATTCATCTTTCTTCCTTTTAATGACAAACTCAAGGTTCTGCATGAACCTAGATAGATAGCTCACTTTGCAAAGTTGATATCTGGTCTAGTGTATGTGAGGTAAATGAGACTCCCAATCATTCACTTGGAGATAGAGAGTTGTATTTACCGTAGGAGATGGATCTCGAACTAGATAACTATAATTTTTCTCCATAGGTGTAGCAATAGGTGTGCAATACATCATCTTGTATTTCTCGAGCGTTGTCTTGGTACATGGAAGAAGCTCATCCTTTCTATATGCTCAAGCAAAGTATGTGAAAGAGGTGTTAACGTATGCGAAAGAATCGATGTGGTACCAAGATAGTACTAAAAGGGGTGCATATGATTATTGAAACCGGTCAAAGAAATATCCTCATAAATGCGCATAACTTCACTATATACTCGGATAATTTATCACCTGGATTTAAGTTGAGCAATGTTCACTGCATGATGGGAGGGCTCAAAGTGTGTGCATTGTTTCCTTATTACTCCCTATCTATTTAAAGGGTAAGTTCCCGAGAAAATGTTGTTGTAGTTATATTAGGAGTTAAGTGTACTAGTAGTCATGACAAATTTACTAGTAAGCATTTCCCAAAGGCACTATATATACCAAACTTTGTGAATGAGATCTGAAGATCTCTAAATTTTTATTATTTTGAATACAAATATCTATCATTTTTAAAGCAGTTAGAATAGTTTGCAGTTAAATATGGCAACCTGTAAATTAGTATAATACACTGAAATATGCAATTACATCCAAAATTTTAAAAATTAAATGGCAGGAAAAAATAATTCTTGTTTTGAGGCCTTGGTGGCCTCTGGAGCTCAATACGGCTCTCTAAGCAAAAAAATGGCTCAAAATGCAATTTTTAATTAATCCCCCTTTAGAAAATGTTGCTCAGAATTAAAAAATAGGAATTTTAGGAGAAAAAAAAGTTGGTCCAAAATTAGGTTTTGTTTCTCTAAATTTAGTAGGGGGTTTAGAGACTGCTAAGTGGTTTAGTGGGTCTCTAAAGTTGGCAGTTTTTCCAAATCTTCTGCTAAATGCAAATCTTATAAAATATTGTTTTTGGGGAGGGATTCGAACCCTACGACACTCCCCTAAATATTTTCCAATAACCAATGGAGCACCCAATATGCTTATGTGATGAAAAGGAGTTATTTATATTTGAATCAACAATAAATTGACTAACCTTTTAAATGCCTAGCATTCTGCATGGTGGTTGACATGGTTTTGTTGGAAAATGGGAGGATTAGGGACATCAAAATTAGATCTCTGTTTAATATTTTGTTGGTTTTACTGCTAGAAATGGATCCAACTAAGCTTTGGACTGAATATCTTCTCCACTGCTTTATGGTTTGTAATCACTGTTTGTGATTGAACCACTTTATTCACCACCAATTTTTTTCTAATATTTGTAATATTTTTCTTCATTTGTAATGGATGGAATGAATGGAGGAAGAGGAGGGCTTCGTAGTTGTGTGATCCGATTCACATTAAAATCCACCCAAACAAAACTCGGTGGGTGTAAAACACGGCTTGGCTCATGAGCTATGAAGATGTTTTGACCTTCTCTGTAAGAGATCTAGTTCGATTCAGAGAGGAGTCTCCAACTCATGGAGTAGAGGAACACTTGATTTTTGGCTTGACCATCATTGAAATGGCAGGATCTAAGACACAATGTAAAACTTGTTGTAAACTATCAAATGGCTATGTGAATGTAACTCGTCATGCAATGCTTTGAGAAATCAGTCTAAATCAATACGATGCCTAAGGTAAGGAGGATCATTGATTGTTAAATGGCTTGGCTCAATCAAACAAAGGTGGCATGTTTACTTCACAAAATTCAACCAGCTTGATCAAGAGAGATATGAGCTTCAAACAATGCACTACTCGGTCGGGATACTCTTTGGGAGCTCGGTGACTAGGGCGAGTCCTCCAAAATGTATCACTCTACTATTATTACCGAGACTAAATGATCCTTTAAATTTAGAGGTGAAACCCCTGGTTAGGAAGAAATATATATTTTTTAATTTTATGAATTCTTATTGGCTCCAGGAAGAAAATTTTCTTGGTGCAGGGGGCACCAAGGCAAAAAAATTGCTTTTCTTTTACCTAGAGTATGGAAGGAGGTTGTGGGAATACATAGCATTCTTGGAAGCTGTTGGAGCAGCATCGACTCTCTGTGATGCAACATCTTCTCCTTTTCCTTCTACAACATCTCTCTAACCTTCTCTACTCACAGGTCTAGATCAACCAGCTCTAGTACCAAATGAAAGTAGCAAACATGGGCGGAAGCCTGATACTTTTATTAATATTTAATAAAATCAAAGTACAGTAGTGTAGGCTACAATATTTATAGATATTGAACAACCGGATACAAACAGAGAAGGATGTTGCATAGGTGCAACAATAATCCTAATTACATAAGCTTCCAAAACTACATACGGGAAGCACAAATAATTAATACAAACAAATGTATTTGTTATAACTATGTAACAGATAATCCTACGTGAATAAAATGAAAAATATGGTTTATAAAACCATATAACAATAATCAAATAATTACCAAAGGTAATAATATAATAAATAAATTACTATAGTAAAATAAGTTTACCCTAACAACTATCTGTAGAGAGTTACATCCAATTGAGGTGAGTCCTAGAATCGAGAGATTTGTAAACCTTTCTCCATTGGTGTTGAAAGAGGTTTAGAATTTGTCATTCTGTATTTTTCCAAGAGTGTCTTGGCATATTTTAACTGGGAGATAAAAAAAATTATTTTATTTCTGACATATCTCCAAGCCAAGAAAGTAATGAAGTAGCCCCAAGTTAGTCATGTCAAAGGATATTTTGAGTTCATTCTTCACAATATCAACTTGATCTTCTAAACTTCCAGTGATCATAAGATCATCCACATACAAAACAAGAATGATGATTTTTATTCTTCCATTCTTTATGTAAAATTTGGAATGTGAGAGAATACGGGTGAAACCCTAATGCAAAAGGTGATCATCCATCTTGATGTACCATGCCCTAAGAACTTTTTTCAATCCATAGATTGACTTGATGAGACGACATGCATTTTTAGGATGTTTTTCATCAACAAATCCTTAAAGTTGAGTCATGTAAAATTATTCCTTAAGATGACCATTGAGGAAAGTAATCTTGGCGTCCATCTATTGAAGTTTCCATTCATTCTATGATGTCGGTGTCGTGCAGCATATAACCCTGATGGTTTTGATCTTTGTAATGGGTGTAAAATTTTCTTCATAGTCAATGCCTTCTTTCTAAGCATATCCCATTGGTACAAGTCACGTTTTGTGTTTTTCGATGGATCCATTTACTTTATATTTAGTTTTTAAAAACCATTTACAGCCTATGGGTTTCTTTCCAGTAGACAGATCGATAAGTTATCATGCATGAGTGAGTCATACTCAGCATCCATGGATTTCTTCTATTGAGGTTGACTTAGTGCTTCTTAAACATTATCAGGTTTGGAGATATCAACTATTGTACTCATGAGTGTAAAATTTACCTCATTTCTTTCCTAGCTCCAAGTTCGAATCGAAAGAACCACTCACAGAGATTTTTGTACCCACTTTAGATGAAAACTTTATTGTTAAATGTGAAGAACTTCTGGTGGATGTATGGTAACATTTTATAATTTTCCAAGATCAACATATAACTCCCCTTATAGCTCATATTTTCTATGAGAAGTCTCCTCATGCTCATCATCATCGACCCGGGATCGAAACCTCTCTCTAATACCAAATTACATATTCTAAGTTGTTCCAACATGCATAAATGCAAAAAAACAACAGCTAAATGACAAAATATAATGGCAGCAAAATATTAAAGAATGATGTCATGCTAGTGCAAGGAACATGTGGAGAAATTAAGTATAAGAACTTGTGGGGTAGGGGATTTTTGGATGTTTCAATGCAAATAGGTTTGTACTGGAAAGAGGTCCAAAAAAGGTTTCCTTTTTTCACGTTGACCAGCCACATCTCCATTCAGGGACATCAAAGGATGCTCCAGTAGGTTGTTCCTTAGAAAAAAACACCCACATTTTAAAGAGAGTTTTCCACGCGATTTCAATAGATTGTGTTGTGCTTCCTAAATAGGTTGTATGAATTCTTCCCACACATGATGCCAAAGCTCGTATTTTTCTAAAATGATCTCCCACAACTCTTTCACACAGTCCATTCTAACTAATCTCACACAAAACAATTCCTATCTCTAATACCATATTGATACAAAATATGCAAAGCTTGATGTTTTATTGATCAACTGGAGCACATTATATAAAAAACAATTGGGGAGGAAAAAGGAAGTTGCTTTAAAAAATAATGGAATAATTTGTTGAATGAAAATAATGAGTTCTACCACCTAATACTTGCAAACTACCTACAAATATGATGTGCTAAATATAATATTTGTTAGTAGATTTAGCAGCAAATGATTTGTAGGTAGTTTGTAGTATTAGGTGGTAAAAGTTAGTTTCATTCAACAAATTATTACATTAGGTAGCAACCTCCTTTTACTCCCTAGTTTTTATATATAATCAAAAAATATTACATTATTGCATATTTTTTCTCAAGCAACCTAGGGAATTTTACTGTGGAATCGATTAGAATGGATTGTCTTGAAAGAGATTTCATTTTAGAAAATATATCTTTGCATCGTGTAAGAAGTCAAACACCTATTTTGAACAATAAAATCATTGAAATCACAGAATATACATACATACATTTTTATATATATATATATATATAGATATATATATATATATATATATATATATATATATATATATATATGTATATATATGTATGTATGTATGTAAGTATGTATGTATGTATGATCATGTATGTATGTATGTATGTATGTATGTATGTATGTCAATGTATGTATTTGAAACACAATAAAATCTATGAAATCACGGGATGTATGTATATACATACATACATATGTATGTATGTATGTATGTATGTATGTATGTATGTATAGATATATATATATATATATATATATATATATATGTATATATTTATATCTACACATGCATGCATATAACTATATATAAATGTGTAAGACTAAAATTAATATTACAAGCTCATCTTAATCTTATATAATAGTGTATGGTTGATTAATACACTAACAAATTGAAATAATTTTCTCATTACATTTCAAATGTTAATGATCAATAGAAATGTAACATATAAAACCAATAAGGTTACTTAATAATAAATTATAATGGTAAATTAGTAATTATGAATCAATCTTGTATATTCATCTTGATTAATTGTCTCTTAATCTAAAAAATAATTTCCATCTCCAATTATTGGTAATCATTAAGGCTTATATAATAAAATTTCAACAGTTTCTCTTACATTTTTGAACATTCATTATCATTTATTCACCATCTATCATCATCCACTATCGAAAAGGTAAACATAAATCTATCAAAATGGTTTCTAATTGTCGTAATACACAAAAAAATACAACATCCATACAAATTTAACCTTATTTTAAAATTTAAAATTAAATATCATGAAAATTTTATCTATTTTATTTGATATTAATTTTGATTGAATATTATAAGGCCATTTCATGAGATATTACATTTTTTATTCATCTCCGATAACATTCCTCTAAAAGGAATGATAACCAGATCATGCCAAGCCAAGAACACAAATGTTAATCAAACATCACAATCAATAAGATGAAAGTAATTCACTAGAATAAATTTACATAAACCTTTGCAAACAAATGAGCAACAATATCATATATTATTATGGAACTCAATGAAATACAATGAGAATGGACCTTGCTTATATAGGAAAGGAATAATAATCTAAGAACCAATCAAGGTCATAGATCAAGCCATAAATCATGGAAAGAACTAGTCATCAAAGAACTAGTCAAGTCCATAGATTTATGAGAGAACTAGACATCAAGGATCTAGTCAATACCATAGATCTAGGAAAGAACTAGTCAATACCATAGATCAAGGAAATAACTATACCTAACAACTAGATAATATCTCCTAATATCTAAATAAATAAATAAAAATATCCACACACATAAGTGGGTGAGGATAAATACAATAAAGGTAAATAATGTACCTAGGTGAAAATGAGCTAAGGTAAATACCTACTCTAACACCCCCTTCAAGTGAAGCTAGGGGCCAAAATAGAAGTGGCATGTCCACAGTATGAGTCTTGGCAACTAGGTCTGATGAGGTACTCATGTACAATATATCCATGAAGAAATCTTGAACCAAAAGAAGGAAAGAATATTGCTATAAGGAAAGAGAAAGAAGAAGAAGAAGGAAGATGTTCTCACGAACACCCCAAGAACAACTTCCAAAACCCCAAGCATTCCACGCAACTCAAGGTAACGAGGTGATGCAAAAGGCTTTGTAAAGATGTCTGCAACTTGTTGCTGAGTGGAAGGTACTCCAAGCAAAGAACTCCATCCTGAATGTCTTTGCCGAATGAAGTGGATGTGTATCTCGATATGCTTGGTTGGTGCTCAATTGGGTTGCGAGAAATGTGAATTGTACTTTGGTTGTCACACCAAAGTACAATCGGTGAATCCTATGGGAATCCAAACTCTATTAATAACTAGTGAAGCCAAAGAATCGATGACTCGTCAGAATGCTGCCCTGTACTCTACCTTTGAAGATGAAAGTGCAATAGCCTATTGCTTTTGCACGCCCAAACAATTGGAGAAGAACCAAGACAAAAATATAGCGGAAGTAGAACACTTGTCATCAATAGAAACTACCCAATCTAAATCTATATATCCAACCACCTGAGTAGAACCCCTAGTGTAGTGTAGGCCAAAGTGGGAAGTGCCCTGTAAATATTACAAAATCCTTTTAGCAGCCTGCCAATGACTACTATGAGGAGAATGTGCAAACCGAGATATAAGCCCTACTGCAAATGAAATATCAAGGCGAGTATGGGTCAAGTACATGAGACTCCCAACCAACTTCCTATACAACATAGGATCACAAAGTGGTGTGGTACATGTGGATGTAAGAGTAACCCCAGACTGAAAAGGAGATGGACTTGGCTTGTAATCAGCCATATCAAAGCGCCAAAGAAGATCATGGTGTATTTTTTCGACTTAAATGAATCCAGAACATCGAGAAATCTACAAACCAAGGAAATAATGCAATAACCCAAGATCTGTCATGTCAAATTGTGTAGAAAGAGCCCGCTGAATACTCTGAATGTGGCAAGAAGAGTTGTCGTAAGTAACAGATCATCAACATACAAGACAAGTATCACAATATCCTCACCAACATGCTGGAGATACACTGTGTGATTGGAGTGACAACGAACAAAACTAGTAGATATAAGAAAAGAATCCATGTTCTCATACCAAGCCCGAGGGAGTTTTTTGAGACCGTAGAGAGACCTTCAAAGCCTACAAACAAGAGAAAAATCCTAAACAAATCTAGCCGGCTACTCCATGTATATTTCCTCTTGTAGATATCCATGTAAGAAGGCACTCTTCACATCCATCTGGTATACGGGCCACCCCTGTGATGCAGTAATAACAAGTACAAGGCATACATAATCCATCTTGGAAATGGGTGTAAAATTCTTAGAGTAATCAATACCTTCAACTTGTGAAAAACCTTTTGTAACAAGACGACCCTTATACTTGTCAATGGACCCATCAACTGTGTATTTAGTTTGGTATACCCACTTACACCTAACCATCTTTCTTCCTTTAGGAAGAGATACCAAATCCCAAGTATGATTCTTCATCAAAGAAGAATACTCAAGTTGCCATTGCATCATCCCACTCCGGTATCCCATGAGCCTTTGAAAAAGACTGTGGATCCTCAGAAACTGCCTGACACAAAAGTCCAGAACCTATAGAATGTTGGTGATGATGCCTAGTGGGTGGAAGATCCTCTATGAAAGGTGTTTCCTTAGAAACTGTAGTACGAGCCCACTTAGGCATAGTGATAACATCAGTGGGAATAGGATCCTCAATGGCATCTATAACCTCCTCATCAATCTCCTCAATGAAAGGATCCTCAAGATGAGATGAAGAAAGAAGGAATGGAAGAAGATGAAGAATCATGAGGAGTGAAATTCTCATCAAACTGAACATGTGTTCGAAAAATAACATCATGTGTATTAGGATCTAAAAGATGATAAACTCTCATGTCCTCACAATACCCTACAAAGATCAGTTGTTTACTCTTCTTATCTAAAGCTTTCCTTTTCTTCTTTAGCACAAAGGCCCAAGCATGGCTCCCAAAGACTCGAAAAAATGAGACATCTGGCTTAGTGTTGGACTAAGCTTCCTTTGGAGTCAAATGCTCAAGTGCTCTATGTGGTGTGCGATTCTGAATATAGTTAGCACAATTAACTACTTCTGCCCAATAGATAGGAGGTATATCTCTAGAATGCATCATAAAGTTAGCCATTTCCTTCAAAGTTCTATTCTTCCTTTCTGCTAATCCATTCTGTTGTGGAGTATGAGGAATAGAATGTTGGTGAATAATGCCTTGAGTTACCAAAAATTTAGAAAACTCATTGTTGAAGTACTCCCCCCCATTATCAATGTGAAGGTTCTTTATGCTACTAGAATATTGTTTCTCGACCAAATCCTTGAAGACTTTGAAGTGTGAAAAAACATCACTTTTGTACTTGATAAAATAAACCCAAGTACGCCTCAAGAAATTATCAATAAATGTAAGTGCATACTTAGCTCCATTGAAAGATGGGGTAGGAAAAACCATCAAGTCACTATGCACAAGCTCAAGTGGTGAAGAATCTCTCTTAGAAAAATTCTTAGGAAAAGGATCTTGATGTTGTTTCCCTAATGCACAACCATGACAAACTCCCTCAAGACAAGAAACTTGAGATGTCCAAATCTTTCATGCCAAAGCTTACTCTCTAAATCTGCATGAGAAACCAATCCTAACCCTATAGAATAAGTGTCATCAAAACCCTCAAAGTGATATAGTCTAGAACTATGATCAACAATACCCTGAGCAACTAGTGAATGAGGCTCCAACAAAGTTCATACTTCTGCTCCATGTGGTGTAAAAGTCACTATTTTTCCTTTACCAGAATGACAAATTTGATATACAGTAAAGCAAATTTGTAGTGATGTTAGGAACATATAGTGCATCTTGGATATTGCCACCATCAAGTTGTATATCACCTTTTCCCTCAACAAAAAGGAAGGAAGAATCTCCAACCTCAATTTTGGAAGTAGAACTCAAACCTAGAGAAACAAAAGACTCCTTGGAAGAAGTCATGTGATGAGAGGCACCAGAATCTATAACCCAATCGTCTGCAAGTTGTGACTGAGATCTTCCAACAACATTAAGTGCTTTTCCATGCTGATTAGAAGGAGGTGGAGTGGATATAGAAATTTTTGTTTCTTGACTGCATCCTCTAAGGCTTGCATTTGCTTATAACACCTATGTTCTTCATGATTACTACCCCCACAAAAAGAGCATGAACAACTAGACTTATTCTTGGATTTAGAAGACTCCTTGGGTTTTGGTTGTTTTCTTTGGGTTTAGGAGAATTTTGAGATGGAGAAGGTGTGGATTTTGTTTTACTTTTTGGTTTTGCCTTACCCTTAGTATTAGATGCAACTAATGCCTTTTGAGAGGTGGAAGACTCAAGGTGAGATAATTTGGATTCTTCCCTAGTAAGTCATTCACAAAATGTTTCTAAGTTAGGCATTTTGAAGGTGTCACCTAAGGAATCCATGCTAGAGAAAAAGGTAGAAGCAAAAATTTGGAATGATCCTCTCAACTTGGATAGAATCAAGTAAACACACTCTTCATCTTTCTTATCTCTTCCACTCCCCTTCAATTGTGTCAAAAATGCTTAACTTGGTAAGATAGTCTATAATAGTTGGAAAATCTTCAGGATTAAGAGAGGCGATCTCAATTTCAAGTTGCATGGCTCTCATATGATTCACCTTACCAAATAAATCCTCCAATTTCTCCCATATTTTGAAAGGAGAGTCACACTTTTCCAAATGAAATAAAAGAATGTCACTGACATAAGTTCCTATCAAACCCATACACCCATCAAATTTGCATTGGTACTAAAATTTCTCATATTCTCTAGTGAACACTTTGGTTGTTCTTTAGAAGTTAAAGCCCATAATCCTTTCCACTTAATTATTGTTTTCATTCTTGGTTTCCATATGTCGTAATTATGTGTTGTTAATAGCTTGACATGATCTAATGTAGATTTAGATGCCATCCTCAAAAGAAAAAAATCACCAAAAGAAATTGAAGAACCAAGCAATGCAATAAGACCCCGAGCAATGCAACAAGAGTCCACCTAGATTTTGGCACTTTATAATGAGTGCGTGTTACAATATGACACTTTATAATTATAGTAGTAAATTTTCAAAAAAGCACTTTTAAAACAAAAATGGCACTCAAAACCGAGTTACCGATCAAAAGTTACAAGCTTTTATGCTCTACTATGTATTTTAGTTTCCACTAAAATAGAATAAAATGCTCTTGCCTTCACCACACAAATAAAATTAAAGGGGGCTGGAGTTAAGCACCTACTAGTAGGAATCACAAGGTTTAAGCCCTCATTGACCATACCATGTGACCAGGGACTAAGATCAAGGAAAGAACTATACATAAAAACTAGATAATATCTCCTAATATCTAAATATATAAAAAGAAATATCCACACACATAAGTGGGTGAGGATAAATAAAATAAAGGTAAATAATGTACCTAGGTGAACATGAGCTAAGGTAAATACCTACTCTAACATCCTCAATATAGTGAAAGTTCTCTAAGAGAGTGTGATATGTTTAATCAATGTCAAAGGTGAGTAATGGCCTCATACTAGTTCTGAGACATATAAGTGTCTCTTTGTTAATTTTTGGCCATTTGTTACCTATAAAATGATTCTAGTATGATTTAATGGAAAATTACTAGTTTAAAAAATAAGTATTAAAGGATCCTAAACATTGCACGTAGAAGGCGACCATTATGAATGGTTGGAATTATTAGGCACTACTATAATTTAAAAATAGCATAGAATGTATATATGGAGTATAAAAATATTTTTCAAAGATTCTAAAGATTTCTAATATAGAATATTATTTATATGAAAATAGAGAATGGACCAATCAAATATTCTATTTTTCTTATTGGAATCACAATGGGTGAGGGGGTAAATAATTCCATAAAAATTAATTTCAATTTCATGTTTCTCACTTAAATCAATTATTAATTAACCATGTATTGATGTGTGCACATTGTGTGTAAGAATTAGTTAGCTATGCAAATAAAATCAAGACTAACACCTAATAGCCTTAATACAATGCTAAACTAAAATCTATGCACCATCATGCTTAGATCTTAAACAAATCTAATCTATTAACATATTTACATTAGAACACAAAATGAATATTCAAACTAACATGTTAAACAAATTAACCTCTATCTCTAATTGAATACTAACGAAATGAACCTATTTAGATCCTTACAGAATGTTGGTTTGAAAATTTGTCGGGTGGGCAGATCTATGGATAGACAAGCCAAAAGTGTGCAGGGCATAGCCCCTCTTTGAGACAGAAAAGCAAAACTGGTTTATTGCTATTACCATATTCTAAAGAGAAATCTGAAGTCTTACAATATTATGCCTTCAGGGGGGTTTTGGGATCTCATCCCATTAGAGTTAATTCGACGAAGAATAGAAAGGAATGAAGGGAGAAATAGAAGAAAGATGGATTTCAAGGGAGAAAAGAAATGAATTCCAAAGTAGAAAGGTCAGAGGGTTTATGTTTTGGGCCAGTAGTAAATAGGGCCAAACTTACTCACATAAACAAACAAAGCAATACTGATAAACAAATGACAAAAGTATAGGTGAATCCAACAGAATAAGCGTGCAGGTCTAACTTAAGAAAGATCAAACACATAACACAAGAATTCAACACAAAGTCTCAATTTTTTGTGTTAATATTTTGTTCTGTTATAAGAAATCTCAAAGTATTTCTCTCCTCACTTCTATTTTTCATAAAAAAATTCTCACACCTTGAATACTACAAGTATCCAAGTATTTATAGAAGGAGAAGGAGAAAGAAGACCAAAAGGAGCCAATCACTATTTATAAAATATTTAAAAGTAAAATGTTGACTTTGGGGCAATTTTTTGGATGAAAACATCCCATGGTGCAACATGGATGATGTCATCACGTGTGCTAACATAATTTTAAATACTTTTACAAAAATGTGATTTAGCCCAAGAGGAAGGAGGCTATTCATCGTCATCCCTTGGCTTGAAAGGAGTGTCTTGCTTTTGCTCAGGAGAGGTGATGTGAAACTAAGCTCGATACTCCATGAAATTGCTAACCATCACTTGAAGTTGATCCTGAGTGGGACCCTTGGTGTGATCCCGATGAATTCATAAGTTTCTCATTCATCTCTGAGTCTTTCAGGGAGTTTGAAGTATTCATTTCCTGCCTCCATCAGGTACCCAACGAAGTCGCAATAGGCCAGAAGGTTGTTGATAGATTCTACATCAAAAGTGGCCTCTGACATTAAACCCTGCGACGTGATTTCCTTGAAAAGTTGAATAGTATCATCTGCCTTCCTCAAGGCGTATGCTGTACTCAAGTAACCCTAGAGACATTATTAAGATGATCTACTCCATTTGATGCATGGCATCTAGGGCTTCCTCCTTGATTTTGTCTATCTTTTCCAAGACAAACTCCATTAGGTCAGCCTGATAGTCTAAAGCAAAAAGGACTTTGTTGGGTGCTTGTGGGTGATCAAAGATGCCTGAATTTCAACAAGTCATCGACTGGGTAGTTGAGCATCTTCTGGAATGTCTCGTGTTGCAACTTGGCATGGTCCAACTCTTTGAAGATAGGCCTTGCTATTGCCTAGAGTTCCTTGTTCTCTTGATCTATATTTTGATAGAGCTCTGTGAACTTTGTAATCACTTCCTCACTATCTTTAAGGATCTGCTCTCTCTAGGCGGCAGACAACTTTGCTACACCCCTTTCGCCAATCTTTGCATATTCATTTATATTCTCCTGACTAAGGGCTTCAAGAGTTTCGGTGGCAGCTATAAGAGGTGCATTGCCCATCTTTTGTAGGGCTTGGAGAAGATGTTTGTTTTGCTCTTTTAATATTCTCTTCTCTTCCTTTGCTTCTTGAAGTTTCTTGCAAAGGGCATCCACGAGGATAAGGCCTCTCCTTGCATGCTCTCTGATGATGTTCCCATTGTGACCTGAGTCACTGTAAAATCTGTAGGAGACAAATCTTCTTTCTTCTTTGTGGGATCAAGGTACGTGATCTCCATAACCCTTTCACCTGAAGTGCTTTGAGAGAAGCGGGTTATCGCCTTTTGCTTCTTAGGCCCTGTAGCCGAAATAATGGAGAAGTCCATAGGTGCAATAGGGACTTTCCTCTTGTGTTGGCTCAGGTATTCAGAGATCCATTCTAGACTTAGGGGAGTGGGACCAGAGCAAGAGGAGGAAACGAGGGTGGAAGAAGGAGAAACTACAGTGGACATGGGGAAATGTGTCGAGACACTTGGTGGTGGCATTTAGAAAGAAGCCAACACACAAATGCTCATGGGGTTTGGAGTCACTGCAAGAGAGGAAACCATGGGGGGAAGGGATCTGTGAGATGAGGGAAGAAATGCTAGGGAACAGATCCATGAGGGAAGAGAAAATGGAGGAAGAGGGAGGGGGAATGGTAGAAGATGGGGAGAAGACACAACCAAAGGAGAAGCTCCTTAAGTGACATGAGGAGGGGAAGGAGGAGTGAGAGAGGGAACGGTTGGTACTTCACCAGATGTAGATGTGACAACATCCTGAGTGGATGTGTCTGTTTGAGCACTGGACACTTCTTCTCTTCCTAAGGACACTAAGTCCACAACTTGTTCCTTAGCGGTGGAAGGAGGGCTCTCAAAAACTTTTCTCGAGCGGTGATTGCTTCTCCTTCTTTATCTTTTCCATTGCCTTCAGGAAAGTGTTTTGGCCTAGATGGTGCATTACCTAAGGGAGACGTGGTAAAGTCTACCCCAAGGTAGATAATACCATTTTCTTGCACCAATGCTCGGTGCAAATGCAGAGTGCCCTTGACCCTTTCCTTGATAGTCCGAGGGGCCTTGTCCTATCAATTTTGGTAAATGGCCAATTTTCCCCATCCGTGTCTAGATAGACTTGATCAACTTCTTGATCAGTTGCTTGGAAATCCTTTGGATGATAGCCACACCATATTGAATGATCTCTCTGCAGGGGCTAGTTGGGAGTGATCCTTTCTTCTTGAGCTCAACTTCTTGATTTAGGTCGATGTAGATATATTTGATCTGAGGGATGTGAATTGGATCGATATTTGCCCTGGAAGGAAATCACGAGGATCGAAGGTTGGCCTTGCTTGGAAATTATGCTTCAAATTGAGTAATTCAAGCTCTGCATACATCTCGGAGCTTTACTCGTGAAGTGGAGGTATATACCGCCCACCGTGAGGGGAATGGGGTTCCACCCTTCTTCCTTTTCAAACACTTCTAATGGTATGTGATGAGCTCTCTGGACAGGTGATAGGCACATTTGGGGTCCCACATACCTTGGAAATTTGGTGGGCTCTCCCAAGAAGTTAGTGGCTCTGAGATAGGTGAAAGTGGGGAATTGCGTGAATAACGCTCCCCACTTCTCTGTGGTGGTGACCACGCTTTTGTTCGTTCGATGCATGAGTCATGTTGGGCCTCAAGAGGCAGATGATGCCATAGAAGAAGACATCATTGATTTTACTGAATTGGGCTATGTTGTTCTCCAGTCTTAACTCTGGATAGTACTCGTATATTTTGACCTGGGGCCATACCCCACACCGATTCAATGCTGGGTAGTCCCTCTCTGAGGTAAAGCAACATATACTACATAGGAGTTCATATAGAACCTCCCAGTTGTTGAAAGTTGTTGAAGCTGCTCCGAGATTGTGCTGTTGATAATCTCTCCCTAGTCAAAACGCTGATCGGGAACATTTTTATTCATTGTTTCCAAGTACCTAAGCATCCACTTCTGAAAGTAGTGGGTATTAGGTAGCCCAAACACCCTGCTTAGGAAGGTGATTGTGTCACTCAGCTCCTCTGAAAAGTCACTGCGATGAATGACTTGGGGCCACCTACTTGTCACCTTCTTATTCTTGAGGTACACCTCATTCATTAACTGCATACATTTGTCTTCATTTTCAGTCCATGTCTTCATGCAGTCTTCTGGCTTACTGCTATAAAATGTTCTGTGGTGAGGGATACCCAACATGATCTCAAAATTTCAGGTTGTGAGGTTGATTATCACCTCGCCTTTCTCATTTTTGACACATCTTGTGTCCTTGTTGTAACAACGGCCTACCAACATCATAAACTCATTGTTGATTGCACTCATTGGGAGTCCTGCAAAGAAAGTCTGAGACCACTCGCCAACCAATTTATCAATCCATGGGCTACTTGTGACCTTCTTGGTTCTGGCCAGAAGTCCTCCATGTCAATGTTCCTAAGTTCTAAATCTTTGATATCAAGATCGCACTCTGAAGCGAGTCGGAGCATCCCGACCCTCGGTATTTATATTTCATTTCTTGCTCTATTAGCTTAGCTTTACCCTTGGACTTAGTTGGATTCTTACTCGATGAAGACATGTGTGGATCTGATTTTAGCTATTGATCTGTAAGAAGAATCAAGGAAGTTCCATCACAAAAGAGCCATGTTAGCCATTAAGTCATCCATAAAAGCTTACAGAATGAAAAGTTAGCAATTTATGAGCCTCTGGGCACAAGGCGCAACTTTACTATAGGCTGCAGGGACTTAGAAAAGCAAGGCACACTTTGGGAAAGTGTTGCATGGGAGAAAGCAATGCCAAAGGGGCATGGGGTGTGGAAAGGCTACACACAACATTTAAATGTTGATGTCAAGTAATATGCGCTTGTGCCATATGAAGTGATTTAACTGGGCATAGATTTATTTGGTGTAGTAGGGTCTTAGGGTGCGCCATTGGCACATTTGTGGCTGATGTTACATGAGAGTGAGGTGAGCTAAGTGGTTTAGTTTGCATGGTGCAAGAAAGGTTTTCACAACATGCAGTGTCATTGTTATGGTAGGTGTGCTCGCGCCGTGCCTTGGGAATTTTTATAGTTTTTTACAAGGTGCGGGAAAGGGCTTATGCTGCATGCAAGGATAGTGCACCTATGCCATGACTATGTTTGATGTAACAAGAATGAAGCTTGTGCCAAAGGAAAAATAGTGGGCTGTTTGCAAGAATTTATGATTTTCATTATTTTGGCTCAGATTTTGATGTCTAGGAGGGAAAACTTAGCAAAGCAGGAATAAGGGACAAATGAGTTTGAGTTGTTTCGTGGCAAAGTCTTCCATATTTGTAGATCTAGGAGGAGAAGGGGTTTTGGAGTTGAGTACTTGGGTTTGCAAATGGGGCTATCCCTTTCTTATAGATTCATTTCCTTCATCTCTTAACCCTAATCACCTAGCTTTGACATAGAAACCACAAAGAATTCCAAAAAAATAATGAGGATGGCATGAACCACTTATCCAAAATAAATAATGACGAAGGGATGAGGTGGGGTCCACAATCATGACAAATGGCACGTCTGCAGGTGACAAGAGCAGAGCGACGAGCATAGAGGAATAACTTTTCACATTTTTTCAATTATGAAAATGACAGGTCAGACACGCCTATATATAGCAAAAGGTGCAATAAATGTGCCACCAAATTTTCCTATGGTGCACTTAAGTGGATGTCGACACGAAGGGATTTGCACCTTGGCACAACTTTGGGAGTGTCAACACTATGTTTTTAGCACCCACAAAGTGCACTTTAGAAAGTGATAGCAAGATGGTGCTTGTGCCTTGGCGCACCTTTGAGAGGCGCAACATTTGGAGTGTTGACACTCCCTAGAATGTGCCAAAGGAATAAAGGGGCACAATTTTGGTTGATGTAACGCGAATGAAAACTACACCCAACCCAAAAGGTTGAAAATGACCAAGTTCTAAAAACTAGATTTTTGAAAGGGGATTTTATGCCATTCCGAACATTGAGGGACCTCAACGGGGGACCAAAACGGAAATTTTTGCTATGGTTACCTGCAAAATTACCTATGTCAATTTTACAGTGTAACCAATTTGGCTCTTTACGGGGACTATCTTTGAGTGAATCTTAAGGGTAGAGAATCCCATATCGCATGTGCCTATCCATTGGGTTACTGAGTCAAGAATAAGGGTGATGGAAAAGAAAGGAAAACACACAACCAAAGAAAACCAACAAACGACCAAAACAAACACACAACTAAAGTAAATTGTATAAAGAAGAGAGCAAGCTCTACTTCCGAATATTTTGAGATGTTTCCCGGCCGTAGGGAAGCGGGAGTTCAATTCCATCCGGATATGAGAGATAAAAGCTATTCTCTCCATTGAGCTGCTTGTTCTTGAAAAGCCCTCTCCAAAGAGAGTTGAATTTCTTGTGCATGCCCTTTGGCTCTCTTCGCTTGTCTCATAGAAGGACAAGATCTCCCCCTGGAAATCCTCTGCTTGGCCTTTTTATCAAACAATCTTTTGAATTGATTCTCGATGTTCGGTGATCACTGCGACCACCCTTACCCTTTTTCTTCAAGTTCTATTAGATACATGATCCTCTTTTAAGAGAAGTGGAGAAAGTTTCATCTTTGATCACTCGTGCAAGCGTAGAGTAGGAGTTCTGTGGAGATAGGGATCTCGAGTGTCAATTCCATATAACACTTGAAAAGGTGACATTCCGAGAGTCCTCTTCGAGTAATACGGTCTACCCACAAAGCATCATAAAATGACTTGTGCCAGATCGCTAATTCTCATCGACTACCTTTCGTATGATAGTCACTTTAGGTTTTTATTGCTGGATTCAGCCTAACCATTCCCTTGAGGGTAATAATCGAGGCATGGGCCAAGGTTATTTGATATCCATAGCAAAAGCGATAACTTCCCCAAGAGGAGAAGTTGGAAGCATTATCAACAACGATCTTGTGTGGGATGCCAAATCTCACGATGATATTTTCTTTGATGAAGTTGCGAAAAACTTTAGAGGTGACATTCTTAACAAGTATGGCCTCCACCCCCATTTGTGAAGTAATCACATTCTTGTTAGGACATAACTATGTCCGGCACTTGATTGGGGATGCGGTGCTTGATAAAGTCAATTCCCCATTGCTCGAATGGTTTGTCAATAATGACGGGCCCGAGGGGAAAAGCAATCAATTTTTTTGGTTTGGCAACAAACCTTTGTAAGTACGACTCACATTTTGGTACCCGGTGGTTGTATCCTAAAATAGCGTTGGCCAGTAGTACCTAGCTTGGATGATCTTATGTCTTTGTTATAGATGAGGAGAAATGACCGCTGCGCAGGGGAGTCATGAAAAATTTCAAGAAATTTGATCTGCTGTGGTTTGTCAACGCATCGCAAGAAGATCCCGTCAATCCCACGATTGTATAAACCGTCATCCCATATGACATATCTAGCTGCCCTAAGCTTTACAGTCTACTTCTCCTTTGAAGTTAGATGAGCTGGACACTCACCGTAAGTGAGAAAGAAAGTGATGTCTGAATACCATTCATCGCTAGTCGCGACAAATAGAACCATAGGTAGAGAATCGGCTTTCTCTAGCTGACCCTGCGCTCCGTCGATGTAATCAACTTTCTCTTCAGGATCTCCTGAACCTTTATTTTCAGCCATGAGCTGACATAGGCCCTTACCCCTTACCAACTTGGTTGGTTTGATGTCTAGATCATACTCTTGGACCTTTGCGATCCAATTCCCTCATAAGCTTCCTAACTCCTGTTGAGTTAGGATAGACTTAACTGCCATGTTAGGAACCAACACTACCGTATGAGAGTTTAGGATGTAGTATCGGAAGTTCTTGACTGCTTTGACTACTATGAAGGCATGTTTTTCTAACTGAGACATCTTCAATTCATGAAGCTTGAGAGGGGAGCTCATGAACACGATTGGAGATTCAACATCCTCAGAGTTCTTCTGCATTAAGATGGTTGATACAGTATGTGCATATGCATAACTGTACATGATAAAATCCTTGGAGAAGTCGGGACATACCAAGACAGGTGCATGAGCAACGGAGGATTTTATATCCTCGAATGACATCTTTCCTTCTTCACTCCACCAAAATGTTTGCAACCCTTTCATCATATTTGATATGTGACGAGTCTTTTCAGTGAAGTCAGGAACAAAGCGTCAAAGAAAATTCACCTTTTCGAAGAAAGAGTGAACACCGGTCTTGCTTGTGGGTAAGGTAAGGATCTGAATATCCTTAACCCTTTCAATGTCTATCTTCATTCCTTCCTTCTTTGACAATGTTTCCTAGCAACTTTCCTTCGATTACCTTGAAAACATACTTTTTTGGATTTAGGAAATCCCATGTTCTCTCCATCTAATCAATACTTGCTCTAAATGATCACAATGATCACTTCACTTTTGGAGAACACAGTTAAGTCAACCAAATAAACTACGATGACCTTTCCCTTCATACCTTTGAATGCAAAGTCCATCTCTCGCTGAAAGGTGGCACCAGCATTGGTCAAGCCAAAAGGCATCCTGTTATAGGCGAATGTGCCCCAGGGAGTAGTGAATGTTGTTTTGAATTGGTCTTTAGGTGAGACTTCAATCTGATTATAGCCCAAAAACCATCAAGCATGGACAACATCTCTGAACTAGTTACTACCTATAGAACTTGATCCATTATGGGCAGCGGGTAATTGTCCTTCAAGGACACCTGATTCAGATTGTGAAAATCTATGCATATGTGTATCTCACCATTCTTCTTTCATATGGGCATGATGTTGTGACCCAAGTACTGTGATGGATAGGAAAGATGATTCTCGCATCCAACATTTTCGTATTTCCACCTGGATGGTACCCGAGATCTTGGGATTGTAATGCCTCTATTTCTAGCGAAAGGGTTTGACATCGTCCTTTAACGGGATGTCATGTTGAATGTCCTTAGGCTTGAAAGACTTTAGATCAGCATAAGACCATGCCAATACATCCATATACTTCTTCAAAGCAATTTGACAAACTTCCACTTTTCTTCAGGTGTACAACATTTCCCGATGTTCACAAACTACGGATGTTCTACAGTACCCAGGTTGACAGATTCGGTCTCTGGAGAGGAGTTAGGATCATCTTGTCGCTTCTTCTTGACAAAACGATCATGTTTGTCAAACAATCATTCCAGAGAGACTAAACCCTTTGGAATTTTATTTCCCTTGCTGACATATACCATTGCCTTCTTGATTCGTTTGTTTGACTAGTGAAAGATTCACGGCATTCAGAAGTAGATCCTTTAAAATGAAGCTCATTGAAATTTTCAGCTTTTTCTAGAAAAGTGACAAGTTGATTATTATCGTTGAATACCTGCCAGTGCTTAGGAATTTTTTGGCACGCTTGGGCGAAAGACTACCTCAATGGTATATGTGTCTGTTTTCAACCCTTGGTGAGGGAGCATAAGAAACGCTGAGATGGCCAATGAATTGGCCATGTCATTTTGAGCTCTTGGAACGGCTTTTATTGAGAAAGTGTCAAATTCCTCAATGCTATCCCACACTATGTTGCGGTAGTGCCTGAGTCTATCATTTTTCACTTGGTACACCCCTTTTATTTGGTTGACGATCAGTTTGGCATCACCATGTGCTTTTAAATTCTTGATTCCTCTTTCCTTTGTAGCTTTCATACTGAGTAACAAAGATTCATACTCAGCAGTATTGTTTGTATTGAAAAACTACAATTTGAAAGAAAGAGGAAAAATCTCCTCTTCAGAGAGATATCAGGATAGCTCCAGCACCACATCCACTATTTACACAAGTGCCATCAAACTATAGTGTCCATATTTTGTTAAGGTCCTCGTCCGGATGAGAACGTCCATTTTATCAGACTCAGTGGATAAGATGTATTTCCCCATCCCTGATGATTCGAAGAGAATTTAGGCTTTGGGGTCGTCAGAATTGGTGACCAGGTACTTCTTTTGTGATTCAGGCTCCAAAGTCTGCATTACTCCTTTGACGAGAATTCTGGCTTTGGACCAATCCATGTGAATCTCTCCACTAACTTCTCTACAAAAGCTTCTCCCTAGTAGAATTCCATATGTTGCTGGGATATCAGCAACGAGGATGGTCATCTTTACCCTTTTCTCTAGGAACGCTGCAAATGTGAACTGTGCGTCTTTGATCTGACCAATCAATGGAACCTGTTTGGTTTCCATGGAGTAACATCTACCGAAAGGCTTGGTAAGAGTGAGGCCCAAAGCATGGGTGACCTTTGCGGTATGACATTTATCGGAAGCCCAAGAATCAATTATGCGTTTCTTAGTTTGTGACCATTGATTAGGAGGAGAGATAAAAAGGTTCAATTTTTCCGATGTGGAAGTCGAGACAACATTTATGCGAGATACGGGATGAGTGGAAAGGAAGCTTTCGAGCTGAGATATAGAGTTAGGGACAAGTTGCTTGGGGTTTGATAGAAGATCGAGCTTTAAACATTTGAATCTTGGTCTTCTTAGCGTGATCGACTATGTCGAATGTGACCAAGGGTTGCGTTGATGAAGGAATGGGTCCCTCATTTCGGGATGGTAGGGTAGGGTTACTGGTCTTTATGGAAATAGAAGAAGGCTGATTTGGAGGAGAGATAGGAGGAAAAGATTTCTTTATAAAAGGTTTAATAAGAGGTTGAGCAAGAAAAGGATTACCTCTTTTAGCGGTTATTGGAGGCGTGTTTGACACGGTCTTCTCCTTTTGTATCCTAGCAGCAACTTCTACTTCTTTTCCTTATGAGCGGGTGAAAACAACATATGACTATCCACTTACATACCCTTGGGTACCTTCCTCATCTTCAAATTCTATATATCCGATTGTAGAGTCGCCAGTTGGTTCACCAACATCTTGATCATCTTAACCTTGTGATGAAGGTTCTTTGTAAATTTTCTCATCTTCTTCAATCTCGACCAAGGCATTAACCGGAGGGGCCTCAAGTGCTAACCTTGGAGTAAAGCAACAAGCAAACACGGCCTTTGTGGGGCATTGTTGGGAGTGAAGTTCCTCTGTGGGATATCTTGGTACGGAGTGGTAGATGAAGCTTGAGCTAATTGCTTCTTTAATGTGAGCAAGTCGTTTGCCATCTTTTGGAATGCTAGATCTGATGGAGTGGCTTGAGAAAGAGTTGAAGCCTTAGGTTTGGATGGATCTCATTTTAACTCACCAGATATAAGCAAGTTGTCTTTTATCCAATGGCCACAACTTGAGCGAGGACCAAGGTGGTGATTTGTTCTTGTAAAAGTAAGAAACTTACTCTTGAACTCATGGTGTTCACAAAGAAACACTTTTGATTTTTTGGTGTTGGCAACATGGCAGGTGGCATGCGGTTAATCAGTGAATTGAAATGGGTGATAAAATCGCACATGGTTTCATTGGCCTCCTTCTTCAAGTGAGTAATCTTTGATAGTAATGCAAATGTGTCTTCTGAAGGCTTATACCTATCTTCAAACGTAGTTCGTAATGTGGCCCAACTGGTGATAGATCCGGCTGGCAAGTGTTGGAACCACTCTACTGCAGGTCCTTGCAAGGTCTCTAGAAAGAGGCGTACCGACACATCTTCATGGGTCACATCTAGGATACTACATGACATGATGAACACAAATATATGTGAATCCATGCTTTGATTTCCACTCCCATCAAATCTTGGGAAATTCTTACGATTTCCATGAGGGAGTGCGTGAACTGGATGCGGTAATGCAAGAGGGCCCATAGTGTTTCCCCATGGTACTGCCATTTGAAAAGTTGGAAAGAGGACGCGAGTGAAGTATGGTTCCACTTAGTAAGGCACTGCAAATTGACATGGAAGCTCCTTGTGAAAACCGGTTCTTTCGTGGAGGCGAGGCACTTCTTGCTGACCGATCAGTTGAACTCAGTGATGAGAAACGTGTTGGTGTAATACTAAAATTGTGCCTTTGAAGTAGATCAAAAATAGGATCAACTTCTCCATGAGCTCTCCTGCTATGGGTAAATGACTCACCCGCCACTGTATCTATTCAAATCTATAATGATTTTTAGAGCAGATTTAAAAACTCTTTTGCTTGTACCTACTTGATTTTTGTTTTTTGTGATGAAAATAAGCAGCATGTACTTTTCTAAATATTTAATTTTATCCCCCTTTTGAAAAATGATTGCGGTTAAATGAAAAGGATTAGTGAGGATAAAATGCTAGTTAACTTAGTAAGCTAGTTTTCAGATCTTAGATTTGATTTTTGCAAGGGTTTGAAAATATTTGTAAAACTATCAGAATCTCAGGTCTATGAAAATACAGAGATTTTTATAAAAACTCAGCGAACTAAAGGTTTCTAACTGGTCCAGATCTATGAATCTCTTAAGAAAATTTTCAGTTTGGATTACTTTTGCAAAAAAATTGGATTTTTAAACAAAGAGTTAAGATTTGCAAACAGGTAGTGATTTTTACAGTTTTATCTATTTTCTTATTCTCCCCAGCAGCTTTAAAAATTGTTGGTGTCTTTTAGCTGACATAACACTCACATAGATTTGGTTCTTTCCCTAAGCGGAGTCACCAAAAACTGTTGGTCTGAAAATCTATCAGGTGGGCAGATCTATGGATAGACAAGCCAACAGTGTGCAGGGCATAGCCCCTCTTTGAGATAGCAAAGTGAAACTGGTTTATTGCTATTCTACCAACATAGAATATGTGCAAGTCTTACAATATTCTACCTTCAGGGGGTTTTGGGATCTCATCCTAGTAGAGTTAGTTCCGACAAAGAACAGAAAGGAATGAAGGAAGAAATAGAAGAAAGATGGATCTAAAGGGAGAAAAGAAATGAATTCCAAAGTAGAAAGGTCAGAGGGTTTATGTTTTGGGCTGGTAGTAAACAGAGCCAAACTTACTCACATAAATAAACAAATTAATACTGATAAACAAATGACAAAAGTATAGGTGAATCCAATAGAATAAGCATGTAGATATAACTTAAGAAAGATCAAACACATAACACAAGAATTCAACACAAAGTCTCAATTTTTTGTATTAATATTTTGTTTTGTTACAAGAAAGCTCAAAGTCTTTCTCTCCTCACTTCTATTTTTCATACAATTTTTCTCACCCTTGAATACTACAAGTATCCAAGTATTTATAGAAGGATAATGAGAAAGAAGACAAAAAGGAGCCAACCACTATTTACAAAATATTTAAAAGTCAAATGTTGACTTTAGGGCAATTTTGTGGATGACAACATCCCATGGTGCAACATGGATGATGTCATCACGTGTGCCAACATACTTTTAAATACTTTTTGAACAAAAATGGGATTTATCTCGGGAGGAAGGAGCCTCATTCATCATCATCCCTTGGATTGAAAGGAGTGTCTTCCTTTCTGCTCTAGAGAAAAGGTGATGTGAACCTAAGCTCGATACTCCATGAACTTGCTAACCATCAGGGCTTCCTCCTGAAGTTGATCTCCAAGGCGGGACCCTTGGTGTGATGGGTGATCCCAATGACTCGGGCGTAAGTTTCTTGTTCATCTCTAAGTCTTTAGAGGGTAATCACTTGGCTCACTATCTTTGATGAGATCTTCTCTCCTTTGGTTTGAAGTATTCATTTCCTTCCTCCATCCAATCTTGGTGTAACCAGTGCATGAAGTCACTTGGAGAAGATGCTTGAGGAAGAGGAGGAAATGACTCGAGTCACTTTGTAAAATATGGGGTGGAAGAAGAAAGCTTTAAGAGAGCTAGCTAGAAATAACGAGAGAAAGTGGACATGAGAGGAAGAGGGGAAATGTGTCAAGACACTTGGAAATGGCAGACATTTAGCAAGAAAGCCAACACACTAATTCTCATGGGGTTAGGAGGAAGAAATCTTTGGGGGACATATCCACGAGGGAAGAGAAACCAGGAAGGGGAGGGATTTGTTAGATGAGGAAAAACCAAAGGGGGATAGATCCACGATGGGAAGAGAAGATGGAGCAAGAGAGGGAATGGTTGGTACTTCACCACTTGTAGATGTGACAAAATCCTGAGTGGATGTGTCCATTGGAGCACTAGCCACTTCTTCTCTTCCCGGGACACTAAGTCCACAACTTGTTCCTCGGTGGTGGAAGGAGGGCTCTCAGGAACTTCTTTCTGAGCAGTGCTTGCCTCTCCTTCTTTATCTTTTCCTTTGCCTTTAGGTAAGTGTTTTGGCTTGGATGGTGCATTACCCAAGGGAGACGTGGTAAAGTCTACCCCAAGGTAGATGATACCATTTTTCTTGCACCAATGCTCGGTGTCGTTGTAGAGTGCCCTTGACCCTTTCCTTTATAGTCTGAGGGGCCTTGTTCCTATCAATTTTGGCAAATGGCCAATTGTCCCCATATGTGTCTAGATAAACTTGATCAACTTCTTGATCAGTTGCTTGGAAATCCTTTGGGATGATAGCCACACCATATTGAATGATCTCTGCCAGGGCCAGTCGGGAGTGATCCTTTCGTCTGAGCTCAACTTCGTGATTTAGGTCGATGTAGATATCTTCGATCTGAGGGACGTGATTTGGCTCGATCTTTTCCCTTAGAAGGAAATCATAAGGATCAAAGGTTGGCCTTGCGGGAAATTATGCTTCAAATTTAGCAATTCAAGCTTTGTAAACATCTCCTGGGATTTACTATGTGAAGTGCAGGTATACCTGCCCACTGTGAGGGGGAATGGGGTTCCACCCTTCTTCCTTTTCAAATAGTTCTCATGGTATGTGATGAGCTATCCGGATAGACAGCTGATAGGCACATTTTGGGTCCCGCATACCTTGGAAATTTGGTGGGCTCTCCCAAGAAGTTAGCGGATCTGAGATAGGTGAAAGTGGGGAATTATGTGAATAATGCTCCCCACTTCTCTATGGTGGTGACCACGCTTTTCATCATCTGACTGCAATTCATGTTGGGCCTCAAGAGGGAGATGACACCATAGAAGAAGACATCGTTGATTTTACTGAATTAGGCTATGTTGTTCTCCAATCTTAACTCTGGATAGTACTACTATATTTTGACTTGGGGCCATACCCCACACTGATTCAATGGTGGGTAGTCCCTCTCCGAGGTAGCATCATATACTATATAGGACTTCATATAGAACCTCCCAGTTGTTGAACGTTGTTGAAGTTGCTCCGAGATTATGCTACTGATAATCTCTCCCAGTCAAAACGTTGATCGGGAACATTTTTATTCATTGTTTCCAAGTACCTAAGCATCAACTTCTAAAAGTAGTGGGTATTAGGTAGCCCAAACACCCTGCTTAGGAAGGTGATTGTGTCACTCAGCTCCTCTGAAAAGTCACTATGATGAATGAATTAGGGCCACCTACTTGTCACCTTCTTATTCTTTAGGTACACCTCATTCATTAACTACATACATTTGTCTTCATTTTCAGTCCATGTCTTCATGCAGTCTTCTTGGCTTACTGCTATAAAATTTCTGTGGTGAGGGATACCCAACATGATCTCAAAATTTCAGGTTGTGAGGTTGATTATCACCTCGCCTTTCTCATTTTCAACACATCTTGTGTCCTTGTTCAGAATAAAACGGCCTACCAACATCATAAACTCATTGTTGATTGTGCTCATTGGGAGTCCCGCAAAGTGCAGACCACTTCCAACCAATTTATCCATCCATGGGCTGCCTATGACCTTCTTGGTTCTGGCCCAAAATTCCTCCATGTCAATGTGCCTAAGTTCTGAATCTCTGATATCAAGATCACACTCTGCGCAAGTGAGTCGACATCGACCCTTTGGTATTTATATTTCATTTCTTGCTCTGTTAGCTTGGCTTTACCCTTGGACTTAGTTGGCTTCTTACTCGATGAAGACATGTGTGGATCTGAGTTTAGCTATTGATCTATAAGAAGAATCAAGGAAGTCCATCACAAAAGAGCCATGTTAGTCGTTAAGTCATCCATAAAAGCTTACAGAATGAAAAGTTAGCAATTTATGAGCCTCTGGGCACAAGGCGCAACTTTACTATAGGTTGCAGGGACTTAGAAAAGCAAGGCACACTTTGGGAAAGTGTTGCATGGGAGAAAGAAATGCCAAAGGGGCATGGGGTGTGGAAAGGCTACACAAAACATTCAAATGTTGATGTCAAGTAATATGCGCTTATGCCATATGAAGTGCTTTAACTGGGCATAGATTTATTTGGAGTAGTAGGGTCTCAAGGTGCCCCATTGGCACATTTGTGGCAGATGCTGCATGAGAGTGAGGTGCACCAAGTGGTTTAGTTTGCGTGGTGTGGGAAAGGTTTGCATAACATGCAGTGTCGTTGTTATGGTAGGTGCACTGCGCTTTATGCCTTGGGAATTTTTGCGTTTTTAACAAGGCACGGGAAAGGGCTTATGTTGCATGCAGGATAGTGCACCTATGGTGTGATTGTGTTTGATGTAACAAGAATGAAGCTTGTGCCAAAGAAAAATAGTGGGTTGTTTGCAAAAAATTTATGATTTTCACTCTTTTGGCTCAGATTTTGATGTCTAGGAGGGAAAACTTAGCAAAGCAGGGAATAAGGGACAAATGAGTTTGAGTTGTTTTGTGGTAGAGTCTTCCAGATTTGTAGATCTGGAAGGAGGAGAAGGGGTTTTGGAGTTGAGTACTTGGGTTTGCAAATGGGGCTATCCCTTTCTTCTAGATTCATTTCCTTCATCACTTAACCCTAATCACCTAGCTTTGACATAAAAACCACAAGAACTCAAAAACAATAACGAGGATGGCATGAACCACTTACCTAGAATAAATAATGATGAAGGGATGAGGTGGGTTCCATGATCATGACAAATGGCATGTGTGGGCTGACGAGAGCAAGCTGACGAGGCAAAGGAATAACTTTTCATGTTTTTTCAATTGTGAAAATGACAGGTCGGACGTGCCTATATATAGCAAAAGGTGCAATAAATGTGCCACTAACTTTTTCCTATGGCGCACTTAAGTGGACATCGACACAAAGAGATTTGTGCCTTGGCACAACTTTGGGAATGTCGACACTACATTTTTAGTGCCCACATAACACTTTAGAAAGTGATAGCAAGATGGTGCTTGCGCCTTGGCACACCCCGAGAGGTGCAGCATTTGGAGTGTTAACACTCCTTAGAATGTGCCAAAGGAATAAAGGGGCACAACTTCTATTTATATAACGTAAATGAAAATTGTGCCCAACCCAAAAAGGTTGAAAATGACCAAGTTCTAAAAACTAGATTTTCCAAAAATGGATTTTATGCCATTCTAAACGTTGAGGACCTCAATGAGAGACCAAAACAGAAATTTTCACTATGGTTACCTCTACAAAATTTCCCTTGTCAATTTTACATAATAACATAGAACAATTCCTATCTCTAATACTATATTGATACAAAATATTCAAAGCTTCAATGTTTTATTGATCAACTAGAGCACATTATATAAAAACAATTGGGTAGGAAAGCGGAAGTTTTTTTATTATTGGTAAATAGTTTTTTGAAAGGGACTATACCCTTGTATAAAAAGAGGGCCTAGAAGCCAGAATAGGAATGAAAAACATTATAAGAAGGATCAAGATCTAGATAAGACATAAAAATCTAGGGTAACCAAAGAGCAGTTACCCCAAAACATCAAACCAGTTCGAACACTGCAGAAGAGCAGCCAAAAATAGCAAAAAAATAGCAAAAAACATGACAGAAGGCAGCAAGAGCAGCGCAGATCCACAATTACTTCTTGGTGGCTTTGGCAATTCTAGATTTAATAGTCTGCCAGGAGGTGAACATAGCCAATGCCATCATATGAGTAGGGTCAGTAATATCCAGCTGTTGAATGGTTTGTTTGCTTTCTTTTTCTGTGCCCCAAAGAGTTGTTGGTATTCCACTGAGATTAGAGACGCAATGCAGACATGTTGCTCAATAAATTCCTTGATTGCACTAAATATAGCCATATTATGGTCATGCAAGTCTTGGTTTTCCCTAGATGGTTGTCCAGGGAGTAAAGTTTTTGTAGATATCATCAACCTGTTTATTGTCAATATCAGCCTCCTCCTCCTTCATCCTCTTACCTTTTTGCTTAGCCAAGTTTTTGACTTCTTCTTTCAACAACAACATGTCTATTTCTAATGCTTCCAGCCTTTTTGTGGAGCTCTCAGCGTGTGTCTCCTAAGAACCTGTACTGCTAATATGAAGGAGATTATGAGCAACCTCCAAGTCCTGAGGGGCATTCCCCTAAATAGGGGTATCCAGGTTCAGCCTTTTAGAAGACCTAGTTATAGGTCTGGTCAAAGTGGAGGCGGAGGGTGGGAGTAGAGGTGGGGGGATGACAGGGGGATCCGAGAAGGAAGGCATAGAGGTATCGGTAGTGGAAGGCATAGGGGTAGCAGTAGCGGTGATGGGGATAGAAGGAGAAGAGATTGGGGTATCGCAGTGGTGAGGGGAAAAGATGGAACAGAGATGGGGGAAGTTGGAATGCCGGGAAGCTTAAGAAGACAAAGTTTATGCAACAAGAAAATGAGACCTTGATGCAAAGGGACCACACGAGTATGCTTTTGGAACTCCAAAATGGAGCACTCAAGAGAATTAAGCTAGATAATGAGGGAAACATACCGTGAAATTTCTGCAGAAGTGATTGAGGAACACAAGATGTTTTAAGGGCACTGTGACAAATCTCCCCTCTAAAGAGATGTATCGCACCATCATACGGGTGACCTCGTCAAAAGGCAGAGGGATAGAGCTGACCTGTAAACCCACCATGACAAATACTAGTTTCTCATTACCCTCCACAAATTTCCTCTCCTCAGCGGGCTGTCAATCCTTTTATTGAAAAAGTGGTACCCATCCATTCCAAGGCTGTAGCTTCAGTGATTAACTCTTCATTGATCAAAATTTTTGTCCACCATATTCAACTTTGTGGTCTTTCCAATCCTTCACAAATTACATAGAAATGCTTTGGTCGTGACCCTATATCTTCTCAATAAAATTAGTAATGCCTCCCTGGTTGAGAAGATTCCAAAGCTCTTCATTATTCTTCCACTCCGGGTCCTCGCTGGGCTCGATCTGACAAGGGGATCCTCCCATTTTCACCATGCTTAAGTGATTGAAAGTGTAAACTTCAAAATCCCTATGAGGAATTCTATAATAGACACTATTTCAACCCACTTTTCTTTTTTTTCTCATGCGATGGGAATGATGAATAGTGTAGCCGTTGTTGTCATAACACTTCCCATGAATGCCTACGTAAATGCTGCTCTGTACCTGTGAGATCCCACATGCGTGAACATCAACCCCTTAGAAACCCACTCCAGATCATCATCAACCTTACTACGGACTTGAAAATCCATAAAAATCTGTTTAATAGCTGTTATAGGCACAATATTTCCCACATGTGTGGCTTTAATCTTCAGATAAATCCACTTTAAATCATCATTATACTTTCTATATCCTTGATTTCCGTCAAGATCTACTTAAGTGTTGTTTTAAACTTATCAGCGCATGTGAAAGTCTTATTCTTAAAGACCCACTCCAAATGCTCATTTATCTTATTCCAAATTTTCATGCTCATAAGTATCCACTTGTATGTTGTTTTGAATCTGCTTAGGAATGTGATCACTATTATCCCAAATAATGTGATTAACATTTATGCCATAGTTAGCTAATGCATCTGCCACCTTGTTACCCTCCCGGTAAGTATGCTTGATCTGAATATTATTAAAGGTTTGGAAAATACTTATGGATTCCAAGATAAAATATTTGATGTTCTAACTTCAAAGTAACACCGATTAAGATGATTAATGATATTAAGTGAGTCTACTTCCTGAATGAGATTTTGGATATTATGAGTCTAAGCAATTCTAAGGCCCTATAAAGTGGATAATGCTTCAACAAAATGATTAGTTTTCATTCCCATTTTTGGCATAGCGAAACCAAATCGCCAAACTATGATGATCTTGGATCACTCCTCCCAGTGCAATTCCAGGGTTACCCTTAGAGGCCCCATCAAAGTTCAACTTATACCAGTTGAGATCAGGAGGATGCCAGTGTATCAAAGATCTATCAATATTATTACCTGAATTATTTCAGATATTGTCAGCTCCAATCTACCATTGGGACAAGATATGCTCTTCATTTTCTGGATAACTCTTGTTCTTGGGGGGTTTAAATCTAGCAATATTCTCTTTAATAGCATTAGAAATTTTCCCAATGTTGAGCTTATAATTTTGTTTACTATTTATAAAGATGATATCATTTCTATCTTTCCATATCCTCCAAATAATATGAGGCATTACCAAATTCCAGAGCCTTCTCACAACACAATGTTTGTAGGGTGGGCTCCATTGTGTCCAGAGCTGACTGAAATCCCTCGGAACCACCCAGGAAGCTTTAAAATTAGAGAGGGCAAAACTCCACATTTTGGTAGCATATTCACAATGGATAAGAAAATGACTGATATCCTTAGAGTCTTTTTACACAGATGACACCTATTAGGCATTATAAAACCTTTTCTTATCAGGTTATCAGTGGTAAGAATTCTGCCCCTGAGAGCAAGCCAAAAGAAAAAGTTAATTTTAGGTGTTAGCTCATTCATCCAAATTCTACTCCATTTAAACTCAGTTTGACTATTGTTGAAGAAAGTATTATAACCAGTTTTAATAGAGTAGTTCCCATCAATAGAATTGCTCCAGACCAACTCATCCTTAACTTCCAGCTAACTTAAGGGGATAAGGTCCAACTGATCTTGCAGGGAGGAAATAGTTTGGATCAGATCATCTCTATCCACAGAAAGTTTTTTCCATTTCTTTTTGTTACCCTTTCTTTCAATATAATCCTTGATTCTAGTGCCATACTTGCTTTCAAGACTGTCTTTGACTACACCAAATCTGTCCATAAGGCTGTAATTAAACCAGTTATCGTCCCATAATTTTATATCACAACCATCTCCCACTTTCCACTTACTTCCTTGTTTTATGAAATTTCTGCTCTTCACTAAGTTATTCCAAAAAATGGAACCATAAGGAAGATGCTCATCTTGAAGAAAAGAAGAGACAACTTGTTGATTAAGGTATTTAGCCTTAATTAATTCTATCTAGGGTTGCTTCTCAGATAGCATTCTCCAACCCATTTTCACAATAAGAGCCTCATTCATTTTCTTGATGTCTTTTATGCCCAGGCCTCCTATAGATTTTGGAGTACAAACCTTATCCCAAGAAACTAAGTGATATTTAAACTTCTCCTCCATGCCCTGCCATAAGAAGTTTTTCGAATCCTCTCAATTTTTTCTCTGAAGGCGAAGGGATCTTATATAGAGACATGATATAGATAGGCAAATTTTGAAGAGTGCTTTTTATGAGCAGGCATTTACCAGCACTAGAAAGAATGGCTCCTTTCCATCCAGCCATTTTTTTTTAAATCTCACCAACAGATCATTCCACACCTTGGTAGAAACTTTTTTAGTGCCAAGAGGGAGTCCTAAGTAAGTGGCTAGAAGTGCACTTATTTTACATCCCAGAATTTTTGCAATTTTAAGTTGTCTTTCCTCAGGAGTATTGAAGAAGAAAATGGAGCTTTTATCATAATTGATCTCTTTCCCAGAAGCAGCTTCGTAAAGTTGTAGAATAGCCTTGGTAGCCTTAGCTTCAAGGATGGATGCCATTAAGAGAAGAATTGTATCATCCAAAATTGCTGATGAGAAGCTGCTTGACTGATGGAAGTGGGCTTTGAACCTTTTAGAAGACCGTCAATAACTGCTTTACCAATGGAATAATTTTTTGAATGAAGACCGTCAAAGCGGAAGTTGCTAAAAAATAATGGAATAATTTGTTGAATGAAAAAAACAGTTCTACCACCTAATACCTACAAACTACCTACAAATATGATGTGCTAAATATAATATTTGTTAGTGATTTAGCGCAATAAATTTGTAGGTAGTTTGTGGGTATTAGGTGGTAGAACTGTTAGTTTCATTCAACAAATTATTCCATTATTTATAGCAACTTCCTTTTTTTCGCCAATTTTTTTATATAATCTGCTCTAGTTGATCAATAAAACATTGAAGCATTGCATATTTTTCCTCAATCTAGTATAAGAGCTAGGAATTGTTGTGTGTGCAATCAGTTAGAATGGATTGTGCAAAAGATATGTGGGAGATCATTTTAGGAAAATACGGTCTTTGGCATCGTGTGTGTGAAGAAGTCAAACAACCTATTTGAAGCACAACAAAATCTATTGAAATCACATGGAATATACATATATACATACATACATATATACACACACACACACACACACACACACACACACACACACACACACATACGTACATATATATACATATATATATATATGTATATATATACATATATATATGTATATATATACATATATATATGTGTATATGTATATATATATATATATATATATATATATATATATATATATATATATATATATATATATATATATACATATATATATGTATATATATATATATATATGTATATATATATATACGTACGTACATACGTATGTATGTATATAGACATACATATATATATTTATATATATATGTATGTGTGTGTGTGTGTGTATATATATATATATATATATATATATATATATATGTATAGATATGTATATATGTATATATGTGTGTGTGTGTGTGTGTGTGTGTGTGTGTGTATGTATGTATGTATGTATGTATGTATATATGTATATCTGCACATGCATGCATATAACTATATATAAATGTGTAAGACTAAAATTAATATTACAAGTACGTCTTAATCTTATATAATAGTGTATGGTTGATTAATACACTAACAAATTGAAATAATTTTCTCGTTAGATTTCAAATGTTAATGATCAATAAAAATGTAACATATAAAACCAATACGGTTACTTAATAATAAATTATAATGGTAAATTAGTAATTATGAATCAATCTTGTATATTCATCTTGATTAGTTGTCTCTTGATCTAAAAAATAATTTCCATCTCCAATTATTGGTAATCAATAAGGCTTATATAATAAAATATCAATAGTTTCTCTTGCATTTTTGAACATTCATTATCATTTATTCACCATCTATCATCATACACTATCGAAAAGGTAAACATAAATCTATCAAAATGGTTTCTAATTGTCGTAATACACAAAAAAATACAACATCCATAAAAATTTAACCTTATTTTAAAATTTAAAATTAAATATCATGAAAATTTTATCTATTTTATTTGATATTAATTTTGATTGAATATTATAAGGCCATTTCATGAGATATTACATATTTTATTCATCTCCGGTAACATTCCTCAATATAGTGAAAGTTCTCTAAGAGAGTGTGATATGTCTTATCAATGTCAAAGGTGAGTAATGGCCTCATACTAGTTATAGACATATAAGTGTCTCTTTCTTAATTTTTGGCCATTTTTTACCTATAAAATGATTCTAGTATGATTTAATGGAAAATTACTAGTTTAAAAATAAGTATTAACGGATCCACGAACATTGCACGTAGAAGGTGACCGTTATGAATGGTTGGAATTATTAGGCACTACTATAATGTAAAAATAGCATAGAATGTATATATGGATTGTAAACAATATTTTCAAAGATTCAGAAGATTTCTAAGATAGAATATTATGTATATGAAAATAAAGAATGAACCAATAAAATATTCTATTTTTCTTATTGGAAGCACAATGGACTAAGGGGGTGAATCATTCCTTAAAAACCTAATTTCAATTTCATATTTCTCACTTAAATCAATTCTCAACTAACCATGCATTAATGTGTGCACACTATGTGCAAGAATTAGTTAGCTATGCAAATAAAATCAAGACTAACACCTAATAGCCTCAATACAATGCTAAACTAAAATCTATGCACCATCATGCTTAGAGCTTAAGCAAAGCTAATCTATTAACATATTTTCATTAGAACATGAAATGAATATTCAAACTAACATGCTAAACAAATTAACCTCTATCTCTAATTGAATACTAATGAAATGAAACTATTTAGATCCTTAACAATTAAAAGGGTTGATTGTATGCTTGAATCCCAAGGTTTTCAACAATGGAGTATTGTCAATCCATGGCTATAAGACCATTTGACACATCACCATATGAATTCAAAACATGGATGTATGAATGTAAGAAATGAAGATAGCTAGCTCCTCTAATAGAATAATGCACTAAGAGTATAAAATGGCTATAGTATAGGCTCTATGCTCATTTAGGTATAAGAAGAAAGGTAGGACCAGAATAGAGCCTAGATTCATTTGCACGTGTTGTCTTTGAGAAAACGACAAAGCACTTTTTGAATTTTGCACTGTCATGGAGAAAAGGGCACATTAGCATACCTATCAGAGGTGGAGAGTACCGGTTGGTGAGAGGATCTAGGTAGACGGGTCCACGAGCATAGGGGGATTGATTGTGATTGGGTGGAGGTCAAGAGGATTGGATTTGGTGATTGGACATGGCTAGAGGTGGGAGAAGGTTTGGGTGGGCCACCTGTGTAGTGGCCAGTCGTACCACCACATTGACGGCACCAAGATGAGGTAGGATTCTATCCAATCCTATATTTGTTATTGAAATAGGCTATTGAAATGGGGTTGGGTGAAAATTTGGGTGTAATTTTATTATTTGGAATGTATGGGTAAAAATGAAGGAAATGAGGGGTGGGAAGGTCCAATGTAGGTTAAATAGGATTGGGAATGAAGCTAGGATAGGTTTGGGTAGGTTAGAGTGGAGGATTAGGTTAGATTTTGAGAATTTTGGAAAAATGGGGGGGGGGGGTTTGGACGTATTTGGCTATGCTATAGGACCGACGCCATCAAGTGTTGGCCAACATCGGTGGTATTTGGCTGACATCGATCAAGTAGTAGGTGACCGATGCCAGTTACACATGACCGATAATGGTCATTGCTGACCGGTGTCGGCTGACGTTTTGGGAAAATAGGGCAATAGAGAGCAAGGGTAAGAGGTAAGGATATGTCAGGAGATGTAAGGGTAGGTTTCATGAGAGGTAAATAGGGGAATAGGTATAAATGGCATGAATAGATTGGTCTAGTAAGGGGTAAGTGGTAGGGTGGGTATAATAAGTAATAAGGGTTGGGGACAAGGTTTATTAGGTACAATACGTGTTTGGTATGGGAAGGTTTTGATAATAGTGTGTTTTGTTGGGTACAGGTGAGGGACCAGATATAGATGCGAGATAGGGTACCATCCCTACTCGTGGAGGTACTGAGGAGTGTGATAGCCGATGATTGGTGCCATGTTGCAAAGGTTGGCCTAATTGGGGTTAGACACTACCGGTATGTAGTTTGGGAGCCGAGTTTGATGGTCACCCTCATTGATAGATGGGACTCAATGACTAATACCTTCCATTTGCCGATGGGTGAGATCACAGTCACCCTAGAGGATGTGTATAAGATCTTGTGGTTACCAATAGTGGGGATGCAGTGTATTTTATCTCCTCATAGGCATCTAAGGAGTTGATGTTGACCATGTTTGGCAAGGGGCTGGTGGAGATGAGGTTCCATAGTGCTAGTATGAGCTATGGAGATATGTACCGGGCCCATCTAGAGGAGATGAGGCAAGTGGATCTATTGATGGAGGTAGTTTGCTACTTTGCATTTCCAGATGCAGAGGGTGGGATATTCCCACTGGCATTGATGGGGGTTCTTCACAACATGATGGAGGATAGGACCCAATTTTTATGGGCATCAACATTCTTGGTGCAACTATACGAGAGGGTTATGGGCCTATGAGAGGATACAGAGGTTCGATTTATATTGCATGTTTCTACTACAATGTTTGGTGTATGAGTACATTATGTTTGTGCATTCGGTTGGTATGCCCTTCTAGATGCATTTAAGGTGGGCTTGGTGCAGTAGGATATAGGAGATGGGTACATGGTGTTGGAGAGCCTTTGGGATGCTAGTGCTCCACATGATGTAGCCTATTATAGGCATTTGCTAGAGGGTTTTTTTGAAATGGACATTATTTGGAGGCCTTATGTGGGTTTTCCATCATATGAGTGGATTTCAGAGGAGCTACAATGGCTACAACTACTCTGATGGATAGAGGGGTGACATGCAGGAGAGCATGAGATGATACTTGTTGACAAGGTTAGACGATAGTTTGGGCTACTTCAAGATATACCCCCACCCTTCCCACAAGTATAGGAGGGACAATGTGGAGAGGCCTCTGCCTCTACCACACCGACATAGTCCCCACGGGGTAGGAGAAGTAGGTAGTAGACCACCGGATTGATGATGTCGGGGTTAATGTAGTACAAAGCAGTGGTGGGCTGCACATTTATGAGTAGTACCGCCGAGGTTAGGGCAGCCAAATTTAGCCACCATCACAGTGCAGAGGGACACCCTACAAGGGCAAGTGGTGACCCTAATTATATAGTTGGGGATAGTGCGGGGGTAGCTAGCAGATTGAGAGGCATAGGGTGCTATTTTGCAAACACAGTGTGGTTACTCTACTGGCCCATGTAGTGTAGGTACAAGCACCCGAATAGGGTGGAGATGGGGATGTGGTACAGGTAACCACCCTATAGGCACATATCACAAGTTTACAGGGCTAGTTGGCCACTACACAGGCATAAGATGTGGCCCTTCAGGCCCAAATACAGAAGCGGCAAGACAAGGTCCCTCAAGATAGGCACAAGCACAGGGACATGGTCCCTCTTTACAGGTACCAATGGGCAGTGGTCCCGAAAGATAGGTATAGGGGCCGAGGGAGATGGCACCACCACAAAAAGTACCTATAGGTAGGTTGAGGGATGCCTTAGGTGAGGTGAGGTATTACCAGGATCACTTATGGCCACAGGGATATATTTCCTATCCTATGGAGAGTATAGAGCACAATAAGCCTCGAGTGAGAGGACTAGGTCATGCACCCACAATGTGGAGAGCACATGGGGACCATCAAGCCCCGAGACAGGGTCAGGGAGAGGCCACCAGTTCACGGAGGCCAGCCATAGGTGAGGTACCAATAGAGGTCCAGTCGGGACCGATGGTAAGTGGTGAGATGTTGGTGGGACACCACTATAGTGGCGAGAGGAGGAGGAGACAGGTGAGACAAATATGGAGGATATCTATCAGGGTGATGTCTGATAGTTGTATGTACCTCCTATTTTATATAGTTGTTTATTTTTTATATATACCGACCTGCGTGCCAAAGAGAGTGAGGATGTAGATGAGAATTTTGTTATTTTTGATCATATACTACCTTGCTTGCTAAAGATAGTGAGGATGTATATGAGAGTTTTGCGAGACTGGTATTTATCTATATCCATGTACACATGTGTGTATACATAGAATTTTCAATTTATAGTTGATGGTACTTATATCATGAATGGGGTTATTGATTTTTATTTTTTTATTTATGTGTGTATGTGATGGAAACTTGTGTGTAATGGAAAGTTGCAAAAGCTATGGAATGAGGCTAAAAAACCTCAAAGCTTTGCTAACTCATCCATGCACCATGATATTAGAGCTAAACAAGAGAAACTAACATGCAAGCATTATAAATTTGACAAAAACATCAAAAAATAACATGTATACCACTCTCTACTCTGTGAAAGCTTAATGAAAGGGAACCTAGTTAGATTTTAAGTAATCAAATTGTGTGTTGTTTACTCCCAAAAATAGTGAAGAGATCTCTCCAAGTTGGCTACATGGCCAAGCTTTAGATCTTCCCTTACTAACTATATTTTGAATGGATGGAAGATGGAGGAGCTTCAACAATGGAGGATAGCCAAGATCAAATGCCTATTAGCTTGGCTAATGCAAATGAGGTCTAATGCAAATATCTCCAAATGTGAGAGAGATTTTGTTATGTAAACAAGATGTGTCAAGTTGTATGTAATGTTGTAGTTTTGAATGGGTAGGCTTAGCCTTGTATTTATAGTTTTCCACTTGGGAAAATTTGGAATTTGGGTGCATGTGGGACTAAAGCTAAAAAAGCACTTTTAGATTAGATTAAGATAAACATGCTTTAGGCTTAGTTAAGCTAGGATTAAGCTAGTTAAACTTGATCAGCAAGTGATTAGAGACTCATTGAGAGTTGGGAGGGGTCTAGATAACCAATTATGACTTATAGATAGCCTACAAAGCCAATAGAAGTGGTATATAGAGAACTAGGAGGTTCTAAATGGTCAAAAGGAGGAATGTTTCGCTAATAAGAGAGATATTAGCCAAATAAGCTGATTATAATAGGAATACAACCAAATGAGTGTCTTGAATGGGCATTCCCGAACTTGAAACGACTCTATTTTGTTGCATTAGAAAGGTATTGAAGTGAACTACACAATGGAAACATAAATTTGGGGTTTTAAGTTACAAAAATAGTGAAGAGATCGCTCCAAGTTGGCTACATGGCCAAGCTTTAGATCTTCCCTTACTAACTATATTTGGAATGGATGGAAGATGGAGGAGCTTCAACAATGGAGGATAGCCAAGATCAAATGCCTATTAGCTTGGCTAATGCAAATGAGGTCTAATGCCAATATCTCCAAATGTGAGAGAGATTTTGTTATGTAAACAAGGTGTGTTTGTGTGTAAAGTTGTAGTTTGAATGGGTAGGCTTAGCCTTGTATTTATAGTTTTCCACTTGGGAGAATTTGGAATTTGGGTGCATGTGGGACTAAAGCTCAAAAAAACTTTTAGATTAGATTAGGATAAACATGCTTTAGGCTTAGTTAAGCTAGGATTAGGCTAGTTAAACTTGATTAGCAAGTGATTAGAGACTCATTGAGAGTTGGGAGGGGTCTGGATAACCAATTGTGACTGATAGATAGCCTACAAAGCCAATAGAAGTGGTCTAGAGAGAACTAGGGGAGGTTCGAATGGTCAAAAGGAGGAATGTTTAGCTAATAAGAGAGATATTAGCCAAATAAGCTAATTATAGGAGGAATACGACTGAAAGAGTGTCATGAATGGGCATTCGAGAATGGAGCAAAGTATGGGGATTTAACGAAGTGTCGTTAATTGATTGGATTGGATGAAATGCTAAGTGTAAGCATATTTTAGGTGTCTACATTTTCCCCTCTTTGGGGTGACGTAAGCGACATCACTTCAAAGAAAGTAGACAAGCATAAACAAGTAGAAAATCTTGAAGGGATAGAAGAAAAATGAGAATAATGAAGGATGCCCCCTCGATTGGCGATGGGGTGATAGAAGAACTCGATCGATGATCGAAAAGATGATAGAAAGATAATAGAAGAAATGATAATGTGAAGAAGAAGAAAAGAAAGGGGATATAGAAGAAAAGGAGTATGAGAAAGGGGGAATGAGCTAACATCCATCCAGTGCCTTTTAAACAACTTTATTTTTCATCATATTGCTAGAGATCTTCATCATCGGTCCTTATTAAAAAGAATGAACAAAAGTGTAGTATGACATGAAAAGCCATATACGAACAAATGTCCATTTCTAAAAACACCAACTCCATGCCACATACGAAATGCAATGCAATATGAGAAAGTAAAATATGCTTAACTCCATGCAACATACAAAATGCAATGCAATACGAGAAAGTAAACAAGCTAACCTAACAGAGAAACATAATGTAATGTTTTTGTTATCAAGCTTCAATTCCAACCTATTCAAATTAACGAAAAGGGTTAATGATGGTGCCCCAAGTAAGGATACATGCAAAGGGAAAATGGAGGACACTTTGGTCCGATGAAAATCAATGTGCACTATGAAATAGTACCAAGCAACTCATTGTGCCCTAGAGTATAGATGAAGTAAGCAGCCTAACTTTTGTTGATGGAGGTAGATCAAGATGATCCATGGGTCACACACATGAACAAGTGAGAACCAAAGAGTGATGTTTTGTAGGATGATTTTCAATTTTTAGAAGTTTTCTTAAACATATTTGAATGTTTTGATTTTTCTAACATATTTAAATGTTTTGATTTTTCTAACATATTTGAATGTTTGATTTTTCTAACATATTTGAATGTTTTTGATGATTCTAACATATTTGAATGTTTTTGATTTTTTTGAAAATTTTGAAACTATGTACAGGAAGACGAGGAAGCGTGGATGCCCCTAGTGATAGATGGGATGTACAAGGGCATAAGGCCATGTGCATGTGAGAAAGGTGAAGATGTAAAAATGCCCCAACGATTAGGTGGGAGTATTCAAAGGCAAACTCTTCATAGGTAGAAGTGAGACCCAAGGCCATTATGGATAGGTTCAAACATGATGGTGAACGTAAACCAATGAAGTGTTGGGAAGAAGCAAGGATGCCCCAGCGTAAGTTGGCCTAAAAGCACATGATAGAAAGGAAGGAGAAGATTGTTTTTGTGGAAGGGGACAAAGGTGCCCAAAAACATGGCAAAATGTAATCTTATACACATGGATGTTCTAAATGAAGTAGAAGAATGATGTGAATGATATGAATGTAGCTTAGAAGCCTCGTGATGAAGAAGTGATTAGCCAAAGGCACAAATTGTGAGATGAGATATGGACTAGAGTAAGAGTCTGAACAAGGTCCAAAAAAAGACACTTGGTAACATACTAATCTTGTTTACTCATAGAGATCCGAGTGTGTGCACGTGGAATTTATTACCTCTTGAAGGGAATATTTAATAGAAAACAAGTGAATACACCCTAGCTAATGCGTAGGAATGATTGATTTTGAAAGGTGATTTTGTGAATGGAGGGTGAAAGGATAGCCATACATTCTCCACTACCAGCTAGGTGTCCATAGCCCCGATGGAGATGCATTTGATTTTAATCGCAACATTGTTCTACCGCCAATCAGGTCCATAGCCCCAATTAGATTATTGGAAATACCCCAAAGAGAGATTTATATATCAATTTGCTTTTCCTTTTAGCTTTTAGCTTTTGATTTTTGATTGATTTTGATTCTTTTTCTTTCGAAAACTATATTTCAGCTATCTTGTTTGACAAGGGATTAACAACCACATATGGCTTGATGGAAGGAGGTGGAAGTGATTGTGATGAAAACATTGGCTAGTGTCCAAAAATTTCTCCAAAAGTTCTTTGTAACAAGTTTATTAGATTTTGAATGTGATAGGATCTCTAAGAGGTCAGTCATTCTTTAATTTACCAAGGTGATAAAAGACCAGGGTCAAATGGATACCATAGAGATAAATGTCACAAAATGCATGTGAATAAGCTAACCAAAACATCATCGAAGGGATGAAAATGGTAGGGAGACTTATAGAAGAATAGCAAGGAAGGGAAGAAAGAAACATCCATGTGTACACAATACCTGATTGCAATGTTTGATCTTTATACCTTTGATTTTTGTTGTGTTTTCTCAATGTTTTTTGTATTTTTGAATTGTTTTTTTATTTTTATATTTTTGATAGTTTTAAGAGGTTGGGACTAACAAAGTCACTCTATATGGTAAGATATAAAAACAATGATGTTTCAACTTCCTTGATAAGGGATACTAGCGTGTCTGTTTATCGAGAGTGATATTATCCCCGATCTTGATGATCGAGGTGAGTTCACACTCAATAAATGATTGTGATTTTTTCTGAAACATGGATTTCGTATGTGGGAGATTTAATTCCCTATCCGAGGTTTTTACACACTTTGATGCCATACTTGATGGTTACTTGGTGTGTGTTCTTGAATCATACTTGATTTAGAATTTTGAGATTTTTTGATTTGTTGTGAGCTATAGATATCTTTGTAGTTTTGATCGACTTATAAGCTAACACGTGACTTATTGTAAGATCCCAAGAAGGAAAAGAAAGTGAACGTGGACGTTTAGAATTGATGCGAGAAATGACCATGGGCTTGCCACCATCTTTGGTAGAAGAATAATGTGATGGATGAAAAGGATACGGTCCAAGGATTGAAGAATATGGGCTACTGGGGGGTGATCCATAGATAGAAGATGAAGGGCTACTAGGATGTGGCCCAAGAATAGAAGAAGAAGGGCTACTAGGATGTGACCCATAGATAGAAGATGAAGGGATACTAGGATGTGGCCCAAGAATAGAAGAAGAAGGGCTACTAGGATGTGACCCATAGATGTAAGATGATGGGCTACTAGGATGTGGCCCCAATAGAGAAGATGATGGACTACCCGGGGTGATCCATACCTAGAAGACAAGGGGCTAGTTGGGCATGCCCAAAGAATAGAAGATAGTGGGCTACTTGAAAATGTCCCACAAATAGCAGAGGGAGGGATACTAGAAGGTGACCCACACCTAGATGAAGATGAAGGTCTACTTGGCATTGACCCCATAAGAGATTGTGATTGCTGAATTATGATAGACAAAGATTTATTGGGTGATGAGAAGATAGGCCATGGATCAATGCAAAACCAAGGATTTTCATCACATAATGAATAATGTGAAGATGGAAGAATAAGAGGAGGATCAAGTTGCATGATTTGAGGCTCTTCCTCCATTTCTTGATAAAAGGAATCAACCTTTTCCTCAAGAATATGACACGCATCAAATTCTAAAGAGAATCCTTTTCTCATGTAATCTACTAAAGGAATATCTTCATATGCCCCTATAAATTCCCTGATTATTTCTTCATTCGAAAGAGATCAATCGGTATGAGTTGTTGATCGACCACCGGGGTTGATTGGAAGAAAGAGGTTCACTTGGTGTAGAAGACTTAGAAGATGTTTGATGAGCATCGATGGAAGAAGATGATGTGGGGACAAACAAGATGTGTAGCTAGATGTCTTAGGAGTAGAATAAGGTGGTGTGGACCTACCTATATGATGGTATATCATCTGTAAACTAGTATGATTAAGTCCAAAGTAGTAGCTTGTGATGCTTTGGGTCGATTCAGATGTTTGAATCGAAGGAATTTAGTCAACGAGATCTTGAAGAGAAAGACTTTTTAGGGGTGATTGATGAAGAAGGTCTCGATAAAGAAGGAAGTGATCGTGATTTTAGAATCATATTGCATGAATAATAACAAGGATCACAAAGAAAAGAGTACCATATGATTCAAGAATTGTATTAGATGTTTGATTGGAGGGATTGGGTAAGTGCAGCAAGTTGGGGACACAAAAGGTCATTAAGTGGGCGTCATATTGCAAATAACAATATAATATCAAGATGAAGGATTATTAGAAATGCATACACTCAAAATTAGAAAAATTTATATTAATATGAATGATAGATCTACAGGATCTAGTTTCTAAGAATACTGATTTTGTAAGGGTGATCCAAAATGGACAAGATTAGCTATATTAAACACTCAAAATTCAAGACTTGGATTTTTATTTTAAAACTCCTATAAGATTATGAAGTCTAGTTTGCACACGATACTAAGGATTGGCTTTGACCCCATAGAGATGATGAAGATTATGACAAAAAGTAATATGATATATATTTTTCTCCAAGAAGTTAGAGATGCCACTATCTATCTTGGGATGGATTTTATTTTTGATTGTGAAAGGGTATGGAAATATAAAGAAAAGGCAGTCATAACTTCATCAAAAATATTGAAATCAAAAACCTTTTTTTTTTTGAACATGTATATAAAAGAATAATTTTTCACATTGAAGATAAGGAAACAAAATTTACGAGTCTTAAAATAGATCATAAACATTTCAGGGTTGATTGGAAAAAGTATCTTAAAGTGTGGAAGACTTAGTAAAAATTATAAAATGATATTTATCCTATTGATATTCACTTTAAAAAGATTGTATACAAAGTCTAATAGGTAGAAGAAGGTGGTACCTATTTTTATGACATATTTTTATTTTCGGCATGGATTCAAGTCTAAAGAAGATTTAAATTTGGTGTTTTGTTGTTTTTAATGTCAAAAAGGAAATTCAATTGGATTGAGGGAAGGGGTGATGTCCATAATAGTGTATCCATGATTCGTGAAAACTTGGTCACTTACCCGATGAATAATAACAAGGTCTTCAGAAAGAAGGATTTAATTGAGAATTGATTAGATGTTTGAGGGTCCTGGGAGTCCCACGTATCTTCAAAGGAAGAAGACATAGGAGTCATATTAAATGATGATAAAAGAGGTCCTGACGAAGAAAGGGAGGACCATAACATACGAGTCATATTAAATGTTAGGATGAATGAGATGAATCCAAATAGTAGTTCGGATGAATAGTAGTTTGGATCCAAATCATTAGAAGAATCAAAATAAATGTTTGGATTGGAATCCTCAAAAGAAGAGGAAATGTTTGAATTAGAATCAGAAGAATTTTTGGATTGGAATCCTCAAGAAGAAGAGGAAATGTTTGGATTAGAATTAGAAGAAGAGTGGGGGAACTTGAATAATAATTTGGATCGAAGCATCCAAATCATACCACCGACTATGAGATGAAGGTGGGGAGTGCAATTACCCATATGGGCTCTCTAACACAAAGAACCAAACAAGGTTTAGTTGTAATGGTAATCTTTTGATTTTAATTGCTAAACTTAGGTTCCGTATTTTTGTAAGTATGTGGAACTACACGATATTCATTCATTTTTTATTTGTTTTGAGCACAAATTTCTAGATTTAGATAGTGTGATGGAACTCCTTCAAAGGGAAGGAAGTGACATGTCAATTAGGGAAGCATAATGACAACCAGCTAGACATTTTGTAAATATTGATATGCGTGCGTGATTTTTTGAAGAAGGTCTAAGGAAAATAGACATCGTGATGATGCAATATTGATGAGATCAAAAGGGATTGTCCTAGAAATAAATTTCTACAGATGAATGATCACAAGGAACAATCATGCAAGTGTAAAACACAAAGCCAATCAACAAGAAAATACACCCTATGCAAATGTGTGTGCAAAGTGATAGTTCGATGCAAAATGATCAACACAATGTCAATATTTACATCAAGCTTGAAATGAACAAGGCATAAATATTAAAAAAGGGTAGATGCGACTCCCAATCAAAGGATACCATGAAAATTTCAACAAACAACAAGGCCTAAATGTTAAAGGGTGAGGATTACAAATGTAAGCCACGTAACCACACCAATTAGACACGTCTATCAAGCTTTGTGGAGAAGTGAGATATTAGTGTCAAAGTGGTATCGAAACGACACAAACAAAGTAAGTGACACTCTTCACAATTTTGGACAATGTTTGAAGTAAAAATAAGTCAAAGTATACTAAGGATGTGCTAAAATGTGTGTCAGCGTAACACCACAATGCGGATACTTAGATCATGTTTATGAAAAACATGACATAAGTATCTTAATTGTGTTGAGACAATGCAAACAAGGTAACACGTCAAAGGGAGATCAAATGATGAATCAATCCAAACTATGATGATGATCTTGAAATCAAGATCAAGTGGCCATAAAAGATATAAGGATGCATCCACACACTTTAGATGTTTAACAATTCATCTACAAACATGGATGAGTGTAAATAGACAAAAAAGTGGTGAACACTATCTATGACAACACTCCCGAAAGATGCCTTTTATTGCCCCAAATGGGCAACAAGAATGTAAAGGTGTAGATCAAAATATGGAAATGAACTAAGTGTTACTTGGGCAGAGCTTTGCCTCGTCCGAAGGTGAGAAAGAAGCTAAGCTAAGTAAAATGTCATCCAATTTCTATGATGAAAGGCACTTAGATCCAACTTAAGTGGATTATTTTCCTTGTTTGAAAAACAAGGTTATGAATCCAAACAAGTTATCACTTCATGATGGCCAAGATGTGACAAAGGACTAGTAAAGTGGGCCTCAAGACAAAATGGCCTCCTTAATAAGATCTCTCAACTAGGTGTTACAAAGCCATCTAAGAGCGGGCACGATTTACCCAAAAATTCACACTAACTAATTTGGGAGTATCTTGGCTTTTCCCCCTTCAAGTACAAGTGGGCACTAATTGCATCCATCATGTACTCTTACCAAGGTCGCGATACAGACAACTTTGTAACGCTAACTCACAAGGAAAACTAGTCAAGTGGGTAAGCGAGGCACTTCCTATTTCATCCACGAGGTTACATAGTGGTGGACTACTTTAGGGTTCCTGGTACCACCCCATTTTTAAGCTTAAGGTGTTATGCCAAAGGGGTTATGTTCCATTGAGTGGATAGGGGGACGTACCCTTTTCCGAAGCCCCTGTAATATGTCTGATGTTTTGAATATGGTGTTCTTTTTATCTTGTTTAATTTTGATGTGGTTTACTTGAACACATTTTGGCCTTGTACGAAACTGTATTAGTATTTTGAATTTTTTTGATTCCACCTTTCTTTGACAATCATTTTGGTTCTGCACAATGGATTAGTAATTTTCCATAAAAAAGACTAAAGGGGATAAAACATCGTTTCTAATTCTCAAGATCATCCTAAGATGCAAGAGAAGAGCATACGCAACGTAGAATCCAAATATGAAATCAAAAATGGAAAACACTTAGTTCAAATGAAATATTTTTTCTTTTTAACAAACTTTGACATTCATTCTTTTAAGAAAAAGCATTTTTCAAAACAAAAAAGAGACATAGAAATCATTTCTGATTCCCAAGATCACCTAAAAGGTGCGAGGGAAGAGCATACACGACTCTAATCTCATGATTAAACATGCAATGTTTATTAACCTTTTAAACAAGTCAAATCACCATCAAACATGTAAAAACACCCTACAAAACAAAAGTTAGATTCAAAATAAAACTTGCAAGGTGTTAGAACATCAAAGACCAAATTTTCCAAAGCATTTAGACATGTTAGAAATGAGTAGTTTAATAAAAATGAAAACCTTAAATTTTTGGTAACTTAAAACCCCAAATTTATGTTTCCATTGTGTATTTCACTTCAATACCTTTCCAACGCAACAAAACGGAGTCGTTTTGAGTTCGGGAGAAAAAGTTATGGCCTCCGGAAGATTGCTAATGATGCCTGCGCCACTGTTAGTGTACCCTGTGTCACTAATTAGTGTATCTTTACCATTCTTAGTGTACCTACGCCACTATTAGTGTACATGCACCTTGTCAAAAAATGATAGTCAGAGTTGTACCTATGTGCATAGAATGGTATGTGCACTCCCTTTCCTATAGGTGGCCAAAAAAACATGAGATATTTCAAAAATAATCTTAAAAATATCAAAAATTTATCGATTTGGTTCAATTTGGCAGCACTTCACCTCCTTTGATCCTGCAAAGAGCACAAAAACAAGACCATCCTAGCTAAACTAGCTAAGAAACTTGATATTTATCCATTAATACAAGAAAGGTTAGTGAAATTAAAAACTTGAAACTAATCTAAAAAACTTTGAAAAACTAATCTAGAAAGCTTGAAACTAATCTAGAAACATTGAAACTAAAAAATTTAGAAACTAAAATAAAAGCTTCAAAATGACTCCATTAATGGAGGATGGACAAAGTGTCCCAACGAGCATGCCAAATGTGTGTAATGGACAATTGCAAAAGCTATGGAAAGTTGATTAGTAAGTGATTAGAGACTCATTGAGAGTTGGAAGGGGTCAGATAACCAATTGTGGTGATAGATAGCCTACGAAGCCAATAGAAGTAGTCTAGAGAGAACTAGGGAGGTTTTGAATGGTCAAAAGGAGGAATGTTTAGGTAATAAGAGAGATATTAGCCTAATAAGTTGATTATAAGAGGAATACAAATGAAAGAGTGTCGTGAATGGGCATTCGAGAATGGAGCGAAGTATGGGGAATTAACGAAGTGTCGTTAATTGATTGGATTGGATGAAATACTAAGTGTGAGAATATTTTAGGTGTGTCTACAAAACTAAGTGGATTAGGCATGATGGAGTCAGGTCATTTAGGCATGATTGAGTTAGGTTAGTGTAGCCATGGTGGAGTTAGGTTAATTTAGGCATGGTTGAGTTAGGTTTATTTAGGCATGGTTGAGTCAGGTTGGTTTAGGCATGATTGAGTCAGGTTGGTGTAGGCATGGTGGAGTTAGGTTGATTTAGGCATGCTTGAGTCAGGTTGATTTAGGCATGGTGGAGTCAAGTTGATTTAGGCATGGTTGAGTCAAGTTTTATGGTTGATTGAATTTCTAATTCATTAATGTGTGCAATTAGTGATGGTATGGATCATGTTAAGATGATTTGTAGGAAAATGTATGATGATGGTAAAGAAATGGTAGATGTGATGAAATGAATGTGTAAATTATGATGGTAAAGATGTTTAGTAACTTTTTCTTGTTTGGTTTAATTTCCAGTTATTAATATAGAAAGGAAACTAACTAGGGTAGAATGTGAATAGGAAAAGGAAAGGGAAAAGGGGAATTGGTTAGGGTAGAGAGTGGTCGAGCTAACCTCCAAGGGCCCCATGCCCTTGAAGTGCTGCCTACATAGTCCCGGTGAAAAAGGACCTCAGGGCAATGTAGTTCTCCCATAAGCTATAGAAGATTATGATGAAGTAGAAGAATGGGTTGGTAAGTGTTAAGCACTATTCAACGGAGTCATAGGCATAGTGTAGGTCACAAGCATGGTTGAGTTTAGCTCATAGGTATGGTTGAGTGGTTTTTAAATATAAGTGTCAATGATCTGGTCCTATATAGGATAATCAATAAGTAATGAGGAAGGCGAATGGTAAGAGGTGGTAAAATAGTCACTTAATTGATAAGAACCCTAAGGAGTCAACCATAACTAAGAGGGGCTTATGAACATAAGACCCTAAAGGAATTGCATAATAGACCATTCTAAGGGTGAAGAAAGTTACATAATCACAAAATGTCACATTTGTGGCAAGTCCCTTGAGTAACGAGGGAATTAGGATAAAAAGTAAAGGAGGTGAGAATAGGTGGTTTAGCGTAACTTAGTGTACGACAGTGTGTCTTTCAAAACAAGAAACCCAGGATCAAGAATAGGCAAGTCCATGATGAAAATTTCATCTTTTTCTTCATTTGTTTGTTTTTAATAGACTAATCGATGCGGGAAGTCTATATGGGATGAGTATATTATCTCCTTGAGGTCTTCGTGAAGCTGATTGATGCGAGAAGCTTCTAGATATTTTTATTGAATTTGTGAAATAACTATGATATAGCTATCCTTCAAGGGAGCAATCTATTTATAGTGGTGGAATTAGAGTGAAGAGATGTCCCTTTTGAGGGAGTCATCTTTTCTAGAAGTTTGACTCAAGGAGTTGCATCCCTTTTTGTTTTTGGATGTTTAAGTCATGGAAAAGACTATAGAGGAAGGGTAGGCTCTTGTTCGGACAACAAAACCATAGTACACAGGAGTTAATTATGAAAGGGGGTGGTTTTGAGTGATGAACGACCATGGGATTCCATCCTGGAGAAGATAAAAGTATCCATGAGAATCATGTTATGAGTAGAGCCGTGGTACTCATATTGAAGACAAGGATAAAATGGTGACGGTAATCACATGATTCTTGTTTAGTCATGGATCTTCAAAATAGGTAATATGGAAGGTGAACAACACTCAAGGGATGAGCGATCAATTGACAAAAAGTGATATAGGACTTGATATCAACAATAAAATGGTTGAAGATGTAAGGCATTAAGGGGATCAGGTTTGGGTTTACCTTTGAGTGAATCAAAATGATAAGAACTTGATCCATAGGCATGGGTAACGATATAGGGTCCAAGCCAATTAGTAGAAATTTTCCCCATTTACTTATATCCTCTTTGGTTACATGTTGATTTTCTTTCAGACGAGGTCACCAACACGAAAGGTTCATTCATGAACAGCGTGTATCATAGGCATGTTTGATACGTTTTTGGTAGATTTGGATATGGTCAAGAGCATTGAGACGATGTTCATCTATTAACTCAAGTTACACCAAATAATCTTAGTGAAAGTCATTGTCATTGAGCATGTCTTATAGTGAGATGCAGAGAGTTGGAATCTAGACTTTGAGAGGTAAGACAACATCGATACCATAGACTAGAGAAAAGGGTGTGGCAGTAGTCGAAGTGCGAATACTAGTGCGATAAGCCCACAAGGTGAAAGGAATGTGCATATGAAAATCTTTCCCGATCTGGTTGACTACCTTCATAAGAATTTTGTTCAAGGTTTTATTGGTTGTCTCGGCTTTGACCATTGGTTTTCGGGTAATAAGGTGATGAGAAATTGAGTTGGATGCCAAAATCGTCACATAGTATGCATAGGGTTTTGTTTTTGAATTATTTTCCATTATCAATGATGAGGCGGTGAGGAATGCCAAAACGAAAAATGATGTGATGGTTGATGAATTCACATATTTTCTCATCTTTTTTTAGAAATCAGATGAATGGCCTCTACCCATTTAGTGTAATATTTGGTGGTGGTTATGATCCATTGGTGGCGTTGTGAAGAATGTGGGTTGATCTCATGACAATATCCAAACCCCATTGAGAGAAAGGACACAGTCTCGTGCAACCTGTAAGGCACGACTAGATGTGTGGTGGAGATTAACATGTTGCTGGTATTTCACACAACGTTTGACATAATCACAACAATCATGGTTTAGGTTTGGCCAATAATAGCCTAGACGAAGGATGCATTTTGTGACAACTAAACCACTAAAGTGACTTCTAAAAATTCCATCGTGGACTTCCTTAATGGTGTAGGTAATTTCATAACTTATAAGGCATCATAAAGATATTTTTTGAAGCCATGCTTGTAAAGAAGATCACCCAGGATGACATAATGGGAGACACTTTTAAGAAAGGCACATTGTCCATCATGAGTGAGATCGGTGGGTAAAATGGAAAGGAAAGATAGTACGTATATTGCTTATACCAAAGGTCATGCAAGTCAGAGCAACGGTACCAATGGAGTAGACCTCATGAGGTAAATAAGAGGGTGTTTGTATCCTTTGTACTATAACAAAGATTTTAGAGTCGTGGGTGAAGTAGGTATCTGAGAAGCCAAGCAGGCCATGGTATCCGCAAATTTATTGGTAGAACATGAGGTGGTTTGAAGTGTGTAACGGTCAAAGGTGGTCAAAATCATATCTACGTGATGTTTATGCTTTTAAGTATCTCATTACAACACAAGTATATACCATTGACTTGGTTTATGACTAGCGAGAATCACCAAAGATATTGATTGTCTTAACATCTAAGGCATATGTAGCCTGGAGACCCAATACAAGTGCCTCATATTCAGCAATATTGTTTGTACAATCAAAATTGAGTTTGAAAGACAAAGGCATAGGTTCACCATCAAGAGGAATGAGGATAACACAGACCCACCCCCACACTGACACTTGGAACTATCGAAGAAGAGTGTCGGTTGGTAAGTGGGTTTGTCCGGTGAAAGGATAGCTATAGACTCATTTGGGAAATAAAATTTAGATGGATGATTCCCCAAAATAGGTGCATCGGCCAGTTGGTTAGCGATAACCTCGCCCTTGATGGACTTTTGATGAATGAATTTGAGGTTGAGGTTGGCAAGAAGCATAAGCCAATGTGTGAAACATTGATGTTGATAGGGTTTGACATACATATAGTGTAATGGGTTAGTATTAGTGATGATGAAGGTTTTGTGATTGAGTAGGTAATGGAAAAGTTTGGTCATGACGAAAACTAAGGCTAAGAATATTTTTCAGCATGGGTATATCTAGTTTTGTAGTCAAGAAGGGTATGGCTTATCTAATAAACCACTTGCTCTCGGTTCTAGTCATCACGATGAGAAAGCATGGCACCTAGAGAATGATCGAGTGGCAGAAATATATAGGTAAAAAGGCTGATCATCTTTATGAGGAATGAGCACTTTGGTGGTTGAAGGAGGTATTTTTAAGGCTTTGAAGGATTTATGACATTCGTCATCCCATTTGAAGGACACATCTTTCTTGAGAAGATGATGGAATGGTTAATGGCGATCGGAAATCTGCGAGATAAAGCGATGAATAGATTATAACTTGCTTTGTAGGCTTCGAAGTTGATGGAGATTAGTGGGTGGAAGCATTTCTAGAATGGACTTGACTTTAGTAGGATTGAATTCTATGCCACACAAAGAAATGATGAAACCCAGGAGTTTTCTAGAAAGTACCAGTAAAGACACACTTCTTTGGTTGAAGATGCACACAATACTTGATGAGATGGTCAAAGATGATTTTGGGACCGGAAAGGTGTTGATTCGATGTTTAGATTTTTTAGAATATCATCTATGTAATCATCCAATTTGTGATGCATGATGTCATGGAAGATGTAATTCATGGCTCGCTGATATGTAACACAAACATTTTTAGGACAAAAGGCATGACTCGATAGTAGAAATTCATCCAAGGGGTGATGAAGGAAGTCTTATGTTGATCCTCTAGAGCTAGTAATATTTGATTGTAGCCCAAGAAACCATCCATGAGCGATAGCATTTCATGGCTAGTGGGGAGATCAACTAGTTGGTCAATGCCCAGGGGGAAGTCATCTTTGGGACAAGTGAGGTTGAGGTCATGGAAGTCTGTACAAATGCGAGTCACCTGTCACCTTTGTGCGGGAGCGATATTAGAAATCCATTGGGGATAGTCAATGGGTAGAATGAAGGAATCAAGAGAAGGCAGCCAAGATATTCTTTGACTAGAAGAGTAATGCGAGGATTCATTTTTGCAGATTTTGTTTGACGGGTTTGGCATTAGGGATGGTTACAATATTGTGGACCACAATTTTTGGGTCAATACGGGGCATATCGGCATAGGACTAGGAAAACACGTTGTTATGGTCCCGAAGGAAAAATGTGAAGGCTTCCTATTTAGTAGCATCTAAGGATTGGCGATCTTTAGAATATATGGGTCATCCTAAGTATTTTTGATTTTGATGGTTAATTCATTCAACATGGTTTGCGTCTTAGAAGGTAACGACTGATGTATATAATAATCTTCCACACCAAGGTAAGTGAGGATGGATTCATCATCCTGACATTGAACAAAATTAATAGCAGGTGTATCATCATCGATCATGTCAAGATAAGGGAATGAGAAAGAAGAGGGAGCTTTGCCATCGTGTTGATAGGTCAACGGTCCTAGGGAAATGGTGTTTAAAAAAAAAAGGAGGAATAGATTTGGGATCTATGGACTCCCTAGGTGAAGATGGTAATGTGGGTGAATGAGGTGGGGAAGTTTTTCCATCCTGGATGAGGTCAAAATAAACCTTCTTAGAAGGTGGTGCATCAAAACCAATGCCACTACGATCATTGTGTTTATGAGAGGTATATGAAATGACTATATGGTGGCCTATTCATAAAAGTTGAAGCCAAATCCTTTCCATGTGCCTTTGGTGGAGGAAATTGTGAGTGAAGCGGCGATTAGTGAGAGAGTGTAGGTTGGATGAAAATGGTTGGGTTTGGGATGGAGGTTTGGGTTTATTGGTGGCCATATCAAGTCCCCATATGTTAGATTAGTGTGAAGGTGGAGAGGGCCATAAGGAAAAACATCACAAATGTGGATGTCATAACTGTGATGTTGACATAGGTTCCCATACTCTTATGGGGTGATGAAGGTATCAATATTGTATAGGTGGTTTTCCCCTAAGAGTGAGGCATTGATAAACACCTTCTAAGGGATCAGCGGTTGGTATGTGGGTAGCAGGAATAGATGGCTTGATAAATGATGGGGAAATAGGAAGGTCGGTGGTAGAGCGGCGCAGGAATAGTCGAGATAACAAGGTTAGATGCGAGAAGAGGTAGTGGCGAGTTTTTGTGGATGGACTTGTAGGCGAAGGTGAAGTAGGAGTAGTGAAAGATTCCTTGACTATTACAAGCACATAATTGGGCTGGTATAGCATGTTAAAGGTCTTGAAAGGTAGTGGGTCGGCATGGATGGTGTAATTATGTCCCTTATGTTCAAATTTAAGGCATTGGTGTAAAGTCAAAGGGACACAACTCATGAGTGCGGATCCAAGGTCGGCGAGAGCAACAACTAGAACTCCCCTTCTAGGACATAGAAAAGTTTCAGGAGAGTACGGGGACCCACATAGACATGGAGAATGACGGTACCCAGGGTAGAGGTCATGGCATCATTGAAGGAGAACAACATAACCGAGTTACCATACATGTAATTGGTAGGTATTTGCATTTGGTCGTATGCATGGGAGGAGATGATGTTTATAATAGCACCACTATCGATCATAATGTGTTGTATCCATATATTATCGATAAATACGGAGATGAAAAGAGAGGGTCGGGGTTGTTGGGTGGAAGGGAGTGATCTTTTCATCGAAAAGTTGAGGCGACTATTTGGCGAGTAGGTGAGGCGTAGAGGAAGGTGATGACCTAGTGAGAGAGGCTACGGTGGGGGATAATGATGTAAGTTATGGGAATGGGTTCATTTGGTAAAACTTCAATAGATTGAAGGACCTCCATGAGGGCTTGACGATGTGACTTAAAGGTTTAGACGAGGTCATATAAGGACATTTTGAGGGGTGATTGGTGTAGTTGTTTTAGCATTGTGTGATGTGTGACCCCATCAGAAATAGGATATGTAGGACCTTGAATGGTGACTTTGGGCATGGGCATGGATGGTATGTTGGGTATAGGGTTGGTTGATGGGCTAGTTACCTTTTCCTTGCCCTTGTCTTTCTAAGCACGGGTGGTAACATGAACCATGTTAATTTGAGGAGAATTGGATGATGAGGATGTGTCATGGAAGGTATAGTGTCATGAGGACAAACCCTAATGGGGATATGATCCTTGTGAAATGAGTAAGGTGCATTGGCATTTGGGTGGTAGTTTGGCCAAATCTCTTCTATACACCATGTTAATCTCGAATCTTGGGGGTGGATCAAAGGGCTATGGGGGTGGATATTTGGGTTCTTTGAGTAGGTAATGGAAGGAGATACGGGAAATTGGTGGAGGTGAAATGGGGTCCTCATCAAGAAGATCATCATCATCAAAATTTTCTTTGGGAGGACATAATTAGACAAGGGCAGTTTTAAATCCTTATAGTTCTCTACATCATGTCCTAGCACACGATGGTAGGCACAAATTTTGGTTTCGTCAAACCCTTTTGGTTTGGGTTTGAGTGGTTTGTAAGGTCAAGAGGTGGTAATGTGACGACAAAAGAATCGGTGATATTGGTTAAGATTTTGGCGTAGGACCCTACTAGTGAATCACAATGGGAGGTGAATGTCCGTTTGGAGTACTGGGTATGGCTGATTGTGGAGGAAGAGGATTTACAAGAGGGGGAATGGTTTGGTTTTACTAGTTTGGTGTGTGGAGTGGTCTTAGGTCTTGGTTCCATCTGCTCGAGGTACGGGCATGGTAGAAGAGCTAGCGGAGGAAAGTTTTGTTGGTTTAACTACCTTATTGAAGGGTAGTAGATTCTTAGATTTAGGTTACACCTTTTTGGGTAATGGTGACACAGGTGTATGAGATGTGGAGGTAAAAGTAGATGGTGAAAGAGGATGGTTGACCCATGGGGGTAACTAAGGTCTTTGTGGAGGTGGTCGGTAAAGGTTGGGTAGATGGTGTGAGGGAAAGAGAAGAAATTTTCATGGGTAGTGAATAAGTTATAAATGGTCTTTGGAGGTATCGGTGGTAAGAAGGCTATGGGTGAGGGTAGAAGTTGTGTGTGTCTCTTGGCTATATTAGAGGTCCGTGATGCGAGAGATGGGATGCTATGATCTTGGTTTGTCAAGAGAAGATGATTGCTTTGCTAGGGGCGAGGGGCGAGGCCCTAGGATGGACAAAAGAGGTGAAGGTGATAACGGTGTGGTAGGTGAGGTTGGTGTATGAGTCCTAGGAGGTTGGGTCTTCTTTTTGGGGGCCAGGGGTAAGTTTAGTTTTAGTTTTGGAATATGTGGCTAAATATAATTTAATGGGTGGGTGAGTAAGGCTAGCTGTTGGTATGACCCCTAAGGTAGTAATAGGTTTAGGTAAGGGAGATGATATAGGTGTGGGTAGGTGTTTGGGTGTAGATGTATGTTGGGTTATGGGTAGAGGTGTGAGTTGGGCCATGGGTGGTGATGTGGAAGGTGTTGCAATAGTTGTGGTTGTGTTTGTTTTGGTTGCTCAAAACACTTTTGGGTAGATAGTGGAGGTGTCATGGAGTGACAACTACATTTATGTTGAAATAGGAAGTAGAAGGCATCTTCAAAGTAAGGCTCTATCAACATAGTCCAAGTGATTGACCAAGTTTGAAAATGATACTGTTGTAAGCGGGGATGACGTGGATCGAGTAGCAATTACCGTAAAATGTGTTTGAGATATAGGGAAATGGCTAGCCTCAGACTCTATGGGTAAGAGAACCAAAAGCATATCAAAGGGATCTTGAAGGTCTGATGGTTAATTGTCATCTAAAGGAAATGGTATTTCTACAAGATCCTCTATGGGTAGAGGAGAGAATGGGCCAGACGAGGTTGACTCTCCTTGTGATGGTGTAGGTTGTGGACATGTATCTCCTATGAGTAGGAGAGGTGCCACTGACGACTGCTTAGAAATTTGAGGGTTAAAGATGGCGTGCTGATTATACGCTCTTCCACGTGTGAAGGAGAAAATGAAGGGGTTCCTCTATGGGTGGATGAGTACATGAAATAGGTTCGGTGCATGTAGGGGAGCTCAGGCTAAGATTTTATCTATGGAAGGAACATGAGGCAATTGGGAAACAACTGGTATGTCATTGAAAATAGCATGGACCTCCTAGAAATTACTATTATTGTTTGAAGTGTCACCAGCTTGGTTGGAAGATGGGGCATGATTAGGGAATGGATTCTTGAAGATATGTAGGTTTTGGTTAGCGGGTGCATTTAGGCTATCCAATACTAGATCTTCGTTGTCTAACATTTCTTAGATGATATTCTTGAAGGTGATGCAGTTATTATCGCTATGACCTTTGACATGATGATAGTTACAAAATTCATGTTCCTTATACCACGTGGTCATGGGGTGCTCAGGGTCAAAACCAGTGTGTGGTTTTATAGGTGGAAGGTAATGGCATCAACTTTAACAAGTTCTTCCAAAACATAAGCATAAGATTCTCCTATTGAAGTGTAATTTCATTGTTTTATGCGAACTGGAAACCTTGGATGAGAGAGAGATTAAAAGGAGGTTTGGATGGGTTTGATTGATGAGGGGAGCACCCTTGAGAACTACAACATTGGTATATCCTTTGGGTTTTGAATAGCTATTATAGGGTTTCAAAGATGAAGAAGCATCATTTGATTTGAACGTGATGTTCTTGTTATGAAGTTGAATTTTATTCTCTTCGATAGCATGAATTTCCAATTTCTATGCCATGGTGAATGCTTCGTCAAAAGAGTGAAAGGTTTGCACTGCAGAGTTCATGATATGTATATAGTGCAAGCCCGAGTAAACAATTCTATGAGTTCATTTTAAGGTAATTTAAATGTGAGTTGGTTAATTAGGTTGTGCCAATGAGTGACAAAGTCAGCGATAGACTCATCGTCATACTATCATGTGGAATAAAGATCAGTTATGGTGACCTTATTAACAATGTTGATTGAGAAGTGGTCTAAGAAGGCTTAGGCTACTTGGTTAAATGAGTAGATGGAGTTTCTTGGTATCCCACTATACACGTCCAATGCAGGTCCTACATGGACATCGAGAAGGTCCGTAGGAGTAAAGCATCACCATGGGAAATCGAGTAACACCCATGATTGAAAAGCTGTAAATGTTCTTTGTAGGTCTTCTTTACTATTGAAACAGTTGAATTTTGGCATTTCCCAATGTACATGGTATGGGAGAATAGGGATGGATGGATGAATGGGCTCATTACATATTTCATCATAGGTGAGAGAATTATGCGAGCCCAAAACTGATGCTTCCGAGTAATGCGCATCCTTTCCATCATCAATTTGATGAGGTCATTGGTAGGTTGTGATGGAAGGAAAAACCTATGGCATAAGGGGGCTGGTATTGAACTGTGATGTGGGCAAAATTCCATTGTATGGTGATGCCGAATAGGGAGGTTGAGAATAGGGGACCGACATAGAGGGCATGTATCTAGAATGGGTGACAGATGAGATAGGGGGTTGTTGATAGTATGTGTATGTAGGTGGGACGATCGTAGTGACTCTAGTGGCGGTTGGGGATAGTGTTTATGGGATGCATAGGAAAAGATTCTCGAATGGAGTAGGGGTCACCAAAACTACAATCGGTTGTGTTGTAATGGGTATTTGTGAGACAATGGGTGCGGATGAGGTTATGGTCTGTTGGTCAATGAGAGGACAACATATACTATATGTGCGAATGATACTATAGATGCGGCGGTCATAATGGGTATGGGTCCTAGTTGTGAAAACACTAGGGGTGAAATAGAGTAAAGTTAATGCCGCATTATTAGGGGATGATGCGAAGCGGGAATAAGGGTAGGAGTGATGGATACGGGCATGCCATATATCAATTGACTGTGAGTCCCGAGGTGGAAGAGTGGGAAATGTATAAGCTGTAAGGCCACGGGATTCGATCAAGGAGTTGTGCAAATTCCTCGTCGCTTGTAGAAATGGTTTTAGGTAGGGTTAGATACATGGGTGACAAGATAGAGGGTGGTGAAGGACTAGGCGGGAGTGGTTGACAACTTGTGTGAAATGTAAGTGTTAGCTTTATTTGAGTCAACACCATGTGAATGAATGTATATCAGGTGATGTTGTATCCTGCAGATGACACATAGAGTAGCAAGAATGAATAAAATAGGTGTTTATAGGTGGATTCGGGTAATGTATTAGTTGAGATTCAACACAAGGTGACCAAAAATGGTTAAGGGTGACCGATACCGATTTAGGGGTAACCAACGTCGGTTACTATGAGACATAAACAATTTCACTAGATGAAGAAAACATTGGTGATGGTTAGATGAACAAGTTATATGATGACTGTTTATCAAATCATAGAGAGTATAGAGACTCACATGAACTCTAACAGTAAAGAAAATGAAATAAGGGTTCTTTTCACAATTTGACCCAAAAGAACAAAAAATCAATGCGGATAAGCAAAATAGATGCCAATCAAGGGTAACCGATGTCGGTTACTATGAAAATTTGGAAAAATGTAGGGAAATGGATTGTTGTGAATTTTAGTGAGATAAATAATCAACCCATAGGTATGGAGATGATGCAATGAAGCCCTGACACACTCAGAAGAAGTCATAATACTCCAACTGTGATTTTGAAGTGTGCAAGGCAATAGAATGGTAAAAATGGAGAAGTGTATCCTCACACCTCAAAACACGCATCAATCAAACACTAAAAATGTACCTAACAAGTGATTTTTAATGTGTTGAGATTATGTTATTTATAAATCTGAATCATGAATTTAGAATAGAGTTTTTGGTGAGGAAGGCTTCCTATGAAGAAGGATATCTAAAAAGAGAGGTTTCGGGTATGTTATGGCGGGGTCGGTCCGTCTTCCGAGGTAATGACTTGCGGAAGAAATGATTTGGGGAGTACCTACCTATCATATTGTGTGATCGCTGATAGGTGTTCCCTGTGTAAGATGTTGTTTAAGAAAGATGTATATATTTCAATATTGTGCGTTTGGTAAGACACACACAAAGAGAGAGAATGTGCTTTTTATGATTCTTTGTGAAAACCATTAGTTGGGCATGACTTCCAACATATAGGTTACCCTCATTTTAAGTGAGCTAAATGCAGAAAATTGGAATGTAATGTAACCAATTTTAATCCTAAATCGAAAATATTACATTCGATGAAGCAAATGATGAATCTGAATATCCAGACAAGAAAAAGTTGTCGTTCTTCTTGTATTCTAGACCAAGATCCACTTGATCTTTTGAGATATCTCAAAATGCACCTTGTTATTTCAATGAAAAATGTTGGGTTCTTGTATGAACTTGGATAGATAGCTCACTAAAAATCTGATATCTAGTCTAGTGTAGGTCGAGTAAATGAGATTCTCGATCAACTACCGATAGAGAGTGGCACTTACCTCAAGAGATGGATCGAATGAGATAACTATGGTCTATTCTCCATTGGTGTAGAAATTGGTGTGCAATACATCATCCTAAACTTCTCAAGCATTTCTTGGTATATTTCATCGAGAAACAAAAAATGTGATTCTCTTTCGCCATACTTCCAATCCAAGACAATAGTGCATCAACCCGAGATCGGTCATGTTAAGCGATCGATTAAGATATTACTTCATTGCATCGATCATCCTCACTGAAATGCCGGTGATGACTAGATCATGAACATAGACAACGACAATCAAAATTTCCCCCTTTCTTTTTGAGCTAAAGATTGGGATCATATGGATTTATAACAAATCCATGTTTATGCGAGATGCTCAACAATCTTAATGTACCATGCAGGGTGCTGTTTAAGGACATACAAAGATTTCTGAGTCTACATACCTTTGCTTCTTGAATAGGTACAACATATCCCTTAGGTTGAGTCATATAGACTTCTTGTTGTAAATCTCCATTCAGGAAGGCACTTTTACATCCATATGGTGGACTTTCTAGGAAAACTATGTAACTAGAGCAAAGATCATTCTGATTGTTTTGATCTTAGTTGTGGGAGTAAATGTCTCCTCATATTTGATGCCTTATTTTTGTGCATAACCCTTTGCTTCTAGTCTCGCTTTATACTTGTCCACTATCCCATCTACTTTGTAATTCATTTGGAATATCCATCTGCATCCAATGGGTTTCTTTCCTAGTAGAAGATTGACAAGCTGCCAAGTGTTATTCTTCATCACCGATTGATATTCGAGAATCCATGGCATCTTTCCAAGATTTTGTTGTAGGGATTCCTAGACATTAGAGGGCTCATCAGATTCAATAACTCTACTCATCAAAGAAAGGTTAACTTCCTCTCTTTCTTTCTTTGTGATTCGTATGGTTTGATGAGTGCATTGTTTGGCTCATTTATATCATTTTCCTCACTGAAATACTCTTTGTGATATGAATTATTAGTATATGGGGATGTTTTGTGTAGTAACGTCTTAGTAGGTTGATGCATTTTCCTTGCTATTATTTATGAAAACCATTTATCCCATGAACTTCCTACTAATTACCTTTATGAGATCAAATGTGATGATGTGTGCAGGGAATAATGGAAGTTACTGGTGGATAAGAAGCCCAAGTTCGAAGCATGCGGCTGAAGACTATTTCCATCAAATTGACCTATTAGCTTGGGCTTGACTCTAACGACCCATAGGAATCTATGAGTTTTAATTGCTATTTGATGGACAATGTTTTATGCCGCCCGATATGGCGAGATCTTGTAACCAACATTATCTATATGAAGACTTTGTCTTCAGAACTTGAGTACCACTTTTTTTAATTATCAAAGAAGATTATCTCGCATACTATTATGGATTTGTTTTGATAGTTTATGAACTCATTTTTTAATGAAACTACGACATTTTGAGAATCAGAATTTGTTGAATACTCTATCCCAGGAAGAGCAAGGGCCCACTCGATCGAGGAGATATGAGGTTACTTTGAGTTTTTCATGCATACGATCCTTTGATTAGTTTTATTGCAATTATCATTTGATGAGTTTTTGCATGCATGCTTTGATTAACTATCTCTACTTTCTCCATTATCACTTTTTCTTAGAGTACATGCTTTTGTTATGCAAATCTAGTTCATGAATAGTCTTGTTTTTCGCTAAAAATTCCGAGTTATTCGATTATGGTTTAATTTGTTAAGAATAAGAGTGTGCGTATTTTATTCTACAGTTGAAGATTAGTTGCTAAAATTCCTTTCATTGCACATAGTTGAATTCCATAGATTTGTATTTAATTTCTGTAGATTTTAACTACACTTCCATAGAATAGTCATTAAAACTAAGCAACCCCCAACAAACTCAACATATAACTAGTTCTCCTAGACTCCATTGCATATTGCCTTGGACACAGCCCTGGTTTAGAATGACACTGACAAAGATTATGTCAGTTAAATGATTGGAAGAATACAACGACCCATCATTTTTGGCGCCATTTCCGAGGACCACATAACCATAAGCTCCATTATTTTATTCCATATGCTATGGGTGTTAATGGAGTTCATATAGGAAACTAGTAGTTCTCTCGGACCTCGATTTAAACCAACCAACCTGGATGCATAGGTCATGAGATAACCAAGGGAGATTTATAGCATGCAATATTCAACAAATATCTTTAGACACTTCACAAGAGAGAAACATTGAGAGTGATACAGATTCCAATTCCATGCCTAGAACCTTTTCTGAGCATTTTGTATCCTCTTCACATCATTCTATAATGGGGGATCTTGGGAATGTTGAAGAACAACCTTTAGGATGAACATTTACATACCCCATTATCCTCGATGCAGATGAGGATGCACCCATGAAAAACATCTCACCATCCATCCTCCCCCTCTTTCAAGGAATGACCAAAGAAGACCTTGATCAGTTTCTGTTTGAATTTAAAATCTTGTGCCAAACATATGATTACGGAACCGACAATCAAAAAATCAAATTATTTCCCTCCACTCTCAAATATTTTTCTATGAGATGGTTTATGGGGTTACCATCTAACTCCATTAATTCCTGGGAAGCCATGGAAACAACCTTCCTGGATAAATACCAAGACTATTGTAGAGGAAGGGATAGGAAGGAGGAGTTCTTCCAAATATGGCAAAAGGAAGATGAGAATCTAGAAGATTATCTGGATAGATTCCTCTTCCTCCATAAACATACTAGGTATGAGTTACATGCGAGACATCACTAAAATAGTCTTTCTGAAAGGACTAGATGAGGAAACCAAGGATTCTCTCCATCTCATGGTAGGTGGAGATGTGCATAAGCTTACCATGGAACAAATTCCGAGCTATGTAGAAGATATTCTAGAACACATGGAGGAATAAGAAGGAAATAAACATCCAAGTCTTTGGGTACCCTCGAACTTCTAGAAGAAATGGCCAACATGAAAATAGACATTTTTCTATAATTAACATCCACCATAGATGGACTCAAGGAAAAAGCAACCCTGTTAAAGAACCATTGGACATGTATTGCCCTAAATGTCGAAAGAGACACCCCTTGAGAGAATGTCCTTTTGATATCACAAATATGTGCTTAATCTACGAAGTTATTGACCATGACACTAAACATTGCACACTTTTACCACAATTGAAGGGAGGGTTGAATGCCATTTCTCAAACAAGTGCTAAATTAAATTTTGTCCAAAGACCAAACAATCAGGGTGGGTTCCCATCTAGACCAACTCATAATCCATGGAGAATGCCATGGCCAAATTAGGCCTCTCGGTCTTTTTGGGACAACTTGAGTGGGAAAACTCAAACTGGATGACTTATCCATATCCACCACCTTGGACAAATCCTGCGCTCGGCCAGGTTGGGCTCCACCCACGCGGCCAATCCTTGGCACAATCGGCGATGGGCTCCTCAAAAAATTTTATCCAAAATTAGTCCTGGCACCACCACAAAATGGTAATCAACAACGCATGTTCCAAAGAGCCACAACAAGCTTTAATGCCTCCACCTCAAGCCTACCAAAATCAAGGATAAGTAAACAAACACAAACACAAATTCCAGCTCAACCCGATTATCAATCCTAAAAATCAAGAAAACTTGATTGATGACATAGACATAAGTAAAACCATGTAGGTTAACACTATTGGTAATTTACGATTACGATCTGGTAAAATATTGAACCCTTCTGTTGTTATCACGAACTAAGCGATGATGCCAATAAGGAAGAAAAAGTTGAGGTAACACTTGGTTCTTCACCAATGCCAGATAACTAGGATGATCAAGTACCCAAACTGACTGACCTCTTTTCTGAGCAATTACAGGACACTCGGATTGCAGATGAAACAAAACTAGTTAGGAATTGAAAAAAGTACATATTGAGGTTCCACTGCTACGTGCAATAAGGGACATCCCTAAACTAAACCAAACCATTAGAAATGAATGTATAAAGACACCAAGAAGAAAAAAGAAATACCCAAAGACTGTTAGAGTCGAAGGGAATTTGGCTGATTTAGTTGTTGGCACCCTCATCTCACCAAAATATGGGGATCCTGGGAGCCCTGTCATTACTATTTGTATAAACAACTAGTCAATATCTAATGTTTTGGTGGATCTTGGTGCTACTATTAATGTCATCACAACAAAAATGTTTAACCTACTATCCTTGATAGGACTTCAACCAACCAACATTGTTCTGCAGTTAGCAGATCAATCCATTGTTGTACCTGATGGTGTGGTTGAAGATATAATGGTCATTGTTGAATCATGGGAGTACCCAGTTGATTTCATGGTTTTGTAGCCTAAAGATCGGAAGTTGGGATATCCAATCATCTTGGGAGACCTTGGCTGGCTACGGTTGCTGCTTACATTGACTGTAGGTTAGGCAACATGACAATTCTAAATGGGTAGAAATCCAAACACATCTCATTATATCCTCCTACCCAGCCGTATACAAACAATTGTGACCAAGTATGGGTGGATTCTTTGGATGCTAACTCTTTGAATTCTTCTTTTCTAGCCACTATTGCAGTACACAATCATATGACATAAGTTGTAGAGTCATATGCACTTGACTGATTCCAAGGACTTTGCAACTATGGAAATCAGCACTACTTCTACGGAATTCAGAATATCGGCAGTAGACATTACCTCTGTTGATTCTAGTAGGAAACTCTATGCTTATAATTCCAAACATTTAGTTCTGATTTCTATTGTCCTTTAACTAAGGTTCTGTCTTTTGATAACATATCTATCTTGCACATGCTTCAGCCCCATGTTTTCCCATTGAATTCTTTTATCACTAGTACAGAGCTTGCTCTTGCGAATGATACTAAGTAGGTGCTTGTCAGTATGGGTAGAGAGCTGACTATAGGAAGCAACTTGGAGGTCAATCAAGAAGCTAGGGTGCTTGAGGTTCTGAAGAAACATTCTCATGCTTTTTCTTGGGATTACATTGATATGAAAGGAATTCATCCTAGCATCTGTACACATCATATTTACACCGATGATGTCAAACCTATAAGGTAGCCGCAACGAAGAATCAATCCAGCATTGAGAGATATAATCAAAAAGCTGAGATCAAAAAGCTCCTTAAGGTAGGTTTCATCTATCCTATATCTGATAGTCAGTGGGTTTCCCCATTAGTTATTGTTCCCAAGAAGAATGGTAAGTGGCGAATATGTGTTGATTACAGGGAACTTAACAAAGCCACCAAGAAATATTATTTTCCCCTGCCTTTCATTGACCAAGTCCTAGACAATTTGGCTGGTAAGAAATATTTCTCTTTCTTGGATGGGTTTAGTGGGTATAATCAAATTAGTATTGCCCCTACTGATCAAGATAAGACTACTTTTACGTGCCCTTGGGGTACATTCACTTACAAAGTCTTACCTTTTGGGCTTTGTAATGCCCCTGCTACATTTCAACGGGTAGTCTTGGCCATTTTTGCAGATCTTGCTAACAACTGTGTTGAGGTTTACATGGATGATTTCACTTGTTCATGGATCCACTTATGAAGAATCTTTGAATAATATTGAGAAAGTACTCATTCGATGTGAAAAACACCAACTATCTACGAGTCATGAAAAATGTCTAATGATGGTTGATCAAGGAATTGTCTTAGGTCACCATGTTTTAGCCCAAGGTATAAAGGTAGATCCCAAAAAGATATCAGTCATCACCCAATTACCTATACCAGCTAATCAGACTGACATCAAAAGTTTCCTTGGCCATACAGGTTATTACCACTGATTCATAAAAGATTTTAGCAAAATTGCCACCCCAATGTTTTCATTGCTAACCAAAGATTGTGTTTTTGAATGGTCTTCTCAGTGTCAACAGGCATTTGATTCTATCAAAGAAAAGCTGACAACAGCCCATGTCTTATGTGGCCCTGACTGGGGACAACCTTTCCATATCCACACTGATGCTTCTAATACAGCCATGGGCGCTGTCCTTGGACAAAAAGACTCAGAAGATCATATGTATGCAATTTATTTTATCAGCAAAAATCTGACTCCTACGGAAAAGAATTACACTACTACGGAAAAAGAGTTTTTGGTTGTGGTATATGCTTTGAATAAATTTTGTCATTACATCACTGGATATAAAAAAAAAATTTACACTGACCACTCTGCCATTCGATATTTGATGAACAAACCAGTGGTTGGTGGAAGGCTCATTCGCTGGTTACTCTTGTTACAAGAATTCAATCTCACTATTATAGATAAGCCTGGGAAATCTAACATTGTTGTTGACTTTCTTTCCAGAATAAATGTTTTAGGTGATGACGAAGTAGTCCAAGATCAATTTCCGATGAACACTTGTTTGCTATCTCCACTAAGACTCCCTGGTTCGTTGATCTCACAAATTATTTAACAACAGGGAAGTTTCCTTCTTATTTTATTCATAAGGAAAGAAGGTGATTGGTTAGAAATAGTGCAACATATAAATGGTGTAACGGATTCTTATTTAAATATTATCTGGCATGGTTATTCGTAGGTGTGTTCGAGAGGATGAGGTATATGACATCTGCGAGCATGTCATGATGAGCCGGAGGTGGACATTATTCGATGAAATGAACAATTCACAAGATCCACGGAGTAGGGTACTATTGGCCTTCCCTCCATAAATTTGTCAAAAAGTATGTGTGGCAGTGTGATGCATGCCAACGAATGGGAAAACCTACACTTTCTATGAAAATGCCCTCGAACCCTCGATTGGTTCTAGGACCATTTGAGAAATGGGGTATTGATTTTGTTGGACCATATGATCCTCCATCTTTCGGAAGGAGTATCTCTTGGTATGCACGAGACTATGTCACCAAATGGGTTGAAGTTCAAGCATTGGCATCTACCAATGAAGATGTTGTGCTGATTTTCTCTACAACCAGATATTGCTGCGATTTGGAGCACCAAGGGCCATTATATCTTATCAAGGTCCTCAATTTGTTTCAAATATGATTGAAGCTTTCTTAGGAATCTACAGAATCAGGCATTGGAAATCATCACCATATCACCCCCGATCTAATGGGCAAGTGGAGGTAACTAATTGAGAGCTTGAGAATATTCTAACTAAGGTGGTCAATGCCAATAGAAAGAATTGGGTACCAAAGCTTCTTGAGGCTATCTGGGCCTACAACACGACCTGGAAAACAACTACTGGTTTCTCTCCCTATGAGTTGGTCTTTGGGAAGAAGCCACTGTTACCTATGGAGTTTGAATTACGCACCTGGAAAACAACATTGGAAGTTGGGATCGATTTGGATGAAGCACAACGTGAATGAGTGTTGTAGTTGAATGAATTAGATGAAATGCCGATGGAGGCATAACAGTAGACTGAAATTCTACAACATCAGCGAAAAACTTGGCATGATGCTCACATAAAAAAATGGATATTTCATGAAGGAAAGTGGGTTTTGCTCTTTGATTCCCACTATCAGCAGTTTAAAGGCAAGTTGCGTGTGCGTTGGTTAGGTCCCTTTCGGGCTCCGAGTTTATCACCAACCATTGGATAAGAAGAACTTTCATTGACGACATGTTGTTACGAATAGACATGCATCTTTGAGGAGTCTCTTTGCCTCTCACGCATGGAATAATCAATCTTTTGCAAATTCAATAAAGGAATATGGTCCTTCATTCGATTTTCTTCCCTTAGTTAGCAATTCTTATAGCAATTTCCAATAAATGCGGGAATTTTCATTATTTCTAGTAATCATGTTTAATCATGTTTCATCCCATATGGGTGCATTTAACTTTCTAATGATATTTCTATGCGAAACATTTCCCCATGTAGTCATTTTTCATTATGATGCCATCATGAAATGATTTTTATGATCATTCTGAATCACTTCCAAATCTGGATTTATGAATGACGGCATAAAAGGAGTAATGGCTCATAAATCTCCACATGCTTTGATGTGTCACACTCTCAACATCGGGGACAGATGGCACTTACTCCTCAACCATGGGATATGTGCCGCCACAAAAATATTAATCTCACATGGGTGGTTGGTCTCATCACTATTTTTTCACCGTCACCTTCGCTTGATGTTGCGCTACCCAAGGAATATGGTGTCATTTGAAATTTAATGCTCTGTAACCACTTCTTCCCATTGTGGTATGCACATCAATCATGATTGGTTTTATCAAACACTCGATGGGAAGTGGAAGAAATGCTCTGCTCTGGTTTTTCCGCTACTGTGTATTTCTTATTTTTGCTCAGCATGGGACCGTGAAAGACATCAGAACCTGCTTCACCTAATGCCTTGCTCTGGAATTCTTCCCTTTCACAGGTATTTCATGATTTCGGATGGTTAGATTTCATTAGGCAATTTGAAGGTTTTGATGAGAGCATTGTGGAGGAGTTCTTGAACAATTTTGAGTCCACATGCTCGTAAGTTGGTGGACGAAGAGTTGAAATTACTTATCAGGTCATTTCGACACATGCAGCCTACCAAATTTTGGTTTAAAGGTTATGACGAATGCCCCTTTGCAAAGTCTAAATGCTCGGTTCCACCATGAAGGTGAGACACTCCTAGAGGTCATCCCGACTCCTTTGGGTGTCAGAAGGGTGTTAAGCGAAAAAAATTTCCTAGAATGCGGGGTGAGATTACTAAATGGGTCAACGGGTATTTTATATACAACGGCCGGGCTCTATTTTGGGTGGTGATGTACTCAAAATACTCATTCACCTTAAAAAGGGACATGTCAATAGCCCTTTTGGTAAATTTTCAGTACCTCGTAGATTCTATCATTAAGGTATGCCAGAAACACCGGTCCAGTGGGGGCAAGTCTATGCTTAAGCACCTAGGGTTGATTCATCTGTTGTGTTCACACCAAGTTTTTTTTTCACCCAAAGCGAAGGCTCGAGGGACGTGTTGGTGGCAAAGGATCCAGGCCTAAGCAATTAAAATTTGGTCTCTCTTCTACACCTCAATCTACCCTTGCATCGGGCCCTTCACATAGTCAAGTAGAGGCAGCTGACGTTCCTGAGCACGCCGACATGGTTGGTACTCTTGAGGGACCATCCACGTCCATTTTTATTCAAAAGGCAAGTGTCCCATGGCCCCATCTTCCTCCATGCAACTATGGTCCTAGTGGCTTGGCTCATTTATGTAGAGAGGCGGTTTCCAATCGGAGTCCTTGCCTGATGTCACCGCCCACATTCGGGAGGAATTGCATATGGAGGATGTCCGACTGCTCCATCATCTGATGTTCCACCATCTATGAAAATTCACACTATAACTCTAGAAATGCTTAACACCCAAGTGGCACCTTCTTACAACTATCTGGAGGATATAGCACTGCTAAAATCTCAGTTATAAGGTATGGAAGAATCCACCCTTTTATTACAAGATGAATTTACACAAAAGACAATAGAAAAAGTTCGGGAGATTGCTGCCCTACTGGCATGAAGTGAGTTGTCTAAAGTGACAACGTGATAAGGGTATTACCCTCTTGAATAATTTCAATAGTTGTCCCTTCAGAAAGGGAATGACAGAAAGAAAATCAAAAATTAAGAAAGGAAAAAGAATCTATGGAAGAGGAAAAATGAAAATTAACATCTATCTTAGACTTTGTTTGTCCTTTAGCCATCAAACTACTGTCACATCTGTAGGAAACCCTCCTCGATTTACAACATGTATGTCCAAGAACAATTTTATTCTTGGCAGTTATTTCAATTGTGTTCTCAAGCCCCTCATGAAATTCTGATGGACCTAGTTTTTATCAGTCTACAAGAACAACACTCCGGAAATTCAAAATTTGCTATGTGAATTTTATCTACATAACATGATAGTGACCAATGTCCCTAATTTCTTCATCAACCTATATTTGGGGGATTTTCAAATTAAAGCATTTCAGTCTGTATTGCGGAATCAGATAATTTGGAGGTAGCAAACAGACAATTTCAATAATACTTCTTAGTCCATCGGATTTTACATTCTTGACTCATCATACGAGATGTCACCCTGCGGAAAAACTTTAGATCATTGTACTATCGGGCGGGGTTGGGGTGAATACTTCTCAAATTTTGCTTTAGTATATCATTAATTTTGAAAATTATAGTCGGGAGAATATTGGGTTTGCTTGGCAAGCTTGCGATAGGAGATGGGATACTTTAAGCCTACCTTTAAAACATAGGGAGGTCCTCTCTCCTTAGAATTTGAGCTAAAGCATGCGAAGGGGTGATGCCCTCATCACCTTTATCAAACAAACTATAGAGAAAACCAGCCAGCAATACATTGATGAATGGGTAGGCCTCCAAGTGTGGCCACCACTCCTCTTAAGCCCTCTCACGACTTGGCAGAACAATGCAGCATAGTCCCATGATAGTTTCATTGCCTAGGTGGAAATGACCTCCAATACTCAGGGCTGCAAGAATACCACAAAGCAATACACTGATCAATTCGAGGAGTATGACATGGTTGACCAACTTGGCAGGAGAGTAGGGCACAGATGAGTTGCATTGGGACATGCAATAGGTAAAGTCAGGGGGAAAATGATGAGTGCATTGTTTGGCTCATTTATATCATTTCTTCAGACTGGAAATACTCTTTGTGATATGACTTATTAGTATATGGGGATGTTTTGTGTAGTCATGTCTTAGTAGGTTGATGCATTTTCCTTGCTATTATTTATGAAAACTATTTTTCCCATGAAATTCCTACTAACTACCTTTATGAGATCAAATGTGATGATGTGTGCAGGGAATAATGGAAGTTACTAGTGGATAAGAAGCCTGAGCTCGAAGCATGCGGCTGAAGACTATTTCCATCGAATTGACCTATTAGCTTGGGATTGAATCTAACGGCCCGTAGGAATCTATGAGTTTTAATTGCTATTTGATGGATAGTGTTTTATGCCACTGATATGGTGGATCTTGTAACCAACATTATCTATATGAAGACTTTGTCTTGAACTTGAAAGTACCACTTTTTTTATTATCGAAGAATATTTTACGCATACTTTTATGGATTTGTTTTTATATGTTATGAACTCATTTGAAGTTAATGAAATCTATGACATTTTGAGAATCATAATTTGTTGAGTACTCTATCCCAAGGAAGAGCAAGGGCCCACTCGACTAAGGAGATACGAGGTTACTTTGAGTGTTTCATGCATACAGTCCTTTGATTAGTTTTACTGCAATTATCATTTGATGAGTTTTTGCATGCATGCTTTGATTAACTATCTATACTTTCTCCATTATCACTTGCGCTTAGAGTATATGCTTTTGTTATGCAAATCTAGTTCATGAATAGTCTTTCTTTCTCTGAAAATTCTAGTTATTCGAGTTATGGTTTAATTTTTAAGAATAAGTGTGTGCGTATTTTATTCTACGGTGGAAGATTAGTTGCTAAAATTCCTTTCATTACACATAGTTGAATTCCAGTAGATTTGTATTTAATTTCCATAGATTCTAACATATAACTAGTTCTCTAGACTTCATTGCATATTACCTTAGAAAGCTTGACCTTGGTTTAGAATGACACTAAGAAAGATTATGTCGGTTAAATGAATTGAAGAATACAATGACCCATCATGGTCGAGGATGGATGTATACGGTGGAGCATCCATTCTTGCATCTCATAATGTGCCGAGTACACCACTTGGGCATACACTAAAGCTGTTCTCATGGGTCATGGATCTATCTAATCAACACCGTCATCTCCATCATTACTTTCATCTTTTGAGGGAACGTCGGCTTCAATTTTTACAACTGAGAAAAATATACATCTCGGTGAGTCTAGAGGAGGAGTCTCCACTTCCTTCTTCTCAAAAAACTCAACATCTCTGCTAGTGTAGAATTTTTTGGTATTAGGATCCATTAATTTGTACCCCGAGTCTCTTCTTGTACCCAATGAAGACAAGTTTTATTACTTCATGCCCAATTTCTTTTTGTTACGCTTGGGTATGTGCATACTTGCATTACACACTGAATACTACGAGGTGTGAAATAGATGGTTTCCATTTTGATCATGCTTCTTGTGGTGTTACTCCCTCAAGAGCAACTATGGGCACTCTGTTCAACAAATACATTGTTCTCTTTCTGTTTCTACCCAAAATGTATTTATAAGACCGAGTCATCAATCATGCATTGTACCATTTCAATGATAGTATGATTTCTTCTCTCAACAACACCATTCTACTACGGTGTGTGTGGAGGAGGCATTTGTCGATGAATCATGTGAGTTTGTAGGTAGTATTTAAATTCATTTGGTGAATTCCCCCATCGATCGAGTAGAGATTTCGATGTGACGACTAGTTTCATTGTCAATTTGTACTTTGAACTTTTGAAGGTTTCAAACGCTTCACTTTTCTTGCAAAGACAAAAAATCCACATTTTCTTGAGTAGTCGTCAAAACAAAGCATGAAGTACTAGAACCCGAATGACTTGGTTGTATCATAAAACAAAGATCGGTATGAACCAGGTCAAGTTTTCCATGAGCTCAAAATGTACTCTTATGGAACAAAGCTCTGTGTTGTTTTCCTACTAGGCAGTGAGGACACTTATCTATATCCTTTTGAAGAGATGGTAGCCCATGTACCATATTACACCGGTAAAGTGTCTTGAGATACTTAAAACTTACATGACTAAGTCTCTGATGCCATAACTATGTTGAGGTGGAGTTCTTAGCCACAAGTTCTTGATCGTCTCTGTGAACAAAATCAAGTTGGAACATGCATCCCACATTGGAGGCTTTTGCAGCTATTTTCGAGCTTCTTGATTCGTCTCGAATCAAACATGTTTTCTTGTCGGATTAGCTATCAAAGTCAATTTTTAAGTTGTGATCTAGGAGTTGACTAAGCTGAAAGAAAATTATTTATCAACCCAGAGACATATAGGACATCTGGATAGTCTCTGATTGAATGAACCAAGGGGTAGAGAAATGTTTCCAATCCTTGAACTAAGTAGGAAGAATCATCTCCCAACGAAGCATGATTTTTCAATGGTGTGTCCCTCATTGAAATAAACCAATCTCTCTGGCTGGTCATGTGTTGAGTGGCCCCTAAATCAACATACCAAACATCACTAGATGACGTGGATGATTCACTTGATCAAGCGGTGAACAAGTAGTCTTCATTATGTGATTGTTCTTGTTGCTCGATAATATTTCCTTGCCGATGGGATCTTATTTTCTAGTTCCCCTTTTACCCTTGATTGTAGTTAGAATGTCCCTTGTGATATTTTTGTGGAGGCCCGAGTTGCTTGATGAACCTTTCTTGTAAGTATTATACCAACAATCTTGTAGGTTATGTCCTCTTTTGTAGATTGGACATTGCTTCTTCTGTTTTCTACCCCCTTGATATTGATTTTGATTTTGGGACTTTTAATAGGAATTAGGTTTTCCTTTACCTTTTCCTTTCCATTTTTGATGTGAAGAAAGTGCCTGCTCCTCTTCATCATCCTTATTATGCATGTCTCTTGTTGCAGTAGGTTTACCAACTTGTCAAAACTAACTATGGTATCTAACACGTTTAGTGTTGTGAAAAAAATGCGGTAAGAAGAGAGGAGTGCTCTCAGAAAAATGGGAACAAGAGCATCATCTGTGATCGCTTCTCCCAGGGCTAGAAGTGAAGCCCTCAATTCTTCAACTCTTCTTAAGAAAGCTTATGTTTTTTCATTTTGCTTGAACGTTAATGTGTGTAATTGACTCTCCAAGTTCGAAGTATAACATTCTTGTTCTTTACCTCGTATATTGTGCTCAACTTATCCCACGCTTCTTTGGTTGTTTTGGCATCTCAAATGTGGGGTTGCACATCATCGGACACTCCAAACAAGATGATGAGTTTGGCCTTTTAATCTGCTTTATCAAATTATCATTGTTGTGTTGTATCAGTAGTTGATCTAGTGATAATACCATTCATAGCAGAACCAAATATCTGCAAACTCAAGTTGTGTCTTAATTTTTGTCTTCCATGCAACATAGTTGTTTCCTCTGAGTAATTGTGAATCCGGAAGAAAACATTTGGGGGCATTGGTGCCCATTTTGCAGAGATCACTAACAGGGTTTAGCTCTTATCACTCTAGGTATTAGGTCTCCCAATCTATATACCATCATTCTGATATACCGAACCTTTCTATATACGTGCCTTCAATATACCTAGTGGTACGTGGAAGAAGCTCGCCCTTTCTATATACCGGCGATACATGAAAGAGGAATTAATGTACATGAAATAATTCAATACGTGGTACCAAGGTAGTGTTGAAAGGAGTCTATGCAATTATTAACACCGGGTGAAAGAAATATCCTCATATGCACGCGTAACTTTGCTAAATACTTAGATATTTTCTCGGTCTAGATTTATGTCATGAAATTGTTCAAAAATGGATGGGATGGCTCATAGTGTGTGCTTTGTGACCTTATTACTCCCCATTGATTTATAGGGACGATTCCTAGAGGACATTGTTGCAGCTATATCGGGCATTGAGTGCGGTAGTAGTCACGACGGCTTTACTGTAAGCGCTTCCCGGCCTTGCACCGTATATACCGAACGATGCGAATGAGATCTAGGATCTCGTGAGTGTTACAGAACCAATTTTTTGCTTTTTGTGATTACAATATTCTGCCAGTTTCTGACAAGTTACAAAGTTTGCAGTTGACTATGGCAACCTACAAATTAGTATAGTATAATGTAGTATACAAATTACATTAAAAAATATGGAAAAATTGAATGGCAGACAATTTTTTTTGTTTTACGGGCCCTGGTGGCCTCTGGAGCCCAAAACGACCCAAAATGCGAAACCATTAAAAAGAGGCCCAAGATGAAGTTTTTGGATGGTCTTCCTTTTGTAAAAATGCTCGAAATGAAAAAACAGGCTTAGTGAAGAAAACAAAAGTACCCTAAATTTAGGGTTTTTCTCACTAAATTTTTAGATGCTGTTTAGTTACGACTAAGAAGCTTAGTCAAGGTTTTTGGCTAAAAATCCCTCCAGACTTGGCGGTTTCACTATATTTTTCTCTAAATTCCAAAATTGAAAAATTTGTGTTGTTTTAGAGAGATTCAAACCATGCACCTATCCTTCCTAAGGCTTTTCTTCTATCCATTTAGGCTCTATGAGCGCTTAGCATATGGAATGAAGCAAAGTGTATTTCAAGAAGGTGAATTTTGACATACCTTTGTAAAATGCAACCTGGCAGATTGATCACGTGGAGCTGCATGCATGGAAGGTGAATTTAGGACTACGTGTGTACCCAAAAAATTTGGATCTGAGCTCTTATTGATGAAACGCCTTTATATTTCTGCTTATCGTGTTTTTATTGATTTATTCAACCACCGATTTGCATGTATATTCCACCATTTTTACTTGTTTTTGACTGAAGACTTTGTGTTTTTTTTTGTGCAGGTCATTGTTCTTTCCATGGCTTTTTTCTCTGCATTTTTATTTATTTCTCCATCGTTTGTGTAAGTCGCATGGAATCGAATAGGAGTATGGACGGCTCGTACGATTAGAGTATGCATTAGTAGTTCTTGGCTCAATTAAATCCAAATAGAACTAGATGTTGGCTTCAAGAAAAGGTGTTTTGGCTCAAAAACATAACTTGGCCCATTGTTTTTCTTTGAGGCAATTGATCAACTCCAGTCTTTGAAACCCAACAGGTGTGACAGTGGGATTGGTGTAGTGGCCCAATAGTGGGAGGTTAGGCTTGGCATCCAAATAGAACTCGGCTCGATGAAGTCTTTTACAATGGAAACTCCCCAATCCAAGAACTCATCTCAGTCTATAGAGGAGCTCGACTTGCCCTTCTTTTGCAAAAACAACCTAGTTTGATTGTAATGTTGTCTCGGCTCGAGTCCTCAAGAAAATATAACTGACTCGATCATGCTAAATAAGATCTATCAACTCAATGGATTGGTCAAGAGAGGTCCACTTGCAACAAGTTTTTACTTGGTGTTGAGTGTACCGGTGTAAAAAAAAATTGTGTTCAGGACACCTAGAACGTGTAGGAGGATGTGGGGAGGCAGGGATGGGGCTTGGAGGTTGTATGAGGCTACTGAGGCTCTCAAATGTTGCAAACACTTCTCCAATATCCTCTCTCTCCACTTCTCTCTCTTCCACACCTTCATAGGTCCGATTCTTGCTCGGTACCAAATGTAGTTTCACAAAACAAGGATGGAAGCCTATAAAATATATTATTGTGAAATCAACTTGATACAGAAGCAAGCTGCAATATATATATATATATATATATATATATATATATATATATGTGTATATATATATATATATATATATATATATATATATATATATATATATATATATATATATATATGTATATATATATGTATATATGTATTGCACAGCCGGGATACAAACAAAAGAGAAGTTGCAACAATGCAACAACAAATTTAAAATACATTAGCTTCCAAATATTACATCCGGGAAGCACAACAATAATATTGTTAAAACAATATAACAACATCCCTAATGTTTACATAAAACAAATATGGTTAATAAAACCAATAACAACATTATTTAATTAATAACATTAATTAAATAATGAAATATGAAATGCATAATTAATATATGGTTAATTAATAATTAACCTAACACTTCAAACATATAGGTTACCCTCATTTTAATGTGAGCTAAATGCACCAAATCAAAATGTAATGCAACCAATTTTAATCCTAAATCAAAAAGATTACGTCGATGAAGCAAATGTTGAATAAGAGAGGGTATGCTCTTTCACTAAATGCGAGAAAGCAAGAAAGAAGAATGATTCCTTTTAAATACACCAAGAGAAATGTTTCTTTTAGAGCAATTAGAAAGAAGAGAGGATTACTAGGGAATAAAATTACTTTGTAAGCCTTTCAAAGGGAAAAAAATACACAAATTTCACCTAGAAATGAAGAAAATGCAATAGAACCCCTGATGGGTCCCACTGGGCATGCCAAAATGTTTCAGCATTTTCTTTACTTTATTGAGACGAAGCAGAGATAAGGGTAAGGGCTAAGGAGGAATACTGTTATTGATGATCGAGTTGATGGTTGTTGTGCGCATTCTAAGTTCTTGATCTAATGTCGATTATGAGAGCTTCCTTTTGGGTGGGAGGAACTACGAAATAGAAAACAAGACCATAAAAGAATAGTTAAATAATAGATGAGGTGGAGTCTTTGAGCGTATGATAGATCCAAGAAGTGTGATACTCCCTAGATGGCTGTCAATCTAATGTATAAAATAAATTAATGTGAGAAATAAGCAAAGTCCTCTTGTAGTTGATATGATTTAGGTATCTCATTCAATCACAATAAGAAAATCTAATATAATAGGCTAGGCTATAGTCGGATCTCGAAGGGTTGGTAGATGTCGGGGGGTAATGGAACCGGGATCAAGTTTTGAGTTGTTTAGGTTATTTGGTAAAAGTTTGTTTGGTTATGTTATTGGCACGGGGTATGAAACACGAATCGATGTCGATTGGGTATAATCGAAGATGATCTACGGGAGAATGATGACAGTTATGGGTAACCAATGTCGGTACAGTAGGGTGACAGTAGTTCAATGAAAACCTTATTGTAGAGTTTTGGTTAGGTTAGATGGGGTTAAAGAAAGGGATGGCGAGGTGCGTGGGAATGCGAGAACACTCAAAGAGTTCGAAGGGATAGGATAGGTGATCTGATGATGCAGCCTAGAATTCTTAGATAACACCTAGTCGTACTGGCACATCACTCATCATAGGCTGATTGCTCACCCGAAGCATGCTAAGGTACCAGGCCCCTCTTTAGGGTTGTTGTAGCAGGATGGTAGCATGGTGAAACGATAAAGACATATATTTAGAAACTAATCCATCATTACACAATTATACCAAACCAAATCTATAAAGGCATGCATTTAAGTATAAATCATCAAGAAATCAATAGTATGCAATGATAACACATAGAAGACACTTTGGTTTGGCCAATATTCTTCATATAGTAAACATGAAAATAATACAGAGGCTTGATACAATAATAGTCATGTGTGCATGGATCTCATATAATTACCAGGTCTCATGCCATGCACTCATGAATCTTTAACCCTTCAACATTGTCTATCAACTAGGTGATTCATCTAATATATATAGGGTGGGGAACTTTCCCTTCACCACTAACTATGCCAAAAATAGGTCGCACGCTAATAATAGCCATGTGTCATTTACAATTATAGCCATAATGCATGTATGCTATCTATAGATCACTTACAATTAACTAGAGTGATGAATCTATTCTTGATATCTTGCCATGCAAGAGTGCTTCGATATGATCCTCGAAATATAGGCAAAGCATGGCGCACAAGTCTCGGCATTGCTCTGTGTGTTCCACATGCTAGCCTCTGAAAATAGACTTGATCTATGAAATCAGCTAACTCCCAAAAGTTTGACTCTGCAGCTCCGCACGTGACGCCTCCCTATTCCTTCGCACATTTGATCCCATCCTATTTTTCTATGCAGACTCTGTGTGTGAGTTATGCTAAGTGTTTTATCTGATCAACATTACCCCACACTAATCTCATTATCACCCCGACAATGATGATGTCCAAAACTAAGGAAAGAATAGTTGAAATACGAGTCTTTGAATGAATCTTACACAATGAATAGAAAAAAATTAAAGAATCAAAGAATTATTAGGGCTTCAACCTCCTCTATTTCTTTCAAGTATCATCTCTAGATACTCCTCCTTTATGTCTGCTTCTTCTAAGTTCTCCCACTCTGTTAATGCATTTCCTACTTTCTCTAGAACATCCACAATGATAGATTCAACTCATCCTAAGTTAGTTTTCCTTGCTCATTCTAGATTACAAGCATTATGCTTGACATAGATGTATGCATCCCTTCCAGCACATCCATCTTCTGAGCAATGAGTTTTCCAAGTTCATCTAACCTCTCTTTATGTGGTGCATGTGCGCGACCAATGCCTCACGCTTCGCTTCACCATCGTTAGTCATTCAACATGGCCTAGTGTGTCATCCTTCATGGCCTTTTACACGTCACTATCTTCTACCGGTGTTTTTACCCTTATTAGCGCATCTAAGGAGTACAAGGTGCATATCATTAAGGCATGATCAATTTCTTCATCTCCTCTTGGAGCTTGCTTGTAGTAGGCCCTCATATGTAGTAATATTTCTTGCTCATGTGTAATATTTAGCATGTGCTTTTTCTTCCTCTTCTATTAGGTCCTTGGATTGCTATGCTATATGCACCTTTTCATCCTCAATAATAATTTTATCATTGTCTTTATGTAGTGCATCGCAGAAGGAAATTCTTTTGGTACTTGTGATTCCAAATGTGGGCATACCTTTAGTACATCATCTCCAATTTCCTCTGCCATACTAACAAAAGTCTCATATTTCCTTTTGCTCAGATCCCTCTCCTGCACTAAATGTTTTATTTCCACATTCTTCACCTTTAGCTCCTCTGTCAACACTTTAATTGTAGAAAATTTGTCAATGTTTCTTCTAGCTACCTCAGCAGATACTTTCACCAAGGCATTGCTTACCTGCTCATCCATCATAATAGTTGGTTTAATTGTCATGTGTCAGGCTTCTAGTGTCTTCTTCAATTGTCTAGATGCACATGATTCTTCACAGACATCAAAATCTGGTTCATCCATATGCGTATGCATCGACCATGAAAGTTGCTTTTGTGTTCGTAATGTCACCTTGTTCTCATCCATAAGCGCCCATCTGAATAAATATTTTTACGCGACGGTGCTCTAGAACCAAGCGCGAACAATCTTCTCCTGGTCTTCTACATACCCCATCATTTGTACCCTCTCGTCCTCACTTGTCTGACAAGACCTTGGCCCTTTTGGAATGGTGGCATCAAGGTTAGCAATACTAGCTGTATCCTCATCCTTGCCTTGTGTAGCTTCTGGTTGCTCCCTTTCTTCCTCTCCTCTCAGTTTTTCCTCCTCATTTTGAGGCTCCTCTTCTACTCTATGACGGATTAGAGATGGAACCGCTTTCTCCTTAGACTCTTCCGCTTCTTCATCTAGCTTGAGCTTTCTTATTTTCTTCTTCACCTTAGGTTCCTCTATAGGTGAGAGTCACGGTGACTTCCTTGTTGTTTGTTGGGCTTCTCCTTACGACATTGTGTGTTTGAAAACCTGTCTAAACCTTTGATTGCCCTGCACTACCTCATTATTTTCTTCTCCTTATGAAGCCATCACGCACTCCTCCTCTTGTCCACAAGATGGTTACTTCCTCTGCGCATTAAACCACTTGCTATTCTCATGCTCTTCATCCTCTTCCTCACCATCTGCATGGGTTTAGAAGGCTTAGGTGCGGGGATGTTTTCCATAGTATGCTTCCCCTTTGGTGGACCTGGGTGCACGAACTCGTTCTCTACATACTTATTATTTTCCATCTTTGGTTTAAGTTGGAGATATATGAGTGCAGCCCCTATATCCCCAACAACAAGTGTTTCTCATTTGATATTCAAAATCTTTGAGGAAATACCCTCGTGTAAGCATTCTTCCCCAGATATCCATACTTCTTTCGCAAGGTGTCGTATTCGCAATCCACCTTGTCTAAATTAAACACTAACCTCCTTGTATCGGTGGTGATGAGCGAAGTTGGGAAATATCATGCTATGAATGTGTATAGTAGTTTGTAGTAGGGCTCCATGATCCATCCACCATCAGAAAATGTGCAATACAAAAGTGTTGGTAAACAACAAACTGAGCCTGCTTCCCCAATACCGAGGGCAACTCCTTTGGTATGCACCACTTTCTTCAAAGTCTGTATGGAGCTGTCATACCACATCTCCACTCTCTCCTTTACCTCATCTATCATAGACCCCTTGCATAGATACTTGTTGAATCTTTCAACTGGAGACTTGTTATTCATGGGGTATTCCCATATATTTTCTTTCGGGCCATCTAATACTCCAATCTCCATGAATACTAAAGAAAGTAAGATGAAACCAAAACTTATCTTACTTCCTGTGTGTGCTTCCTCTACTATTTGTTCTATAATGAAGCCGGCAATGTTGTAAATAACCCCTTCTGACATGCACTTTGCCACATGTAGCCACATTGAGTTTACTTGTGACCAACGATCTTGGTCATTCAATTTTGTAACAGGTGCGCTACTACTTTTACTACCGAACAATCATGTAATTTATCGATGTCCATTCCGTGTAGTCCTTTCTGGTATCCCAGTGCTTTGTGTGTTTCTAATATGGAAACCTTGTCAGTTAGGTCATTTTTGATGTCCTCACCTGTCGCCTTCAAACTTGTTACCGTGGCAATTAAAATGGGTGTTAGTCTTACCCTTTGCCCTGCAAAATAGAAGAAGTCCTCATGGACTCGGCTCATTAGCCACCTGTATAATGGTGCATATTTCCCAAAGTATGGGAGCTCATATAATTGGTAAACGCCAATCCTTTTCAATAACTTCTCCCCTACATCATCATATATCGGCATCCCATCACCAGTTCACTGTCCATTCGGGAGTGAAGTAAATCATCCAACTTCTTCTGATTTTCCTTGGTTTGATGGTTGTACTCAATTATTTTTCTCTATCGTATGTGGAAATCCCATTCCTGGTTGACAATTACCTCTTCAGGGTAATGCATCTCTAAAAAATTGCTCTCAGGAGTCATCTCTTCCTCCTCTTCCACTAATACCTTTTTCTTTCCTTTTTCTCTATTGCTTCCTTCTTTGGAGCCATTCTTCCCTTTATGTTGTGTTTCTACACCTTTTTTGTAACTCTTTAATGGTTTACTTCAAACCCTAACCCGATTCAATCGTGCCCTAAATTGTAATCGTGAAATTACGTGCCTTAGCTCTTCTTTGTTAATCTGCTTCATTCAAACTCTTCTCCTATAGGGATACAAGCTTCTCCAATACACAGATATGCCTTTCACACTTAGTTTCACCCTCTTTGCACCTTGAATCACTTACTCAACTTTTCACACTTAGTTGTTCATCGAATTATCATAGTTGTAAGGGTAGAAATGAATTTTCATCTGTCATTAGATAGATTTTCAATTTTTAATGCATTAATTGCTCCTCCACCTACCAAATATTTCTCATTTATTGCTCAACTTTTTCATTTCCATGCAGTACATCTTCGCACTACAACTATAAACTTCTAGCACGCCTTCCTACCTTTTGGTCATAGACTTCTCTTTGAGTGTGCACTCTAGTGCCCGAGTACCTCGTCACCGCACCTTCTCTAGGTAGTTATCACACCGCCGCTTACCTCGCGTTATACTTTTCCTTCATTAATCTCCAGCCTTGGTTACTTTTGAGAAGAAATCCTTTGTAAAGCACCTTTAGCGACTTACTTCCTCAACATCCATAACATTATACCTAGGAGTCACCAACAATCCACCCCATACTAAAAGTATGTGCAGTCCTCTGTGCATCAACATGCTTCATATTGTAGTTAGCTTCATGCACGTAAGTGTGCTTATTACACAAAAACAGGAACTAAATTGACAAAGCATAGCGACGATGAAAGAAACACATTAAGGAAATGCAGAAAGGGAAACCTAATCTATCTAGCAACACTACCTTATTACAAACACCAAGAAGACTTATTTATAGTAGGGCTTCAACCTACTCCTGTTAAAGTAACCGGGCAGCCGTGTTCCATCAATTGCTTCTAACTGGAAAGCACCTACCTCAAGTATGTGAGTTATAACATACGGCCCCAACCAATGCACCTTGAGCTTCCCTAGATGGTGCAAAAACTTAGAGTCATACAAAAGTACCATTTTTCCGACTGCAAGTTTCTTATCCCTGATATGCCTATCATGCCATGCTTTCTGGCACACTTTCTCCTATTTCTGACTCCATCGTGTTATGGCCCGGCACTCATCTAGTTGAACCATGTTCTCAATCTGTTCTTCCAAAGCTTGCTCATTAGCTAGACCTCAAGTGTGCGTAATGTGCAAAGAAGGTAACATAAATTCTATAGACGAACAAATTCAATGCCAAAACCAACTAAAAAGGTGTGGCTTTGTTCAATCTCTTATATGTTGTTCGGTAGGCCCAAAGAACACAGAGATACTTTGTCATCCCAATCTTTTCGTCCCACATCGCAAATCATGGTCAATATGCAGCTCAAAATCTTGTTGAAAGCCTCAGCAGTTCCATTTTCCTGAGGGTGATAGGGTGTAGTCTTGTGGTGGGCAACCATAAACTCATCTAATAGAATTCGGATTGTCTCATTTAAAAAATGGGTGCCCCTATCACTGGTTAAACTTAAAGGATAGCCATACCTGGTAAGAACATTTTCCCATAAGAACCTTACTGCTGTAGCCACTATACAGTCCTTTATAGGAGTTGCTTCTACCCATCTCGTAAGATAATCTATATAAGTAATGATATAGCGTGATCCAGTCCTACGCGCAGCTGGTGAAATAGGCCCTACAAAGTCTATCACCCATTTCTCAAAGGGTTCTACACTTGTAATTGGTTGTAAAGGCATCTCATCCCTCTATCTTGGTTGACCTAGATGCTGACAATGGTCACATGCCTTACAATACTCCTTATAATCCTTATACAACATTTCCCACCACAAACCAGCAAGTAGGATCTTTCGCACTGTAGCATCACCTGCATAGTGGCCACCTGCAATACCACCATGGGCTTCCTCCATTATATCATTTTCTTCATGCTCTAATACAAAATGGCGTAACACCTCATCTCTGCCTAACTTGTATAAATCACCACTGATTAACATGAATGGTGCCGCACATATAGCAAGTTACTTTTTCTCCAAGGACCTCATGCCTTCTGGTGTCATCCCCGTCCTTAGGAAGACAAGTAATGTCCTCTAATTCCATTGGCACATGTTGTAACCTATACAACTATGCATTAGGCATGGTCTCTTCTATTTTTTGGGATTCTTCACCTGATTGAACTCTAGACAAGTGATCCGGTCCAGAATTACTTTTCCCTGGATTTACCATAACTATAAAGTCAAATTCTTGAAACAAGAGCATCCATCTACATATGCGCCCTTGTAAGACAGGATTGTTCACCAAATACTTCAATGTCATATGATCTATATAAAACACAAAAGGTGTGGCCAATAGATACTGTCAAAACTTGTGTAAGGCATATATCATGGACAAAGCCTCATGCTCTGTAGTGGTATAATTCTATTCTACAGGGGTCAACTTCCTACTAGCAAAACAAATGGGATGATCAACTATACCTTCTCCAAGTTAAGCTAAGATAGAACCAATGGTTGTGCTAGAGGCATCAATGTGAACATGAAAAGGTTTATCCCATGAAGGAAAGTGCAAGATAGGCACGGTAGTAAGTTTCTTCTTCAATATCTCAAACGCATGCTGCTGCGGACTCCCCCAATAGAATGTACCTTTCCCCTTGAGAAATTCTTCCAAGGGTGCAGCAACTTTGGCATACCCTTTTATAAACTTCTGTAATACCTGTATGACCCAAAATCCATGCACCTCACTCGATTGTGGCGGGCGCTTTCATGCCTAAATTGCCTACAACTTTAGCTGGATCGACCAACAACCCTTCCTTGCAGATTATGTGTCCTAAAAGTATGCCAAAGGGAGTAGCAAAGATGCACTTCTTGATATTCAATGAGATACTCAACTGTCTACATCTTTCAAACATTAAGTGCAGATTGTCACAATGATCCTTAATTAGCCCATAAATGGTCCAATCATCAAGATAAACTGTAAGAAGTTGTGAATAAAATCCTTGAATGCTTGCACCACTATCCTTGAGAATACAATAGGTGCATTCTTCAATCCAAAGGGCATCATAGTATAGGCAAAGCTTCCCCATTCAGTAGTGAAGGTGGTCTTTTCTTGATCTTCCAGGGAAATCCTAACCTGATGATACCCTAAGAACCCATTTGTAAATGAATATATCTCGTGCCTAGCCACTCCTAATATTTCCTCTGTGAATGGCATAGGGAAAGGATCTGTAACACATGTTGCATTCAAATCTCTATAATCAACACAAATTCAAATCCTACAATCCTTTTTAATGTTAATCACCATAGGACTAACCCATTCTGACTCATCCAATGGTTGAATGATCCTAGATTTCAACATCTTGTCAATTTACTCCTTTACTTTCTCACGCAAATTAGGATTCATTTGATAAGGTATCTTCTTAACAGGGCGCGCACCTTCCTTAAGCTTTATCTTCATTTCTCCAAGTGATTTATGTACGCATTTAAGTTCATAGTATCCTCTTGGGAATAAGTCCTCATAGTCCCGAAGTAACTCTATGATCTTTGCCACTTCTAATTCTGACCAATAATCCCCAATTATCACTTCCTTAGGTTCAACTTTTGTGCCAATATTTACCTTTGTTGTCTTCATAGGTTCATGATATGTGTGCGCATCTACATCCACACTGGATAACACTTCACGTGCTCCATGTGAATGATCAAATTCTAAGTGCTCAACTTCCTCATCATTAATTATGTAAACCAACTTCCCCTTGTCTTTTTCTAGAGAAGGGTGCTCAAGTAGTATGGTATCATCTACTTCTTCCTCAAAATGTGCCCCTGTCTCTGTCTCACCAAATAATTCCTAAATAAGTTCTTCCACTTTCCCACTATCTCCCATGGTTAAGCACTTGATAAAGCTTAACGCCTTGTTCATTGGTGGTGTAGATGATAAAAAGTCAAAAGTTTGGATCATCCTGTAGTCAAATTCTTCTAGTTTCTAAGTGTCGTGATTTAATTCAGCATATACATACCAAGCACACACGTAACCTTATAGAGTAGAATAAAATTGATGCACTTAAAGTGAGGGTGGTAATACTTCTTGTCTTGCTATCTAGAGTCTCTCACACTACTGGATATGATGCTAAACAGGTTGATCACCATGATAAGGGAAAATATTTGTAGGTGCATTACTTCTTGAAAACTGGTTGATAAGGCGGTCCCAATCTCTCCCCATTCCAAGAGATTATCCTTGTGAACCACCCACCAAGTGGCTGTTGTCCCATGCAATGTATATGACAGCATATCTCATCTTTTAATTTGGTTAGCCTAGTTTACCTCCATGGCTTGTAAGAATCCAACCAGATCTTCGGATCTAGTATATCAGTACTGAGTGACCTATACATCGGATAGAGTGAAAACCCTTTTTGCAAGCAACCACACGCTTAACTTCATGCCCCACCAGTTCATAAGTACCATGAGCCCAATTATCACAAGCAATACTGGTAGTATTATCCTGATTGACTGAGAATCTTCCCAATGAAGAATTCCTTCCCTAGATGGCTCATTGACCTCTAGGTCCCGAATAGCGCATATATAAATTTGTTCAAGTCCTCTTCACTCAAAGGTTCCACATATGGTATGGATTTCCCATCTGTCAATGGTATTATGACCCTTTCCTCCTTGTTCTTGAAGCTGATATACCCCTTGTTAAACCTCAAATCAGCATTGTTTGCATAACACCAAGGGCACCCAAGCAAAGCTAGGAAGCTATCTGCTTCCGCAAGTGCTAACACTTCGAAGTCTCCTGTGAACTTGGCCCCTTGTATAGTGATAGATGCATCCTTCAAAACTCCTATGGGAGTAGCTTTTGTTCTATTTTCCATGAACAATACATTAGATGATGGCTGTAATGGAGGTCTCCCCATTTGAACCCATGCATCCAATGTAAGTACATTCACTTCCGCACCTGTGTCAATCAAAATATTGCTCAACAACCAACCATCCACAATAGCATTCAAAGTGATCTCCTTTTCATAGTCAATGCTATCGGGGAGATTTACATGGAGTATTTGTCTTCCAGTCTCAGTTCCTACACACGAGTATTCCCCTTCAACCAATTTCCCAATAAAGGAATAATATTCTCCTGGCACAACATTCTACATACCTCTCTGATGTCATCAATATCAGACGGGGCCTTTTCTGTATCCTTATGCTCCAACTTCTGAGACTACTCTTTCAAACATTATATTTCACCTTGAAGGCTTCTAAGGACCTCCATAATTTCTTGATAGACTTCTTTCTGATGAGTTGGATCTAGATACCTAGCATGCAAAACCTCCTCCCTAGTGATTGTCGGCTTCTATTGCAATACCTCTTTCACACGTGTGCCTCAGCTCGTGTGGTTATCTTGACTATTACTACCTCGGGTTCTGGTGTTAACTTGGGCATCCACTAATTCTCTACCATGCACTAGATTCTAACCATCCCTATGCCTTTGTTTTCTTGCTTGTGCTGCTTACTGAGATGCTCATACAAGTCCTGGACACTCTTCATAACTATGCCCCTTTCCACAAAATGAATAGGAAATATTTTGTGGGCATTCGCACCTATAATGGTCAAGTGAGCCGCATGTATAGCAAGTTCCTCAAGGAATTCACCTCTTTTGCCACCTCGGCCTCGTCCTCCATATCCACCTCGATATCCCCATCCTCTTCCATGACCTCCTTCAAATCTTCTATCATTCCTGTCATAGCACACTTGATTATAATCCCTATCTTGATGCTCATTCTTTCCTTTAGAACTATCAGCCACACCCACCTGTTATACCCCAATATCAATGGCATCATGAATCTAACCAATCAATCTACAATCTTGATATCATGGGTTATGAACCTACAAATTTTACAAAGAGAGGATACATTCTTCCCGATCTGCGTTGTAGCAAGGGGCAAAGAATTAACTAGCATCATGATTCAAATGGAAAATCTCATAGTCTAACAACAGTGAATGTACAGATCTACAAGGGAAACTATCCTTGGTGTGGCCTTCCACTTCACAATCTATACACTAGATTCCTGAGCGCATCTCATGAGCTGAGTTTGCTGATAATTTCTCTAACTGTTTCACCATAGCTACTATCTGAGCCTCCAAGAATGGACTAACTCCAGTGTCAATACTCCCAACTGCCTCAAAGCATGTAGAGCTACTTCCAATGCTTCATGCGGGTTGGTATAAGTCTTATGCGACAGTGCCCTTTGAAATGGAGTAATCAATCCCCGAAAAACCATTGTGCATGTTGACTTACATGTATATCATAAGAGAGTTTGGATAAAAGTGTTTTAAAATGGGCATCATACTCACGTACACTTTCAGTAGTGCCTTGCTTTATATCCTTTAGTGCGCTTATACTCTTCTGCTCAAACTCTAGGATATAAAACTCTTTTAAGAAAGCATCTTTCAATGCTGCATAATCAAGACAAGTTTGATTAGGATAATACTTCCTATACTAGTTGTGCACGTGCACATGTAGCGTAGTAGCAAATTGACTTGCCTTGCGCTCAAGTCAATTTCACACATATGAATATGTTCAGCAGCATCCTCGATACCTTTGTACTTTGAGAGATGAAAAGACACCTCTATATAAATTTTTGGGGTTGCTGCAGGCCTGACCACCCAACCTAGAACCTTCTTGGATTCCTCTACCTCTAAAACCACCTGAACCACCAGAACTAGAACTTCCCATACCCCCTGATCCTCCTCCTAAAGCTAGAATAGGGCCCATAGATGTACTCCCCTATGTCCCAATAGTGGTAATATACTAGACCCCTACATGCCTGTGAAGTAGTCCCGCTTCTAGAGGTGAATCCCCACTCGACGTGCTCATATTCTATGCAGATGATGATACCGAAAATGTACCCCAAAGAATAACGAAGCCGTCTATGCTTTGCCATTGATATACTTGTTTTCTGACTTGTTTCTGCTCTTTCACTACCTAAATGAAAACTTTGTTTACTTGTTGTACTAGATACTGGAAAACCAAGTGCAAGGGCTAGGTCAGCAGGTTGGCTTAGATGCGTGCCCATGGCCTAGGTCATATCTGTTGGCGCACTTCCATGTGAGGCCGAAGAGGGTTCTCTATCATGCTTTCCTAGATGGGGGAGTTCCTGATGCTCTAGCTCTTCTTCATCCTCATGAGTCTTAAATCCTTCATGAGCCATCTCTCTCCACAATGCCATCCATTCTACAACTTCGCTTCTTACATAATTCCCTCTCGCAAGCCTCATCATACTTCACCGCCTCTCTTCCCTTTATCATGTTGCCGCTAGGTCTACCATCTTTACCAATCCTATTCCCGCCTTTGCAGCGTGGAGATTTTTAACTCCGCCATGGGCTTATCTTCCAAGTTCAACGTTACCATCAATATCTTGATTGCTAGCATAATACCTTGTAGATACGTCCCTCCAGGATACCCTAGGAACTAGAACACAGCCTACCTCCAGGGCATGAATAAGTTGAAATTCAATACTCTAGAATATAGTTGTTTAGAACACTGCAAACTGTGTATCTACCATGCAAGTCTAGATCAAGTCAACATCATATAGTGTTTGAAATTCCTCTTGTGTCCAAACAAGTGTGCGATACCTCCAATTCCATTTAGACACATATGCAGTCAACCACTCGTATAATTCTATGGGAAAGATAAGCAAAGAAGCTCTCGTACAAACTATCATACAAATTCTACTCTACCCAAGTGCGTGTGTTAAATCCGGATCCAGTGCTAAACCTTCATGCATATTCTTCCTCTAGATCATGAATCCACTCTTCAACGCTCGCCAAAGTTAGCCGGTATGTCTTCATCATGAACCATCTTGAAAACAACTGAAAAAGAGGCCCTGAAACGGAACCAATGATGTAGCCTAGAATTCTTAGATAACACCTAGTCACGTTGGCACATCACTCAACACAGGCTGAGTGCTCACCCGAAGCACGCCAAGGTACCAGGTCCCTCTTTAGGGTTGTTGTAATAGGATGGTAGCATGGTGAAATGATAAAGACATATATTTAGAAACTAATCCATCATTACACAGTTATACTGAACTAGATCTATAAAGGCATGCATTTAAGTATAAATCATCAAGAAATCAATAGTATGCAATGATAACACATAGAATACACTTTTTTTTGGCCGATATTCTTCATATAGTAAACATGAAAATAATACAGAGGCTTGATATAATAATATTCATGCACGCATGGATCTGTTACAATTACCCAGTCTCATGCACTCATGAATCTTTAACCCTTCAACACTGTCTATCAACTAGGTGATTCATCTAATATATATAGGGTGGGGAACTTTCCCTTCACCGCTAACTATGCCAAAAATAGGTCACATGCTAACAATAGCCACGCTCCATTTACAATTATAGCCATATATGTAAGTATGCTATCTATAGATCACTTACGTTAATTGGAGTGATGAATCTATTCTTGGATTACTCCCATGTAAGAGTGCTTCGATATGATCCTCAAAATATAGACAAAGCATGGCATAAAAGTCTTGGCATCACTTTGCGTGTTCCACATGCCAACCTCTAAAAAAATACTTGATCTACAAAATCGGCTAAGTCCCGAAAGTTTTACTCTACACCTCCGCGTGCGACGCCTCTCTATTCCTTCACACCTTTGATCCCATCCTGTTTTTCTACATGGACTCTATGTGTGAGTTCTGCTAAGTGTTTTATCTTATCAACATCTCGATAAAAGGGTAAGTGAGGTTTTGAGCTTGTCGAGAGAAGGCTATGGAGGAATGGGAATGTTAATAAAAGAATGATAACTTAAATGGTAACAACTTTATGAAAGAATAAGAATGGAAATGATTAATGATAAAAACACTTACCAATGTTACAGTCCAATGGTTGGGTGGTGGTGATGATTGGTTGGTGGAATGGAGCTTGTTGCAATAGTGATGCTTCCCAAAATGTTACCATGAGTGTAAATGCTTCTAGATATGTCTTGGTGTTGGCTATGGATGTTTAGGTGCATGAAAAGACTCTAGTTCTGCTTGCATGCAGCTCTCTTCTCATCCTCTTGCTCTCGTAATGTGCTAATATTTGAAACAAGGTTACCAAAGAGAATAAATGGTAACCAACAACGGTTCCATGTTGACCGACGTAGGTTTAGGGGTGAACGACATCGGTTAAGGTAGGATTCCCTAGGTTTACTAAGAATAGCAGATCATGGCAATCATTTCCACCAGATCTTTCTATTCTCATAGATCAAAGTAGGAGTTTCCTTCCTCTATGCAGGAATATGGTTATGGAGGTAATAGGCATGTGATTTTTAGGGTTTGAACTAAGTCTTAGCTCATTAAGGTAAGTGGGACTAAGTCTTAGTTAGGTATGGAAACATGCTAAGAATAGATTTAAGGTGAAGTGGCTAGATGAGGTGTCTAGGTGAGGTGGTGGGGTAGAAATTAAGATAATTAGATAAGGAATATTTTGAGGATATATATTAATTTAATTTAATTAATTCAATTAATAATGATGTGGGGTGGAAGGGTCGATGGTTAGGTGAGTATGCTCAAGCTGGTAATTTGATGAGTGACTAAGGGAGTTTGACCCAATTTTGGTGTTTGCACTATGAGCTTTGACATTTAAGGTTGTCTTATTAGAATATGAAGGAGTAGAGGGAGTATTAGCATTACTTACCTTTTGAGTAGAAGTAGTAGGAATAGGAGCTCCTCTTTTTGCAACAATTGGGATGGTAACTGGAACCTCCTTATATTTTCTTGTGGGCTAGACCACTTCCTTTTTCTTACTCATTTGTTCTCAGGTCATGACAACATATGAATCACTATTCATATCTGCCACTACTTCATCATAATCATTGGTGTCATCATCAACCCCTCAGTGTTGAGGAATTTAACCTGAGAATCATTAGGTTCCTCTAGTGCTTCATCTGGCTCTTCTTCAAGTTCTTCATATCCTTCCATGTCCTCTTCATCTTCTAGTTCCTAAACTTCACATGTTACATTGATAGGAACTTTGAGAGGTGGCCCTTCAATTGCTAATTTTGGTTGGGAAGGAGGTAACCAATTTTGAGGTTGAAAATTCCTCCTTGGAATATCTTCGTAAGGATTATTTTGGGACAACTATTTTTTGATAGCTATGAGATAATTTGCCAGTTTTTGCACTAATTGATTTGAATTATTTCTGAAGAAGAGGCCTTAAATTTAACGAGTTCCCTTTTTAGTTTCCTCGGACATTATTAAATCATCTTCAACACTTATTGTTAAGTGTTGATTGGCATACATATTTTTAGGTTATCCTTTTTCAATGCATAACTTACTTGTGCAATTTTGCATTTAAGAAAAATCATTTTTGAATTTGATCCATAGGCCGAGTGGCCACTGGATCTTATTAACCAACTTGTTAAATTTGGAAACAAACTCTCTCATAGGCTCATATGGTTCCTTCTTAATCTAAGAAATCTAGGAAAGGAGGGCATGTACATCTTTAGTAGGTTTGAACCTATCTTCAAACTATGTTCTCATATTGGTCTAGTCAGTGATAGCTCCAGCAGGGAGATGATAAAACCAATCAGCAACATTATCTTGTAACATTTCCACAAAGAGCCTAATGGAAACATCTTCATGCTCCACTCCAAGTATACCACATGCCACAATGAATGCAACAATGTGCTCATTTGGGTGTACCTTTCCATCTCCTCTAAATTTAGGAAAGCTTTTCCTATTCCCTTTTGGGAGATCATGTAATGGTTGAGTGAGGGCTAGAGGTCCAACCTGTTTTCCCCAAGGTAGAGGTGTTGCCATTCTTAGAAAAATAGTTTGTAAAGGAACTATAACTCCAGCCAACACCAATGCTTGAATATTAGGGCTTAGTTGGTTTTGTGAGTTTGTGTTTCTTACAGTTCTATTTTTTATAGGGGAGTACTTGTGGATATCGTTCTATTTCTCTTTGGGGTTAAAGAGAAGTCATTTTGTTTCAGAAATAGAAAATATGGATCCACAACACCAAGTGCTCTTTGACCTCGTGTATATCTTCTATCTATTGTGTATATCTTCTCTATGTCAAGGTGTCGAGCTTCTAGTTTGATTGAAGTCATTTCGGTGGGATGCACAATATGTGCCCCATGGTGGGTGCCAAAAATTGTTGGTTGTAGAATTTAATCTTTTGAAAACAAGCAACAGTCAGGGACAATAGTCCCTCCTCTTTATGGGAGAGGTTCCCTTATTAAAAGCCAAAAACCATATTTACAATATAAACATTTGTTCAATATCTTGGTGAGGATTTTGATATCTTTAGATGCATTTATAAAAGGATTTTCAATACAGAAGAAAATAGGAAAAGTCAGGACTGATATTCAGAAACAGAAGATAGGAGAGCATTTTCAGACATATAGATAGCAGAGAGATATCTTACTTATGCTTGATAAAATAACAGTATTTAGACTATGCAAATGAAACATAGGACATACATATTTTAGACATAAAGTTCCAAATACACTCATCAACTGAAAGACACAAAGTTCTTGCTTCAAATACACATAACCTTATGTGAATTAAACAAAGAATAGAAAGAGAGAAATCATGAGAAAGGGTGAAGTTTCTTCTGTATTGAATATTTCAATGTTCTCTTTTTACACTTGGATATCAAAATCCGTGTCCATTACAATCACAAGAAGAGATATTTAAATAACCCAATAAATGGTTACAAAAGATTCTTTTCAGTTTCCTTTATTTTAATTCAAATATTAGTACCTAATTAAATATTACAAACCTAACTTATCTCTTGTTTATACAACCAAAGAGATAAATCCACTTTAACTAGGTACTTTAAAATAAGAAAAGAAAGAAACTAGGAAGTCGAGACACTGGTAGATGCACTGACAACTTTTGTTGTCTTTAACACTTGATTTCTGAATTGTTTCAAAGCTATAACTATGTCCATTCCCGAGGAATTTTTGTATTGGTAGTGGCATGAGTCCAACTGCCCAAACATTTCTCCATATCTTTCTCAAATTTTGCATTGTCTAAGAATTCTTTGTTGGCATCTGTGATGGCAACCTGCAATGTACAAATTTCTTTCATTTTCTCCTTAGAGATAGTGTCTTGTTTGAACAAATCCTCTTTGACAAATGCCTTGAATAGGATTTAATTTCTTGAATGGAGAACTTATCACTTGAATTCTCCTTGAAGATCTGGTAGTGAATATCTAGGAAAGTAGACATGACACAAGCTTTGAAAGCATCTCCCTTTTGGAACATGTTCCTAAGTTCCCCAATGGATTCCTCAAGAACCTTAATCTTCCAGTCAATGTTGAAGACCCACTGCTTGGAAAGATTCTGCTTAACATCATCAAAGACCTTATTAGCCAAAAGGACCTACACATCCATCCCACTCATCAATTTGAGATCTTGGATACACTCACTCCATAGTTTCAATTCTCTGTCTAGACCACTGAGTGTTGTAGAGAACTTCAGTTGAATTTTGGAAATTTTCTCATATGCCTTGAATGCTTCTTCAATAAAATTCAGGCCTGTGATTATTAAATCATCAACCATATCTTCCATTTCTTTACCATAAGTAGCATGCTTATGGATATCCTTAATGGCTTGGACTTCATCAGTGGACAGGATAACAGGAGGTGGGATGGAAGCTAGGGGAGTGGGATCTAGAACTTTATCCTCTGCCAATAAAGACTTGATGAAACTAGACAGAATTTGGTTCTGCTCCTCCAACTTCTCTTGTGTTTGCTTCCCCTTCTCAACTCTTTCAATCACCCTAGACACAGTCTCCCTCAGATTATGTACTTCACTTTCTGGGGTTGATTCTCCAAGGGGAATTCTAGTCAACTCCAGATCACCCATTGATAGGTCATTTTCATCTTTATCAGACTTGGGTTTTACAATTTCCATGAACTGCTAACCTTGAGAGTCTGATACCAACCTTGATATTATTTTATCCTTTTTAGCTAGAGGGGAGGAATAGTACCTAGAAGGACTGCCACTGCATCAAACTTGGGAACAACAACACTTGAAGTAGCCTTTCTCTTCTTGCTTTCCAGTAATGGTTGTACCCAGGTGAATGAGGAGCTAGAAGAGGAAGGGGCAATGGGTCCAAGTGTAGAAGCACTCATAGCACTCAGAGTCTACACAACAACCACCTCTAACATAGAGGTATCAGTTTGAGTAGAGTCAGGAGCTTCCTTGGTAGATATTTCTACAGACTCTAAAAACATTTCCTTTGATTGATCTTCCATCATACTTTTGTCTGCTTCAAGTATATTTTCTTTAGGATTTTCTTGTTCCTTTTCCTGATTGTCATCATCATCAACCAGGTCCACAATTGTTTCTTTTTCTTCATCCTGTTTAGAAGAAGGTTCACCTTCTTGAATAACATCAACTGCCTTATCTTCCTTCTTGATTTTTCCTTTTTTGGTATACACTAAAGTTGAGGATTCCAAAGGAGAAGGAACATATTGTTTAATTGTCTTAGGAGATGACACATGTATTTCCTTATGAGGGGTAGGGGTATCATGTGAAGTAGACCTAGATTTCCTTTCCCTAAATCCCTTCATCTTCTTGTCAAACCAAAGTCTAGTTCTTACTAGGACATGATTATTTAGTTCCTTCAGATCATCTCTCTCCTTGACAAACCAATCAATGGTTTCAATAGGAGAATGTTTGATTGATATTTCATACTCAAGAGACTGTATCTCCTCATCATCATCTTCTAGTCCTTCAAGGACATCAAATATACTAAAATCAACAATCTGTTGTAGAGATAGCCTTCCATAGTATCTCCTCCTAGCTTCATAATCATCAGAACAATCTACCCAGTAGTCTTCAATATCAGGAAGATGTTGATAACCCATTCTGAAATTAGAAGAAATGAAATCCTTAATGTCAAAGCAAGTTCTAGGCTTATAGTAATGAAGAGTGAGAGGAGCAATTTTTCTATCCACATTCTAAGCATCTAGGAATTCCTATAGGTGTAATTACCCAGTGTGATTGGGAATTGAATACCTACAATCTTCTTGTCCCTACAAGTTCTATGAAACTTGTCTAATTGTTCGTAAACTTCCACTAAAGCCATCTCATCACTACAATACATGGTAAGCTTCAGAGGTTTCCCTCAAATCTGGCCAATCTTATATATGAAAAATTCCTGAATTGGGTGAAGAAACTACCATAAACACTAATCAATTGTTTTGCCTCATCTAAAAATATTTTAGCAGTATCTCCCTCCAACAACCTGACAATGTACATGGTGAATGCATCGTTCACCCTCCTAAAGTGATTATTTCTTATCTTCAAGTTCAATTGTGGATGATACATATAAATGGGGCATCCTTCTTGTCATCCATAAGGGAGAAACCCAACCACTCTCTATAAGTTGTAATAGAGTACATTAGATAGGAGGTCATGTAGAAGGTTTGGGTTCTCTAAACATTTGATAATTGCTCAGTCAGGTTATCACAAATGATTCCTGCCTAGTTTAAATTTGCTTACCCTCACATATGATATTAATGTAGGGGCACATCTAAAAGTGAAACTCATTAGTGGTGGGAATTCTTGTTATCTTGGCCAATAAAGTGATGATGTCTGAAAATTCTTCATGGAAATCAACTCTAAACATTGTCTTAGGCAGCCTTGAGGCTCCTTTCCTAGGGTTCTTGAACCAAGACTTGGCAATTATGCTTTTGTATTTTTCACTATCTTGATTGAAAATTATTTGGGCTTGATCCTTAGTGAGAGTGTTTGAATTGATCCTTAGTGAGATTGTATGGCCTAATTCATCCGCATTGCCATTTAGAGGAACTAGGTGGTAGATTGAGGATATATAATAAGTGTAAACATCCACCTTCAATTAATCTAGCTCCAAGCTAAAATAAATTTCATGATGACCTTGTATTTGGTGTATGTTATTGAAAGTGTAGGAAAATTCAAAGGCCTTACTATCACTCTAAATGTTTCTCAGAAAGTACCAGCCTTCAAAAGGTATCCTTAGCTCACTCTCATGGAAATTAGTCACCACTTTTTAAGGGTGAATTGTGAACTCACCATGTTTGTTATCCGAATTCAAGGCAACCCAGAGCTAAAATTATCCTCATAAGTTGCACCATTGATCAAAAGATATGGATGTTTATTTACTCAGTTTTCAACTTTCTCATACATCAAGGTTGTGGGATTCAATATCACTACTCATAGACTCACCATGTATCTCATTGAAAAATAGTAGTGTTTTAGTTGTGTAGGCATCTTGCTCAAGTCCATAAAAAGTGTAAGAACAATAAGAAAAAGGTGTGTCCTTCCCCATTTCTCTTGGAATATTTTCATGCAAAATTATTGTAGATTCCTCATATCTCAAAGCTTCATTTTCCTCCTTTAGCGTATATTCAATGCATCCATCTCATATTTTGACATCCAAAATAATGCTGAAATATTCAATCTCCAAGAATTACTCTATAGTCCCAGTGATTGAAGATTATTAGGTTAACTTCCTGGATGATTTTGAGGTACAAGGAAAAGAGATCATAAGAAAATGAATGTTGGTCAAATGAGGAGATTTGGTGTTTGTTGGTTCATTAAAGGTTTGGAAGATGATGGATATGATTCATTCAATCTAGAATATAGAGTAGTAAAGTCTTCATCTATCTTTCCTATCTCATGGATCATTTAAAAATCAGGTGATATCAATGAGAGAACTATAACAATGATTCAAAGGTATAAGGATGAAAGAACTACATCAGTCTAATACATGGAATAACAATAATAATTAATCACAGAAAAATAATCTTAACTCTATATCATAGTCCATGTGGACATATTACATATATATAGGAGGATGTCTCCTATATTCTAGGATATTAGCTCAACCGTAATATCCTCAAAAATATCTCCAAGCCTATTATAATAACAATATGTTAATCATATTGTTATACTAACTATATGCTAATTCTAATATATGAGTTGTTTATAACAACTCATTTACATCCTCACACTAATGTAATATTATAAATATTACATTTACACAAAATAATTACTAGCCCAATGTGAAGCACTAATAATATTTCCTAACATTCTCCCCCTTAGTGCAAACATGGGGACACCCTACCTTTGACTTGCACCTTCTTTCAAAATTTGATGATTGTTATTTTAGGATGATCACAAACATGATGTATGGTTTTCAAATGGAGTAACACAAACCAAAAAATAAGATATTCAAATGGCTTACCTACAACACATTATGATGTGCCAAGTACTATTATCATCCCTCATCAATATCTCATTATAGAGAATAACATAGGAAAATATTCTCACAAATTACAAACTTAAAAATAGAAATGGAATATTAGATCATGTTCCCACCCTCAATGTGAAATTTACACTTATTTAAACAGAACACCGAAAACTACAACACACCATGCATAACTAGAAGTAAACACACAATTGAAACAAAATTTGACACCAAACCCGGATGCGGCCTCATTATTGGTGACTAATGGGAGGTCATCGATTGACCTCTAACCTCCATTTACATCCTTCCTTTGATGTGATGTGTTACTAACTCATCCGAATTTGATCATGATGCTCAATTACAACTTAGATGTCAAATCACACCGATAGTAAGCAGCCAACCAAAATTAAGGAATTTTTTTTTTTACAATTTTTACAATGTTCTACTCCACAAGACAACTATACATGAACAACATGACAATACAACTTAAACTATTGAAACTTGACACTTTGATGGACACAAAAAATGACTATTCTTACATATATACATATAATGATACTTGACACCCAAATATATATATTAATGAGATGACCCAAAATGAATACAAGATTTGTAATGAAAGAAAATTACAAATCTTTATACTATTTTGTAACACACAGACTAGACAAAATAATAATAACAAAGTATTAACCAAAAATATATATCGGTCTATACATTTTTTTTTGTTTTGTAATAAACAATTAAAAATGCATAACCCCGAGTTATAAAAAAATACTATATAAAATACAATACTTTGAACAAGACAAATACCCTAACGAATTTATAGTTTGTTTTCTCGACACAAGACTAGGTTTGACCCACAACACCGATCTAGCTAACAACTCATATATGTAGACAACTTATTATGATATTCACCTCTTCATGTTGTTTGAATCACATCGAGCCTAAGTCTTCCACTGAAGATAGGTTATTTAGAACAAGCTTCGATCAAGATGTTTCTAACTCAACCAAGGAGATGTGTTTCATCCAACATAATTTGGTGTGAGAAACACATGCATTGAGAAACACTATTATCTCTAATGCATGGAATGAAGATGGTAGTAAGAGGTAAAGATTCTCACTATTATCTCTAATGTCAATGGAATGAAGTATTTGAAACCTTCAATGGTAGATACATGTGTTAACATTTATGTAGCTTTAATGTAAGATGTTGTGTGTAATCTCCATTAATAAAAGCTTCATCATACTCAGAGCTTCAGCTCTTTACAATCAAGTTGTGTGTGCAGCTGTGTGCTTTCAATGCACATCCTTACTTTCTTGTAAAACAATAACAAACTGCTACTAATAAATAAGCTTCTACAACTCTAAAAATAGAGCATTCTAAAATTAAACTCTTGCTTTAAAATAGTTGCATGCTATGCAATAAAGAAGATTTATTATTTGAATTAAATCTAATCCTAAAAATAGGAATTTAACTAAAGCAAATTAAATCTATTTTTAATCCTTCTAAAATAGCTACGGTTGGAATTAGCAATGCATGGTGCATGCATATTTCCAACACTCCCCCTTAATTTCAAACTATAGCTTTCACTCTTTTGGAGCTTCATTTGCTTTTTCAGATTTTCCATGCATGGGATCACAAACTCCCAAACAGTCTCTCAAATATTCAAAAACTTATTTTGCCAAAGCCTTTGTAAAAATGTCTGCAAACTGATCTTTGGATCTACAAAATTCAAGATGAATTTCCTTGTTGTTTACCATCTCCTGATGAAATGATACCTCGTATCAATATGCTTTCTCCTCTTATGAAAAACATGATTTTTGGACAATGCTATGGCTGAGTTGTTGTCACAAAAAATTTGCGTAGCTTCCTCTTGTTTCTATTGTAAATCTGTCAACACTCTTCTCATCCAAACAACTTGACATGCTGCTCCTATTGCTGCTACATACTTTGCTTCTGCTGAAGATAACGTGACAATGGGATGCTTCTTTGATGCCCATGAAACCACTCTATTCCAAAGTGAAAAGTATAGCCGGATGTGCTTTTCCGATCATCTATACTTCTAACACTGTCACTATCTATATAACCAATGAGTTTGAACTCATCTGAACTTGAATAAAGAATTCCATGATTCCTTGTTCCACGTACATACCTCAAAATTCTTTTTCCAGCTTGCTAATGTGAATCTTTTGGAGATTCCATGAACCTTGATATGAGGCTCACACCATACATGATATCAGGCCTTGTGGCCATCAAATACATAAGACTTCCAACCAACTTTTTAAACAATGTTGGATCCACAAATGATCCTTCATCCTCTTTGCTCAACTTCAAACCTACTACAATTGGTGTTGGTGTTGGCTTACAATTCAACATGTTAAACCTTTTCAAAACATCATTTGCATACTTTTCTTGTGAGATAAAAACTTCACCTTCTGATTGTTGAACTTCAATACCCAAAAATAATGCATAAGACCAAGATCTGTCATCTCAAACTCCTTCTTCATGGCTGATTTGAATGACTCTATAGATAGATTTCCAGTAATGATCAAATCATCTACGTATAAACAAACAATTAAAATTTTACCTTGCTCATTTATCTTGGTGTATAAGGTAGGCTCACTACTGCTCCTACTGAAACCATTCTCAATCAAATAAGAATATATTATTGTACCAAGCTCTAGGTGCTTGCTTGAGACCATAGAGTGCTTTCTTCAATATGTATACTTTTCCTTCATGACCTTCAATCTCATAACCTTTTGGCTGATTTACATAAACTTCCTCTTCAAGGAATCCATTTAAGAATGCTGATTTAACATCCATCGATAAATAGGCCATTTTTTTGAGCTGCAATTGCTAAAACCATTCTTACCATGTCCAAACGTGCTACTAGTGCAAATGTTTCATTGTATTCAACTCCATATTGCTGCGTAAAACCTCTTGTAACCAGCCTTGCTTTGTGCTTCTATACTTTTCCATCAACATTGTATTTTGTCTTGTAGACCCACTTGAACTCCTATCACGTCCTTTCCTTTTGGAAGATCCATCAACTCCCATGTTTGATTCTTCTCTATAGCATCGATCTCATCATCCATGGATTTTTCCCAAACTTCATTCTTTATAGCCTCTTCGTAATATATTGGATCTGTAACTTGAGAAAATAATGCAAAAACTGAAAATGAATTAGTTGTATCAACATTATAAATCTCACTTAGACTTCTTGTTTTCCATTTGCGCAGGACTATTCGATGCAGGACTTGCTTTGTGGTGATGGAGTAGCTTCTGGTGTTCTCTGTGGTGTCTCTTGCATGGCTAAAGATGGCTGAAATCTTGGTGACCTCCGATTGTAGATGGAGGTGTAGCTTGTGCTACAACTTGTGGTGCATGTCCAAGATTTGTAGATATAGTACCTTGCTGCTCTAAAGTTTCATCTATCATATCATCATGTGGAATAGTTGTTGCTATACTCACTATTTTCTCTATACTTCCATCCCATGCTTCATTCTCAATAAAATGTACATCTCTTGATCACAACCTTTCCAGTGATTGGATTGTACAACTTGTATGCTTTTGTATTCTCTGAATACCCAACAAAAATACACTTTTCTCCTTTGTTGTCTAACTTCTTCCTTAGCTCATCAGGTACATGTGCATATGCTACACAACCAAAAACTCTTAAATGTGAAACACTTGTGTTTCTGTTAGTCCATGCTTGTTGAGGAACCATGTTCCTAACAAGTTTCATTGGACACCTGTTCAAAATATAAATAGAAGTTACTACTGCTTCTACCCAATAATCATTTGGAAGATGTTTTTCCTTCAACATGCTTCTCGCCATCTCCATGATGGTTCTATTTTTCCTCTCTGCCACACCATTTTGTTGTGGTGTATACCTAGTAGTAAATTGCTTGTGTATACCATGATATCTGCAAAATTCATAAACTCATTAGAAACATACTCACCTCCTCTATCCATTCTAAGAACTTTGATGTAGTATTCACTTTGCTTCTCCACTAATGCCTTGAACTGCTGAAATATATTAAAGGCATCTGATTTATTTCTCAGAAAATAAACCCATGTCTTCCTTGTGTAATCATCAATGAATGTCATAAAATAAATACAACCTCCAATAGAAGTTTTCGCATAGGTCCACATAAATCTGAGTGTACAATCTCAAGTGGTGCACTTGCTCTTGTTGTTTTACCAACTGGGAATGAATCTCTATGTTGCTTCCCAAAATACAACCTTCACATACCCTTTCTAGTTTCTGAATCAATGGAAAACCTTTAACCATATTATTTCTATGTAATAAATTCAAACCTCAAAATTCAAATGTCCATACCTTAGATGCCAAAGCCATGATTCATCCTTCATGATTGAATGAAAAGTTGATTGTGTTCCTTCAACACAAGACTCAATGACTCAACTATATTTACGTAGGAATCTGCATAGGACTTCTTGTTGTAAGAGACCTGATTTGCATTGGCACAAGAATCATCTATTTGAGCGCAGGACTTAACAAAAGACTGATTTGGCTTAGCGCAGGACTTTGTTGCAAACCGAGCTGCTGATTTTTCTACAAATAGATCTGATTTCTTCTTTTTCCAGGTTTTAAATCAATGGAAACATCCTATTTCTTCTCATCTTCACTTTTGCAATCAACTGAGTGCTAGGAGCTTTGTCCACAATCACGCACTCATTATCTTCCATATAGACTCGATATCCTTTCTATACCAGCTATCCAATACTCATAAGGTTATGTTTCAAACCTGCAACATAGTAAACATCTTGCATACTTGTTTCTCCCCTTGTCTTGTTAGAATGCTAACCGTGCCTTTTCCTTTCACTAGACACAATATTGTTATTTCCAAGAGTTACATCACTCTTAACTGAATCATCAAACTAGAAAACAAATCTAGATTACCTGTCATGTGATTACTGCAACCTGAATCAAATACCATACATCACATGGACTCTCTTTTGACAAATTACATTCAATAGGGGATAAAGAAGGTATTTCTTTGACAATCCTTGTGCATGTAATAAACATAGGTTTAGAAATAGAACTTCCAACCTGATTTTGATTTTGCCTCTCCTGATCATATTGCTTTTTTCTTGCAATCATAAGCATAGTGCCCATACTTTTGCAATAATGGCACTAAACATGAGACTTATCTTGTCTTGACCATAACTCTATTCTTGATTACTGTCCTCTTCCACCTGAGTTTGATGAACCACTGCCACGTCCTCTAGATGGACTTCTTCCTCTACCTCTTGGGCTGAAACTTCCTCTTCTTTTGCCACGACTACCTATGTCTAAGATGCAAAAGCCTGATCTACACTTGCATGTGATCTATTCATCCTCTGTTCATGATTGATTAGTGATGCATGTAACTCATCAATAGAAAACTGACTCAGATCCTTAGTTTCTTCAATAGCAACAACTAAAGGATCAAATTTTGTAGGCAAACTTCTAAGCAATTTTTCAATAATCCTTCTGTCTTCAAGAGTCTCACCATGGGATTTGATTTGATTGACTAAGCCAACTACATAAGTAAAAAATGATTCTACAGAATCTGAATCTTTCATTGCTAAATTCTCAAAATCTCTACGAAGTAACTGTAGCTTGGCGGTTTTTACTTTCTCCTTACCTTGATATGCAACTTGTAAAGTATCCCATGCGGTCTTTGCTTGATTAGTTGTTGCCACTCTTGGAAGAATGCTTTCATGCATTGCTTGATGAATATAGAAAAGAGATTTTCTCATCCTTCTTTGTAACTCCTTCAAAGTATCTTTCTCTTCCTGAGAAAGTGTAGTATACATTGCTGCATTTGCGGGCTCTATGTACCCATCTTCAATGATCTCCCACATGTCTTGAGATCTGAATAGTGCCTTCATGGTCAATGACCAGTATTCATAATTCTTTCCATTAAATTACGGTGTCTATATGCCGGATGTAGAAGCCATATCTTGCTACCAATTTAATAAGTTGTTGGAATAACCCTACTCTAATACCAATTTGTATAAAATCTATAGTCTTATACATCAAACAACATAAAATAAATAAATAGAACAATTAAATAACTTACATAAATAGATGAATATTCAAACCAGCACTGTTGTGCGTAATCTCCATTAATAAAAGCTTCATCATACTTAGAGCTTCAGCTCTTTACAATCAAGTTGTGCGTGTAGTTGTGTGCTTTCAATGCACATCCTTACTTTCTTGTAAAACAATAACAAACTGCTGCTAATAAATAAGCTTCTACAACTCTAAAAATAGAGCATTCTAAAATTAAACTCTTGCTTTAAAATAGTTGCATGTTATGCAATAAAGTATATTTATTATTTGAATTAAATCTAATCCTAAAAATAGGAATTTAACTAAAGCAAGACTCATGCTAAACTAAAGCAAATTAAATCTATTTTTAATCCTTCTAAAATTTTCGAAGAGATCATGAAGTATTAAATAAAGCCGATAGGATCTTCGAGGTATATCTTGTAGAGAATATTCTAAAAACAATTTTGAGAGGATTTTATTGTTACCAAGGAGATAAGAGTATGATCCATCGGGAGGTGGAAAGTATATTGACTGATGTAAAGCTTCGGCGTAGGTCAAAATAACACATTCAAATGGCCATAATAGTGTACAGTCAAAACCTTAGAAATATGATAACTATTTACAACCATAATACACGGTATTTATATATTGAATTCTTTCTCATCTATAGGACAAAAGACTAAATTAATACCCATACTAGTCCTTGGAATTCATTACATAGGAGAAAACATCGCTTTGATACTGACGAAACTACATGAGTTTAATACATAGAATAACAATAATAATTAATCAGTAAAATAATCACACATGTCATTGTATAGGAATATTACATACATATATAGGAATATGTATCATATATTCCAGGATATTAGCTCAACCATAATAATTTTTTAGATAAGGTAATAAAATATCAACCGCAATATCATCAAAGATATCTCTAAACCTATTATAATAACAATACGTTAATCATTTTTTATGATAACTATATGTTAATTCTAATATATGAGTTTTTATAACAAATCTTTTACATCATCACACTAATGTAATATTATAAATATTACATTTACACATAATAAATACCGCCCAATGTGAATCACTATTAATATTTCCAAACAAAGGAATGGTTTATAAGAAACCAAATTTATTTCAATTGATCGGTGCTCTCATAACCCTATCAAGGAAAGCATCTCACCTCTCATCTTTAAGTCATCTAAGATAAATACAAGCTCTACTCATTTAAGGGAGCCCACAAAGATGAAAACAATGGACATAGAAGGATCTCACTACATGAGACTTCACAAGAAGGCTAAAGTCACCAATGATCTCATTGAGGATATTAAGCAAGGGGAAATTGATCCTTCACAACCCCTAATTCCACACCGGTGACCAATTTTCTCTTCGTCATCTACCAAGTCAACTCATCAAGTGCAAGATGTGGTCCCTCATTGTGAACTTGAGAGTGTGATCATGTCTAGTGTTGAACCTACAACATCAGAAATATTATAATGGATCCAAAAATTAAATTGAAGTGAGGTGAGAATAGTGCAATACAAACAAGAACTATAATATTAATCCATCTAATTTTTTTAAGGCCAAATGAGCTATGAAATAATAGGTAACTTCTTGATTTTTAGCAGTGTTTCCGGTAATCAATATGTAGATGTTACATGGCCAAAAGTGGTAAAGCCCATTGAGGAGATGAATCATGCTGGCTAAAAAATGACAAAAATTCCTTTAGGGTAGGCAACACATAAAGGGGATTCAATTTTTTTCAAATATTTTGTTTCTCATTTTCTCAAGGAACAAAGCATATAAATAGATAATTAAGTAGTTAGAAGAACAAGTGAAAACCCTTAGTTCCTTTGTTCATTCATTCATGGATCCTAGTGTCATTCCATATCTCCTGTCGAAGATGTCACTCCTATTAATATATTTTACCCCACAAGAATCAAGAAGTATAAAGGCTACTCATTGTAGGGAAAGGCCAACAATAAGTGGGTTGACAAGATCCCTGAAAAGAGAAGAAAAATGTTCCCTAAAATCCTTACACTATTTGAGTTTTTTTGCCACCGTTGTGAAGGTAATAGTGACCAATGATGATATTAAGAAAGAAAAGGCTCATTGGAACCAAGTTCTTCCATTTATGATGTAAATGGGTAACCTTGACTCTATTGCATTAGTGCGTAGGAATATTTTAAATTCCATAGCTAATAATTTTTCCACCATTTGGTCTTGAACATTGGTTTCGAAATGAAATGATGAATAATGATCTTAAGGAACTTGATTCTTGTTAAGATATCACTTCAAAAATATAGAAGACATAAGTAATGGAGATCATAATCTTGGAGCAGCTCTAGTAAGTGAGAATTCATCAATGAAAGAGATTCTAAGGCCATTTCAGAATTGATCGGGAAAGAGGCAAGAGACCCCTTCTCATTCAATGAGGACACCTTGGAGTATCTCCTAGAAATCAGGTGTGAAATTTCCAATACTACTAAGGATCACTAGACTTAGTTCAATCAATGTAAAAACATTATAATTAATTCAAAAACTTGAGTAAAAGGCTCGAACTTTGTTCACATCCTTCAAGCAGAGAAAGTGGAACCCGTAACACCATACTTCAATAAGGAATTCAAGGATGAAGAAATTTTCTCGAGGTACATTCAAAAATTTCATTGGTAGGTGACTCTTCATCCATGGATGTTTCATCCCCATATCTATTATCCTCTAACTCTCTTCCTCTCTCATCCTTCCTTTATCTCTCATGTTCTAATTCCTTATTGAGAAGGTACTAATCACTTTTTTCTTATTCACTTAAATATGACCTATAGTTTGACATTGTTATGTGTTCTTTTTAATTAATCAAAAGTGACTCACTTTCTTTTGTATGAATATGAAAGGTCACAAGTGAATAAGGTAGGTTACATGTGAGGGGTAGATGAAAGGTATCTTTGTAAAGCTATATATTTGGAAGACTTGTCCATTTTTAAGGGTTGTCAATTATGAGTCTCTAAGAAGATAGCTATTGCACTACCGAGATATGTAAGCAAGAGATTGAATTCTTCTATTACCTTTTTCTATTTTCTTGCATTTATTTGCATGATAATATTGTAAAACCAAGGAAGGTGTTAGTGCCTTTGATCAATGAATCAATAGAAATATTTGTTTGTGATTTGTTAGTCTTATCTTGTTCTTGAAGTTGAGCTCTTCTAAATGAGTGTATAATTATTCTACTTAATTTTATGGAAATTTATAAGTGCATATCCACAAACTTAACCCTCCATTCCCACAATATTACTCCCCTTTACCTTCTTTGTCTCTAAGAAAATCCTCCCTTGCACTAGGTGCAAGTGATTTGCCACAAGTCTAGTGGAGTATTCTTGTGTGATCCATGACTTTACAGAACCTAATTTTTTTGCATTCAATAAATGGGATCCTCCCCATTTACATGATGAGGACTTAGTCCTGGATCATTGGTGAAATCCACTGATTTTTCATTATGAAAAATTATTTCGCCAATAGTATGGAACCATGACTCGTCACCTTCAAGTTGCTTTTTTTAAGAATATCATCATGAGATTATCTCCCACATCCAGTGCAGCTTATGTGTCTTATTCTTAAATTATATCCTCAATAAAATTTACCCTAGGATGAACCTTTCATCTCATGTCCGGGCATGATATTGCCTTGAGTATACAATTTTGAACCATTTACATACCTTGCATCCATATTTTCTTCCATCTCGTCATGCTCTCACCTGAAATGGACAACTTGTAAACTTCATCAATATAATCTTTGACACTATAATTCTTCTACTTCAAATTTTAAAACATTTTTTATAAGGTTTCAGCATTGTCCACAAGTAAAAATGTAATGAAATTACTTGTATAATTCAGATTATGAGCAACAATAGAACACCAAATAACACAATATTTCGAATAATGATCTCAATATGCAATTAGAATACCTTCGCCACTTTGAGGGGTAACCTCCAAACCATATAATAATACTCAAATGATCAAATGATGATCAACTACTACCTACTAACCCCTATATATACTATTCCTATGCTATGGCCAACACCAAGGCCAACCCACTAATGAAAATATAACATATATGAAAGAGATACATAATGATAAGAAGTTATGATAGCCATAATTCGGCTATATACATCCAATATAAGATATATGATTAAGGGTGTAGCATGCCCCTCCCCTTCGAAGCAACATTTTCCCCAATGTTGAGAAGATCTAGATGCTATTCAAGAAATTTACATCCTCCCAAGTTGTGTCTTCATTGTCTAGATTTTTCCACTTGATCAAATACTTAGTGATGACCCTTGTCCTCAATTGCTTAGTGCATGTCTGAAGGATGCATTCTGGTTCTAGGATGATTTTACCCTCTTCATCAAGCTCGGGTAACATAGTCTGGGTTGATACTATCTGTCCAATTACCTTCTTTAGGCAAGATACATGGAAGACTGGATGAATTCGAGTAACCAGAGGAAGTTCCAGTTTGTATGCTACATTTCCAATCTTCTATAACACTTGATAAAGACCATAATACTTAGGTGAAAGCTTTTATCCTTTTTATGTTGTTTTAAGGACATTTTCTTATATGGTTGTAAACACACAAAAACCTAATCACCGACTTCAAAATGTCTTTTACTATGATGTTGGTCTTCCTACTGCTTCATGCGGTTTTGTGACATGGCCAAATTCTCCCTGAGACTAGAAAGAACCTCTTGTTGGTGTTGAATATGTTCTTCAACTGCTCAAACCTTTGGCTGGACTCTCAAAGATGAAGTGATAGATGGTGGATGGTACCCATATAATGCCAAGAAAGGAGACATTTTAGATGAAGTATGAAAGGAGGTGTTATACCACCATTCTACCAGCAGTAACCATTGGACCCATCTCGCTTGCTTATCTAATGTAAAACAACGAAGATATCCCTCCAAGCACTTGTTTACCACCTTTGTTTTCCCATCAGACTAGGGATGATAAGAGGAACTACGAGCTAGTTGTGTGCCCAAGCATGAGAACAAGTCAGTCCAAAAATTACTAGTAAAGATAGGGTCTCGATCACTTACTATAATCTTTGGTGTCCCATGTAGCTTCTGAATTGTATCCCTGAAGGCCATTGCTACTGTACTCGCAACAAATGGATGTGATAAAGCACAAAAATGGGCATATTTGGTGAGTCTATCCACCACCACCATGATTACATTTTTACCTTCTGATTTAGGCAATCCTATGATGAAGTCCATGGACACCTCTTCCCACCTCTAGCTAGGAATAGATAGAGGTTATAAAAGACCTGGGGACTTAATTGTTTCGCCCTTATTTTGCTGAAAAACCATGCATTCTGCCACAAACTTTTGGACATCTCCTTTTAGCCCTTCCCAAAAAAAATCATGCTTGATTCAATGATAAGTCTTTAAGAATCTAGAATGACCCCCTACCGGAGAAGCATGGATCTCGGGATAGAACCCTATTTTTAAGGATTGAATTCTTGCATAGATATAATCTATCTTTGTACCATAAAACATCTCCTTTCCATACAAATTTTTCTTATATTCTTGGATCTTGTTGGAGATTCTAAATGAGATTTTGTGTACCTAGGTCATTTTTCCATTCAGACCTTGCATCCTCTATCCAATCCTCCTATAATATGATATGGCACACAACAATGCCTGGGTAGATTCATCCTTCCGAGATAAAGCATCAACAACTACATTATCTTTTCCTTTCTTGTATATTATCTCAAAATCATACCCCAACATTTTTGAGACCCATTTTTGTTGTTCTTCTGATGATAAACATTGCTCTAAGAATTATTTTAGACTATCATGATCTATCTTTACTTTGAAATGTCTTCCCATTAGATATGGTCTCCATTGCTTCACTGCATGAAGTATTGCTAGCATTTCTTTCTCATAAATTGGTTTAGATATATTCTTACCTTTGAATTCGTGGCTCTCGAAGGAAATGGGTCACCCTTCTTGCATGAGTACTACCCCATACCATACCCTTAAGCATCACATTCAACAATGAATGTTTTTGAAAAATCTGGGGTGGCTAGAACTGGAGTGGTGCACATGGCCTCCTTCAACTTCTCAAAGGCCATAATAGCTTGCTCATTCCAATGGAAAGAGTCCTTATTCAATAAATCAATGAGTGGTGCTGCGATGCTACCATAATTCCTTACAAATCTACGATAATAGCTGTAAGCCCCAAAATCCTCGAGCTTTTTTAGGGTTTTGGGAACCTTCCATTCAAGCATGGCTTTTATCTTGTTAGGATCCACTTTAACACCTTTATAAGAGACAATATGACCTAGATATTCAACCTCATTTACACCAAAAGAACAATTAGAAGGCTTTACATAAAGTTGATATTGTTCAAGAGTTTCCAACACCTTATTTACATGATACAGTGTTCCTCTCATGTTTTACTATAGAGTAATATATCATCAAATAACACTAAAAAAACTTTCAAGAAATGGCTTAAAGATGGAATTCATCAAGCTTTGAAATGTAGAGGGTGCATTTGTTATTCCAAAAGGCATTACCAAGAACTCATAGTGTCCTTCATGTGTCTTGAAGGTTGTTTTATGAATATCTTCATCCCTGATTCTAATCTAATGATATCCAGAATGAAGATCAAGTTTTGTAAAGTAAACAACACCATGTAACTCATCTAGCAAATCATCAATTATAGGAATAGGAAACTTATCTTTAACTATGTACTTATTGAGTTCCCTGTAATCTGGACACATGCACCAATTGTCATCTTTTTCCATACCATCACTACAGGAGAAGAGTAAGCACTTTAACTATGACGAATAAGTCATGCTTCTAACATCTCTTGAACTATCTTCTCAATCTCACTCTTTTACATATAGGGGTACCTATAAGGTCTGATGTTGGGTGGTTGACTCCCTAGTACTAGCTGGATGGCATGGGCATGGTCTCTATTTGGAGGCAAGCCCTTGGGTATATCTCCAAACACCATATCTCAAGGGTATAAATGTATTGGAATGATGTGCTTCCAATGAAAAAAGTTGTGCCACAAACCCTTCTGTACCCTTTCTAAGAAAGTTTTTCATCTAATGAGAACTTACCATCTGTGGGGACTTTGCTCTTAGTCCTTTTAGTTTAAAAGTCCTCCCTTCTGACTGAAATTACATGAACAACTATTGGAAATTAATTTCAATGGCTCCCAAGGTGGTAAGCCATGAACTCCTAACACAATGTCTGCTCCTCCCATAGATGAATGGCATACATATTGCTAGTTAGTAAGTAATCTCCCATAGCGAGATTAATGTTATGGAATTTTCCTTAACAACTAATAGTTTTTCCATCGGCCGATCATGACTTGACATTCGGAGTTGGATAAACAAAGAAGTTCAAGTGTACAACCAACTTATGATTGATGGAATTATGAGTACTTCCCTAAACAATCAACACTTTTACCCTCTATTTTTTTAGAATCCAACTACTTTGAGAGTTTGGTGAGTGCTAATACCAGAAATTGCATGGCATGATATTGTTGGCTAAGGATCTCCTAATTCCTCCTCTTCATCTTCTTCATTTTCTTCTTCTTGATTAGGTTCCTCAATGTAGAACAACTTCTTTTCAACACACTTATGTCATGGTCCAAATTTGTTGTCACAATTAAATAATAACCCTTTGGTTCTCTTTTCTTTAATTTTTGAGGTGTCAATCTTATCGGCCAAGGGAATGATGGTGTAAGGGTGCTACGATCTCTAATATTATCGACAATTTTTTTCATACTGGAAAGAAATTTTCCTCTACCCTACGTGTCATGATCATAGAGTCTCGAAACCTTATGAGGATTAAACATACACACATCAATCTCAATTTTTTCTTTAAGATCCCCAAGAAATAAGTCATTCAAATTATCTTTAGGAATATTTTCCACTCATAAGGAAAGGTTTTGGAATTGATGGATGTAATCTTCGATGTTCCTATTTGTTTGAGCTTTGCTAATCGATGAAATAATTCTCTGACACACTAGAACTATAGTGCAATTACAAATCTTTGGTGAATATTGTCCATGTAACATTGAGGCCAATATTTTATCTTTGAGCACATAACCATTGATACCAAACGAATTGGTCATGTTCAAGATACAACGATGCCATGGTAACCTTTTGTCCCGATGGAATCGATGAAGATCAAAGAAATTCTCCATCTATTCAATCCAATTGAGTGGATTGTTTCCATCAAAATTACGCATTTCCACTTTTGGAATCATGTTACGGGCTTGCAGAGTGTTTGTATTTGGATTGGCCATGTTTGTAGATCCACCTTGGCTAGTTTTTCTATTACTTTGACCTAAAGATCCACCATATGATCCTAGAGGAGTGCATTAGACATACAAGCAACTTGGTTAATATGAGTGTGATTGAGTTGTGGCTGATTAGGAAGGATATGATGACCCATGATATTGAACTAAATTTTTGAATGAAATCCTCCAATCGTTGTCCAATATTTTCCACATCTTCTTTTCGGGCACTCTACCCTCGAGGTTTCGCAACTCTAACTCAAGATAGTTGACCTTATGGTCAGTTGAAGTAATCCCTAACCCTGATGACTCTGTAAATACCCCTTCTAACTATAACTCCTCAACTATTATGTCATACTTATCGTGTGTTTTACCCAGAGTGATGGGATTCTTTTTGCCTCTTGTCAAAGGTCCAGCCATGATGCCCCAAAATGGTAAGATTTAAGGATTCAAGTCAAAATTTAAGGTTTGGGATTTCAATAGGAATTCGGCCAAATATTATAAAACTCAAATAACGCAGTCAAACTAATTTTTAATCTTATTTCGAAATGTAAATAACTTTGAAAAATTCCACAAATTGCACCCTGTGTATCTCGAATTATGAAAAACATAAAACTGCTATAACTTTTGTAAAATAAGTAAAAAATTCTTAAAATTTTGAGGGAATCTTACTTGAATGATTTCGCCACACCAAAAAAACATTTGTAGAAAAATTCTCTACTAATTTTGAGATATGGATGAACCTTCACAATTAGGGTTTGACACAATGTTGGCTGAGTTCAAGCTCTGATACCACTTGTAATGAAATTACTTGTATAATTCAAATTATGAGAAACAATAGAACACCAAAGAACACAATATTTTAGATGAATGATCTCAATATGCAATTAGAATAGCTTCGCCACTTCGAGGGGGCAACCTCCAAACCATATAATAAGACTCAAATGCTCAAATGATGATCAACTACTACCTACTAACCCCTATATATACTATTCATATGTTATGGCCAACACCAAGGCCGGACCACTAATGAAAATATAACATATATGAAAGAGTTACATAATGATAAGAAGTTATGATAGCCACAAGTCGGCTATATACATCTATATATAAGATATATGATTAAGGGCGTAGAAAAAAATTCTTGATTCTTCTCCATTGTGCTCCAATTCATGGAAATTCAAATTGATACATGTAAATTTGACCTTCTCTTCTATCATAGGCTTCCATTTAATGATACACCCTTCTTCCGAGGTCATATATTAGGATATGTATAGATGACATGTGACTAAAATTATCTCATAATATGTCATATTATGGTTGTATATTTTTTCGAAGAAAAAATATGAGTTTCAAGTACAACATGTGAGACAAAGTACCTCCTCAATTAAAGTGGGGAACCCTATTTATTGTTATTATAATAAAACTAAAAAATTTCCACAATATTTACACTAATCTAGAATTGGGGGTGGGATATCATCCTAGTAAATTTTCTCTTATGGGATAGAAATTAGATTTGGAGTAGAGAAAAATCTCTAGAAGATGATGTAGAAGGGAAAAGTGGTAAGAAATAAGAGTGAATAAGTTTTTTTCTTTAGCAAATGAAGATTTGAAGATACTAACATGAGATAAAATAGTTATAAGCTAAAATGAGAATTTAAGAGCAATGAAATAGAATTTCAAGAATAATATAATGTATTGAACTTAAGAACAACACATTAAATGAAGAGAAAAAATTTAACAGAAAGTTTTAAGGCATCCATTTTATTCCTTATAACAAAAGACCAAGAATACTAAGTTTTTCGTCTCTTTTAAAATTCCAAAAATATATTTTCACCAAAAAGTATGAAAATTATCTTTCTTTATAAAAAATATCTTCCTTTACAATGCCACAACATTTTCTATTTATAGAGAGAATGGAAGAGGGAAAAACGGAAGTTGGATTACATTTTAATAATAGAATTTATACATTAAAGCCCACTTGAATGGATCTTTTGAAAAATGAAAAATTAAACTTGTTAATCCAGATGATGCGTCAACATCTCAAAAATTTATATGATCGATGCAGAAAAGGAAAAAGACGATAAATCCTCAATCAAAATTTTCTTTATTTACTTCTTTCTCAGCTTCCTTTTCGCAATATGTTTTGAACCTATGAATCGTTTCTTGTACTTATTTCTCATCGTGTCCATAATATTATTGATTCAATAAATCCCATGTGTGAGTCACATTGATTAATTTCCCAAGAATCTTATGGAGTATTCTGAGGCTTTTGGATAGATTTCTCAAAACATTTTGATATACAACTAGTTTGTTAATAGATTGTAAATAAAAATCATTTCCCTCCATTGAATCCTTTTCAACCAAATATTTTAATTCTTTGAAAATATCATGTGACAAGTATATCCGAATCTTCATCGAGGAAATGATAAGGTAATTTCAAAAATTCATCACCAATGTCGTTGGTTGCATTGACTGATTCCTCCCTGGCCTCTTGTAAAATCTTGACTCAAAATTCACTGGCTTTGTAAAATTCAAAATTCTTCCTTCTTTTTCTGGTTATTCCTTCTTAGAAGAGGGTGTCAAAATTAATCTTCTTGGGCAATAAAAATAATGTTAATACTGCTCCATTCGAGTTGTTTAGGGCTTACAGAGTTAGCTCACATTTGTTGTATTCTTCAATGAATGCATTATCCATTTTCTTAATAGCTGATTTTTGTCTCTTAATCTCATTATGGACCTCAAAAATGTCCATGATCATCTTCTTACCATGACTAAGGGACCTTTCGATCTAATTATTAATAGCTTACCCCTTCTTTCTGATCTTCTCCTCCTCAGATATGGATGATGTACCAAAAATAGATGGTGTATAATAAGATATCATAGTTGGTTTAATTTCTAAAGTATGATAAATTCCATATGTAGACCATTTCTACGCAAATTTATCTTAGTATTTTTTATGATATAATAATCTACAACAATACCTCATATGAACATTTAAATCATGTGAATACGGTTTTGAAATTTTAAAAAAATGACACCTTTATGGAAAGCCCTGGAAGTGTTCTTTTGGAGTAAGGGTGTACAATACTTTGGTCATATAGTGTCTCATGAAGGTGTAAAAGTGGATCCTCATAAGATAAAATCCATGATGGACTGGAAAATTCCTAGGACCCTTAAGAATGGTAGAGGATTATTAGGGATAATAGGTTGTTATCACATATTTGTGAAGAATTATGGTATAATTGAAGCATCACTCACATTTTTATCAAATAAAAACTCTTTTAATTTGAATAAAGAAGTAACTTCCGGGAACTTGAGTCACTAAAGAAGGCCATATGTACAATTCTAATTCTAGCTTCCCTAGATTACTCCAAAACCTTCATTGTTGAATGTGAATCTTTAGGGTGTGGCATAGGTGCATTACTTATGTAAGAAGGCCACCCCATTAAATTTGAGATTCATAAACCCAAAGGTGAGAACCTATCCAAACCAAATTATGAGAAGGAAATGATAGAAATTCTTTATGCGGTCAAATAATGGATACCATATCTCATGGGCCATCACTTCAAGGTAAAGAAACATCATGATAGATTGAAATCATTCTTGTAGAAAAGGATATCATCTAATGCTTATTTCACTAAATTGGGACATATTCCAGTGAATTAGGACTCCAATATTACAATTATTGGAATAAATCCATCTCCATTTTTGTGTATATTAATTGGATTCCATTTTTGGCTATACTAGATTCCATTAGTACTAAAATTGGATTCCATTAGTAGCAATATTGGATTCCAATATTGTCATTATTGGAATTATTCAAGTTCAATTTCTTTATTGTTGGATTCCAATTTCATTATTAGTGGATTCCAATTTCCCTATTATTGGACTCCAATTTCACTATTTCTGGATTCCAATAACACTATTATTGGATTCCACTTTCACCACATAAGCCTGATAGCCACCCACTTACATAAGCATAGCGGTTCTTTATCTTACATAACCCAAGTGATTGCTAACTTACATAAGCCAAGCGGTTACTAACTTACATAACCCAAGTTGTAAACTTACATAAGCTAAGTAGCCAGCTAACTTACATAAGCCAAGTGGCTACTAACTTCAAGATAGTGCGTAAGTGATTGTTGTCATTTATGCCACATATCAATCTTAATATCATCATACATATATGACTATTCATGCATACCTTATTCAAATCAATAAATGTTGATGTTGAAAATCCCTTCCCTAAACATCCTTGAATGGTGTTAAATTTTACGGGTGTTTAGATGTTTTTTTGTGATTTTAGATGTAACATACTTTCAAATATTTTATAGAACTAGCACGTGTGACTCAAAAGTTTAAAAGGTGACCGCCATGATATTTATATACATTTATATAAAAAAATAATTCGTATATATTAAGCATAGTAATAAAAATATGGAATTTCCATTTAGAAATTTTGTAAGTAATGTATAAGTGAGAGTGATTGCACTTACAAGTGTGATTTGGTTGTCAGACATCTAAGTGCTAGCCTCGAGTCGTACATCTCTTGACTCACACTTGAAGTGCGAGTCTCTATTGGCACTACTAAGTACAAGTATCAACTCACACTTCTAAGTGTTAGTCTCAACTTGCACTTAGGTGTGAGTCTTGATTCACATAGCTAAGTGTGATAACTCACCTATCAAACAATTTTTGGGTAACGATAATTTTTTAACACTTCCTTCAAAAATACAAAACAATGTTTATTTATACCAATTATTCTGTATAAATTTCATTATTTTTAATATATATTGATGTAAATTTTTATAATTTATATATAAATCTATATTAATAATTGACGTTTAAATATTAAATATGCAATTCACGTGTGACGTTTATTACAAATATTTGCAAGTATTTTATGGCTACAATCAACAAAATGTCTAAACGAGTGTTAAGAGTCACACGTCGAAGTGCAAGCACAAGAATTAAGGGCTTTATTTTTACTCAAATTATATAAAAGATTTTATTTATAGTACAAAAATTATATTATCAAATTCTTACATTAATTCTTTACAATACCAAATGCAGTATTAATGATAACCATTTTGTAAGGAAAAATTCTAATTAATGTTTTGTTTGCCTCAACATTAATTAGCTATTAATTCAAGCTATGTAAAATTATCCATTTCAAAGTACATGTGCCATTTGAAATATGTGTGCCTTTTGGAGCATGTAACTGTTGTCATCCATTAATTAGCCATTTAATGAAAAGCAATGTAAAATCATAGGCTTTCCCTCTTAAATTTGCACGCCCACAAAATTGTTGGTTGGATTCGTCAAGTTACATATCACTATAAGTAGACAATTATTGAATTTATATTTTTAACATTTACCTTTCTAGTCTCTTCGTCGATGTGTAAGCTTATTCATCAATCAAAAAAATCTCACCGTAAGCATCGAAAATTATTGTGCTTAAGTTATGGAAACGCGTTTTGATTTCCTCTCCATGTCAAAAATTGGTATGCATTCTCACCTTCAGTCCCTCCAAAATTACAAAATTTTGTTAATGTAAAATTTTCCAGAGCTCATTAGGGCTTATATCCATGTGAAATTTTCCATAGGTAATTAGATCTTATATCCATGTAGGGATTTTATAGATAATTAAACAAAAGAAAGTTTTTATTTAATATTTTGTAGAAGGCAATTTTGTTTATCAAATAAATAATTTTGTAATATAGTAAACATTTGTTAGAGAGTAGTGAAAGAGGACGGAATGGAGCACATCTTGATAGAGAAATGACATAGGTTAATATGTAATAATATGAGAGCAAGATTTAAAGAAATTTTAAAAACCCAAAACATTTTCCAAGAACTTATTTTTTTGAGTCTATAAAAAGAATCCTAGTGATATGGATGGTGGCTCAATTTACAAAATAAAAAATTGATTAACAGAATCTATTTTTGGTCATGGTGGTACACTAGAATAGAATAGTATATGTATTTTATAAAATTGATATTATTTTTTTGGCCTTATTGTTATCCATGCAAATAGTCCTCATCCGCACATACTCAAAGCAAAATTCAATGTCTTGTACATCGTTGACATTGTCAATGACAATATTTTAGAAGATATCCATGTTTTCATTGAATGTGTTGGTGATGGATTACAGTGACCTATTTTACTGAAAAATATGGTAATGCGAAAGAGAGTAGAGAACCAAATAGATTTTGGAGAACAAAACAATGAATACAAATTTGTGAAAGGAGAATTCGAGGAACAAGGAAACTCTAAGATGCTACTAATAAGGATGTAGTAGCTATCCTAAATGTTTTTCACAAAATGTAATTTTTCTTTGTTTGCATCATGGCTATGTGGCTTTTCATCTTTTTCTTCCTATTAGATTTCTCTCTTCTATGCTTCAATGTCATATTCTTCCTTATCGATCTTTTTGTAAAAATATGTGGGTCCTTTCAAAACCCCATATTAACCCTTATACAAAAAAATGAACACAGTCTTTGTACATTAAAATATGTTGTTACGGCATAACCTAATTTGAGACTCTATGATGAAAATATCTTAATTTATTTTGTTAATTCCCATCAATCGATAATATCCAATTACTATGGTGTCGCATAAGCTAAGCAGAAACTAAAGCTAAAAATAATATTTTTTGACTTGTTAAATGCTAGCAATCCATAAGCTCAAAATTTTATATTGTGGACATGGCTAGATTTAAACCTCCCAAGGCATCAAAGAGGACATGGCGATTTAAACCTCCCAAGAACAATTGTTACCATGGATTTGAAAATGAAAAGCACATCTTATCAAATTGGCAGATCGGATATTGGAGCAACCCAGGAATAGTGTGGATAGATCTTTGGTTAAATGGCATCCCCACGAATCCAATTGGTTCAAGCTGAACTTTGATGGGGCCTCTAAGGGGAACCACTGGAACATTGATTAAAGAAATTGGAGGAGGAGCAATACGGGACCATAAAGGTAATTTGATTGCTTGCATATCTTTGGAAAAATGGGAATCCAAACCAATCATTTTGCGAAGCTTTATCGCATTCTATGGGGATTGAGAGTTCGCACGGGCCCAAAATATCAGAACCTCATTGTTGAAGGGGACTCCTTAATATTATTAAAGCTTAATCAGTCCTCTTCTCCTATTTTGGAATATCAAAGATTTTATCTCGAATCCATAAGCATCAGTCATACCTTCAACAGCATCAGAATCATACATTCTTACAGGGAGGGAAACAAACTGGCCGATGCATTGGCCAATTATGGCATTAATATAAATTTCACTATTTGGGATAATGATAGTATCCCTAATCGGCTTCCACACAAAGCATACATGCGGACCTTCACACCAAACAATCTCTAGAGACATGCCTTAATCTTTGGAGGAAATCCATAAATTCTTCCACATGTGCTGTTTTAATTTATTTGGCGTGGCAAATGATATCTAATTCAAATGATAGCAAGATTTTGTTTAGGAACTTCAAGTGGAGTGGTCTAAATTTAAAAACAGCGCACGCGGAGGTACAAAAATGATAGCTATTGATATTCGGATGCCTAGCTCATGGCGAAAACCGAAGATAACTACAAGGTGAAAGGCCGACAGGAAAGGGTTTTCACGCGCGACTCCACTTGAGCTCGGATCGGCAATCATACAGCCGTTCGTGGGAGGACCAAGCAGCTACGAGTTCCCATTTTTATGCGACCCATTGGTAAAATGGAAAGTAGAGAAACGAACCACTCTCAACGCCCAAAGGTATTCTGAAAATTGTTGTAACCTCGCACATCATTGTGAAGATGGGAGGGCCTCCCGCCATTGAGCCGTAGCGGACTGGACCCGCATCGAAAGAAAACAATGAGCTAACGGAACATTCTTAGCATCGGCGGATTCACCAACTTTGTGGAAAGAGTGCAAGGACATGATCAAAGCATTTCTGTTCGCTTTGCCAAGGAGTGGAATGAGAGGACGGTCGACTATGGAGGGCAGAAAATTCTTATTAATGAGGAACTCATAGCCGAAGCGACTGGCCTCAGCTTGGAAGGATACCGCTTCTTCAACAAGAGGGTCATCAAAGAGGTTGAAGAGAGAAGATTTGTGGAGGAGGAGGAGAAGCTTATATTCAACACCGCGGGTCTGCTTATTAACTCAATTCCATCCCCGTATGATGAAGTCACCCGCATGATGATTCGCTTCATATCCTTAGAAGGCAGGTTTGTTACTGTCCCTGCCAAGCACCTTGTCTTTTTGAATCACTTTCGTAGGAGTAGGTTGGTTTGCTTCCCTCACTATCTGTTAAATTCTCTTGAACGCTCCATTTTGGAGTTCCAGAAGCATACCCGGGCGGTTCCCTTACACCAAGGGCTTATTTTGCTTATTCACAAGCACTGCCTTGTTAAATTCCCCGGTCTCCCTTCCTCTCCCGGCCCGGCTTTGTTGGGTTCCGCTGCTGCCAGTCCTGTCTCCCCTGCTGCCCCTGCTGCTGCCCCCGCCTTCGGTGCTGCTACCCCATTGCCATTTGCTCATGCTTCTCCTTCTTTTCCTCTGTTCTTTGCCCCTCGCCACCCACCCCTGTCTCTCTACCTCTAAACGTGTCACCGGGGCTTCTAGTGAGACTCAACCTTGAGTCACTGGCCGAGGGTTGAACCTTTGGAGGACATTGCTCGTGATCTCGCTTTGAACATTAGTAGTGCCGGTCAGGCGGCACCAACGGATAACCCTTCAGGAGATTGGAGGCCTTAGAGGTGAGCTTAAATTATTTGAAGGATGAGGTTAAAAACCTTGCTAAGCAAAAAGGCAAACAAAGCATTGAGGGGAAGGGAGCATTGGCAATAGCTTGATTGATGACATATACAAAACCCCGACCTCCTTAGACTCCCGCCTAGGGAAGATGAAGACTAGGCATGAGTATAATATTGCAGCCTTGGGGCCATCGAGGAGTTCATCGAAGGTCATGCAAGAAGTGTTTCACAACTTAGCGGTGTCCCGGCTACACTTTGGGGCAATGAGAAAGAGAGCAAAAAGAACCCGAGAGAGGAGCTTGATAAGACGGATCTTTGCTCATATGACCACACCTGGGCATGTATCATGCTTGGAAAAGAGTAAAGATGAGTATTGATCAAGCGGCCAAGAAGTAGTCCCGACTACTTTTGCTTTGGTCCTTATTGTTTTTATTACGCTTCTTGCCGTAGGCTTGCTATTTTGCCGTTTTTTTGTTAAGTCTCGATTGTATAGTATGTTCGGGGCTTCGTTGTTCTTTTTTGTAACTTTTGTGCTTTTACATGCTGACTTCTCTGCTCCTCTCTCTTATTCCGGCTTTTAGGCCTTCTTTTGTATAATACACAAGGGTATAGTCCCTTTAAAAAAACTATTTACCAATATTAAAAAAAAATTATATTGTGGAGGTATTCGGTTACCTTAGCGGGCGCTAAGCTCAAAACATCTTACTTCAAATTTCTCCTCAATCCACTAATCAAAATAAAAAAATTCTATAACTTTTCAACTTTCTAGTGTTTGTAATTTATTTAAATAATTTTTTAATCTACAAAAGTTATATATATATTTCTTTATTTTCTAGTTAGTATTTATTTTTAAAATATGAGGCCTTGTTACTGCAACATTGATTTATTCTAATTAATAAAAATCATAGTTCTAAGAAAACAATCACACAACTAGCACAATTTCACAACTAGCACATCTCCCATCCCCGAGGCATGAACTTGTTACTCTGTCTTGTTTAATTTAAAAGGTCATTAACAAAATTATAATTAACAAGATTTATTAAATATACATCAACATAATGATTGGATATTTTATACAGGGATTAAGGCACCCCAAAACCTTAGAATAGAATGCATCGTGAGCATCACCAAGAGTGAACAAAAAGAAACAAGACAAAAAGGGATAAAACAACTTATCCCAAAATACGAGTCCAATAGATCAATATAAGGAAAAATCATAAAATTTGAAGGGGAAAACATCCCAAATGATATAGTCCTCAAAAATTCAAACAAAATCTCTAAGAGCCAATGGACTAGGTAGTATTAAAATGTTTTTACTCCTCTAGTTAACACTCCTCATGTCCTTTCAGATTATCATCTTGCTCGCTCATGATAGGGATGTCATCTTCACCTGCTCTTCCTCATCAAAACTATTGAGGTGGAGATTATACTGTGAATGTTTTGTCCATGTTCCAACTCTACCACACACCCCGTAACTCCAAAACCAAACTTTTGATCTCTACCATATTAGCCCCGATAGAGTTTTAGGGGATGTAAATTTTCTTAGAGGCGTTGATGTAATGCATGACAATGTTTCTAATATCCGTTCCAACTTTGCCATATCCATTTCCACATTACTCACCCTTAGAGAAATTTTATCAAAATCCACATTCCAACCCATCTCTTCTCTCTCTTTCCCTTTAGATGACTCCCCTTTCATATAAATCAGAGAACTTGTAGTGCCCGTACTTAAGATTTTCATTCCCAGAGGTAACTTACTCTTTTTTTCCTCATTTTGTTCATACGGTCCGCAAGAGTACAATTTTCATCTAAATCCCTAGATTTAGGATCTAATTCCTTTACCACCACCGGCTTGCCATTATTAAAATGAAAAATAATTATTTCATGGTGTATTAGGTATCAATATTTCCTTGTTGAAAATCATGCACCAACGTAGAGAGAGACATAAAAAGAAAAAGGGAATGCTCATAGTAATCTTATGCCTAAACATATTAGGCATAATAAGATGGTGAGTAAATATATTTCTTATTGGCTAGATTTTCTACATATCTGAAAACCTAGGAAATCATGAGATAAATCTCCCTCATTTACCGGTGAGGCTCCTGTGTCGATTTGTCAATAAAAATATGCTAGTATCTATATGGGGGTTTTACTTTAACTATTCAGCTCATGAACCATAGTTGTATAGCTTTGCAGCAAGTAAGCAGTTATTTAAGAAAGGAAATATTTATAGAAGAAGGAAATAATAAAACACAGGGAAGAAATGGGGAAGATGTGCAACCCAATCAATAGATAACAAAGTTGATTGCATGCACATAGAAGAAACCAATAGATATCAACACACATAATTATAAGCAAAGGCAACTCCAGATCTAGATCTAAAATAACACAAAGTTTATTAGAAGATCTAAGATAGAAAGCTATAAAAAAATTCACCATGACACAAAGTTCTCCAGAAATCCACTCCTTTATATTCATTTGCTTCAAGTGGTTATCAGGGGTTTCAGCACAAAGTTTGGAACACAAGAATGTTGCTTACAAATTCTGATTTTTTAACCCATAGGTTCTTCCTCTACTTATAGAATGTAGAGGGGCAATTACAAGATGGAAGCTTTTAGTGAACTCGCACATGTGGAAGTCGGAAAGGAAACAACTGGCAATCTCCCTCCTAGAATTCCTCTTTGCATGACATGCATGATTTGCAACTAAAAAATAGAAACTTCTATTTTGCACGTCTACCACCTATCTCCAAGTAGTTGACTTCTTCAAGTAATGGCTTTTAAACCAATCACTTTGAAGTTGTATAATTTAATTGATCACTCAATTACTTTGTCGGAGGAAAGAAGAAGGAAGGAAGGTTGCGAGTCTTGTTCTTTTTCACATTCGCATGCATGAGTTGATTCTTTTGCACTTGATTCTCACCACCATCCGGATCTAGAAGCGGCTAGATCTAGAATTTTGCTTACGGGTGTTGCTTTTGCCTTTGAGTTGTCTTCCCTTTTATCCTTAAAGCTTTTGTAGTTCTTCTCTAGTACATGCATCAGTGCAGTGTTGGTCGTGGATAACTCATCATTTTTATTTTTAATTGCATATGAGCAATTAAAAATTCTGGAAAGCACTTCGGGTGAATGTAACTTCAATGAAGGCTTCAACTAGAAGATTAGGAGCACATGCACAAGATCATGGAAGAAATTTTCTATGCATTGACTTCTACATGGGTTGCATCAGAAACAATAGGATGATTTTTTTTTCTGGAAGCTTTTACAATTATGAGATCTAGATTTGAATCGGATCTGGATGCAGGCCTTGATTTGTGTCTCCGATGTCAGCAAATCTGGAAGTAATGCATGATTTCACTTGAGCTTTCTCATTCATCCCGCTTTCCATAAGCGGAGCAATCTTTGTCCGAACAATTCTTTTCCTCTTTATTTGCCCAGAATTCTTTCTGGCAATCAGTGCAGATCTAGATAATTCTTCAAATTTGAAGGATATGTTCAATGTATTAGACATTGATTTAAGCTCCGTTTCTCTTATAAAATCACCTTTGATGAATTCCTGTAATCAATTCGATAAAGATGGAATCGGAACATGAACAATGGATTTTAATCATAAAAATCTGCATATATCAAGCATCTACCCCAAAATTTAATGTTTTATTTGCATGTAAAGCAAGCATGAATTTTACCAACTTCACTTGAGCACATGTACCACTATGTAGATAATTATTTAACACAAATCAAGCTCCTTCAAACCTAGGCACCAAATTTGGAAGCTTTCGGTGATAATTAAACCTTCTTCGAGCAAAATTCCTCTTCAAATGGGGCTCACTTTTTGTCCAGGCTGCACTTCTCTGCTTTTGAATTAATTAATTCATCCTTATGGCAGCCCCTTCTTATATAATCCTCATAATTTTATAATTAATTAATGCCTCTCCTAGTCCTGCAATTAATTAATTATTTAATAACTTTACTCTTAAATGGGGTGCTTGTTTTGTGTATGCTCATGGGTGCCATTAAATAAATTAAATTTATTTAATTTTATACGCTTCCAGTTAACTCAAGCCTCACAGTATGCTTTGACCTTAGCCACTGAAAATAGGAATTAATTAAATCAATTAATACTTTAAAAAGTATTATTTCTCTCCCAAATGGGGCGCACTTTTTGACATGAAGGGGCTGCATTAAATAAATAATATTTATTTAATTTTAGAATGTCTAATTCCAACTTCCTTTATCCACTTTCCCTTTGTTGACTTTTCCACAAACCTGGGCACCAAAATTGGAGAAGAATTTAATTAATTTATTGCATTTAAGGCTGCCTTTCTTTCCCTAAAGGAGTCACACTTTTTGGTATGAGGGATTTCTATTTTTAAAAGTCAATTGACAATGGGATTATTTACCCTGCAAGGTAGCTCCAAAAATCCCATGATTCACTTAAGCTATTTGAATTTCATAATGGGATTATTTACCCTACAAGGAAGGTAATAAAATCCCATTAATGCCTTAAGTGATTTTTCTTTTATTTCACAATGAGAATTTTTACCCTGCGAGGCAGGTAAGAAATTCCCCCGCCTGCATGTTGCCTCCAATTTTCCCATTGTGACTTAAGTGGCATTGCTTTTATGGGAAAAAGTACCCTGCTAGGTAGGTACATAATTCCCACCTGCTTGCTACTTCCAAAAATCCCATGATTCACTTCAAACCCTCTTTTTCCAAAAATGTGGCCAGCTCAGAAGAAGCTTTTTGGTGCACGACTTCATCTTTTTCAAGAGAACCGGACCTCCGATGGAAAATTTCTTCGGCACAACATGCATAGGTGATCTCACAGATACTACGAGGCCAAGAATTAGACCAAACCAGCAAAGGAATTGATCTAGAGAAATTTCACAGAAAATGAAACGGGAAAACACAAAATGTTGCGAAGTCACAAATAAAGCCCAGGATTCATTCTGGTTAAAACCCTACTTGGTATGGGAAAATTGACATGTACGATCACAACAGGGTTAAATCGAGAGAACAAATTGCCTCAAACGGGGCTCAAAATAATTAAATACAAATTTCCCGCAGGTAAACCCCAGCGACAGAATATAACAATTTCGGGCATCTGGGTATTTGTCGAAATTGGCTTATATGGCTCTTTGGGAATATCTTGACACAATACAGAAACTTTCTGGCAATAAAAACACAAAACGACCCATTATTTTAAAAGTATGAAAATTTGTAAATAGGGTAGTCCCAGACCACATTTTGGGGTGAAATCGGGGACACCATTTCTATAATTCACTTCAAGAGTAATGTACCTCATAAGGTGGAGGCAAACCGTATTCCAAATATTAGGGATGTAGAATCTAGTTATACCATCTACCAGTAGGTAAATCATTTCTTTATTGTGGAAGAAAGTCTCAATTTTGTGCTTGTGTTTGGTGTGGTCTTTGAATATCTTTAAGCCCTCCATATTTGTTCCAATCGTCTACACTATTGAATCCTCTGAAACTTTAATTTCTATGCCGTAGATCACCATGCTACCATTGTCCCATGCCCAACCAAACTCCAACACAAGATAAGGATCAAACCTAGTGATTTTTTAGATGAAATTCTTAAACCTCATAATTTTAGAATATGCCAAAAGGAGGGGTTGTCCTTCGGTGGACTATAGCTCATGGTCTGGTTCTCGAATTACCACCTCCCATGGTTTTATTTGAATAATATTGAAAATGGAAGAAACAATGGCCAAAATGAATTGTAAGAGAAAAATTAATACAAATCCCACCATATATCATACATGTGCAAAGGGTTATGCTAACCATAAGTACAAGGATGACATCCCAACAAGGGAAAACATCCACCGACACATCAGTACTTAATGTTCTTAATGAGATAAATAACATTGGTGATATCATCTCCCCTCTCTCACACTTTAAAATTAGTACCTTTAGCCCCTAATTTGGCAAGATAATCCACACATTTATTACCCTTTCTAGGGTTATGAATAATTACATTTATCAAACTCTTTCAGAAAATTTTATTTAGTATCTTTATGGATATTGCTTATCATCCAATTATTAATTGTATCCTTTCTCACATTGCGAAAGGGTTAAAATCTTATTTTGTATAGCTAACGTGAGAAAACCATGTTGACATTGGTGAGTAAATCCTTTATCAAAATTTTCCTCTACAAATCCTTTTCAAGACAACATATTCTAATAAAATGAATATCTTTGGTCAAGAAGCTGATATGTTAGGTGTTATAATTGAGCATTATAGTCATTAATCACCATAAACATATGTAGGAAATTTTTTTATGTGAAAACAATTGATCTAGGCGTTTAAAAGACATCAAATTATTTTAGAAACATGTTCAATATTTTCATTCAAATAAAACATGTTATAAGTACAACATAATGAGGTATTTTGTAATAAGTAACAAATATTTCAAATAAATACAAATTTCATCCTCAATATTTATAATTCAACTCTAGATAATGAGATAATCTTCATGTTGTTGACCTTGGGAGTAAATTCTTAGTCAATTTTCCCTCTAAAAATCATTTGCAAGACGACATATTTTTGACAATGAATACGTTTGGTCTAATAACTAATATTTCAAGTGTTATTCTTAAGCATTGTTGTCATTGATCTCCATCAATGCATGTAAGAAAAGAATTTTTGAAAAAAATTGATCTAGGATGCTTAAAAGACATTATACTATTTTAGAAATATGTTCAATATTTTTTCATTCAAACAACAACATATTATAAGTACAACATAAAAGGCATTTTGTAGTAATTAAAAAATCATTTAATCCTTCCAATAAGAATAACTTTTAGCATCCACGATGTTTGTCACACTTTGTTTGAGTAGTAACAAATTTAAAAATAAGTTACAAATTTCACTTCAATACCAAACTATTATACCTTTTTGTTATAGCAATTCAATCCTCCAACCGGTGTAAGTTCATTATGAGATTAACATTGGAGATACTAATGAAACTAAACTCAATATGTTTTTTTAGCTTGTTAAATGGTAGTGATTCTTTAGTCGAAATATTATATTCTTCAAATAAATTTGGCCTCTAAGCTCAAACTAGGTTGATTTAATTTGTAAAATCCTAGTGACCACTAAAATCAAAATAATATCTCACTTTCTTTTGTCAAAACCTTGAGACCATGAAGATCCAAATATTATGTTGTGTCATAAGCTAAAGAGACACTAAGTTAAAAATATCATTCAATAACTTGTTAGATGAAAACGACCACTGACAATCGAAGTAATATAAACAACCAACTACCAAGTTTTCTACAACAAAACAATACTAATTCAAGTTAATATATACCCACACCCGATCTGAAGTTGTTGGAATATAATAATTAAGTGGTCTAGCCAACCCTTAATGTATATGGGTCCATCACTAATATATAGGTTAATATTTAATAATATTGATAATATTTATATTTATATTATTAAATATGCTAACCTAGGTATATACTTTAGGTTAAATATTTAATATCATGAAATAATTATGTTTCTAATATTAAATATTATAAACCTAGTGTATGTGTCAACCATTTTAGGTTGAAAAGGTGGGTCGGGAGACATACCCGATCAACTTCTATAAAAAGGACTTTAGGTCCTCATTTGATATATTCGAGAAATATATCAAAGGTGTGCAAATCAAGTGATTTAGTTTTACCCTTGGTAAATAGGGTTTTAAAGGAGGAAGTGATCTTATTGGATGTAAAATAAGTTCTCTAAAGTAAAAGGTTATTTTTAAAGTGTTTTTTACCCTATTGGGGTTTTTCACTATAAATATTATGTCACCTGTATTATTTATTTTCTGTAAGTATTTGTTTATTTACTTATGTTATGATGTAATGTTTATTTAAATATTTATTGTGACATTATATAATATGTAAGTTGATTAAATCTATATTTATTAGAATCCTCAAATTCTAACATGGTAACAGAAGTGAGCTAAATTAAATAAATTAAGATCAAATGTTTTATATTTTATTTATTTAATTTGTATGGGTTTTTCAACCAACCCGAAAGGGTATTTAAAAGTATTTGGTCCCCTTCTTTTTTTTTTCCCCAATTTATTTTGGCACTACATTTGTGTAATTAAACTCTCGGTAAAAAATTTACGATTTTTCAATTTTAAATCCCTAATTTGTTTTGGGGGGGAGATGTAATATGATATGATTCTTAATTTCATTTACATTTTGTAAATTATATGGAATTAATGTTTGTTTGGAGATTGATGTGTGCACATGGTGAAAGGGGCTTCAAATATTTACCTACATGAAAATCACATACAGAAAAGGAAAGGATTTATTACTATATGAAATAATTTTCATGTTTTCTATAATTTCAAATGTTTGCAGGTTAAATATTTTGGAAGGTAAATTGGTACCATGTTCTTTGGTCCCCTCTAAAAGGATTAATTTCAAAAACTATAGTTTATAGTTAATCTATAACTATATCCTATATAATTTGAAGACTATTATTATTTTTAAATAAAAATATATATAATATAGAATAAGGTTTATATAATAATTTATATAAACATCATATTAAAATTTATATAGTTTTGAAAAAAAAACTATATATTAAAATTCTTAAACCATATTAAAATTACATGGGATTGAGGAAAAGTCAACAGACCATATTCTAAGTCTAAGTTTAAATCATATTTAAACTTAACTTATAAATCTAGGCATATATAGTTTTTTTAAAAGAAACAAACCTAAGTTTGAATCATATTTTATATATATGGTTAGTTTAAACTACTTAAAATATAATTTTTATTATATTTAGTTTATATATGTTTTTAAAAAAAAAAACCTAAGTGCTTGCTTTTTTTTTTAGTAAGGGGGTCGTGTTTATTGCTTGGCCATAAAGGGATTACTTTTTAAATATCAATACTTATTAAATAAAACCTAACATGCATCCCTAACCATTTATATCTTATTGTTTATAAAAATTATATAAACAAACATATTTAAAGGTTTTCTTTTATATAAGAGTGGGAGTGGAGAATAAAACGAGATAATATATCAAGTATAAATGTAGAATTCTCAAGTATAAATGGAGAATTAAAAAAATGGTGGGGGTTCTAGTTTATTGGTGGCCCACTTGAAGTGTGGTAAATATTTATTAAAATATTAGTAGTTATAGCCACATAAAAGTTTTAAAAATTTAGCTTGCATAAGAATTATATAAAATATTTTGTAATATTTCCATAGTTTTAAATGTGTGCGGGATAAAATTAAGAGTAAATGAAGGGAGGAGACAAGGTTCATAAAAATAGGGATTTCAATTTATTTCATTGGTTGGGTGAAATTACTTGTCCCCTCTATAAAATATGTAGGTTAATCTATACTCTCATAAATCTACTTGCACTTGGTAAAATTATTTTAAATTTGGTCTATGTTTTTAAACCCCTTTAATAAGGGTTATGTATTTTTATATAAAAACAATATACTACTTCTCTAATATATATACGTAAGAAGAAATTCTGAAATTTCACATTCTAGAAATACACAACAAGTTTTGGCTTCATTAAATTTGATGGTCAAATGACTATCACAGTAGATCAAACATAAGACAATATGAAGGTCATTTAGACGTCAAATTTAAGCTCGTAGGTTCCAGGAAACTTTCGTTGTGTTAAAATTGACGGTCAAATAACCATCACGACAGACCAAAAAATAAGCCATTATGACGGTCATTTAGACGTCAAATTTAAGTTAGCCGAATCTTTGTCTATATTGATTTTTTTAAAAATTGATATTGTTATGCATTCTTAGGGATCTCTTCTTCACTTCTATATGGTCAAAAATATTTTTTATATAAATTTGGGGTATAATTCAGAGCCCTTTATATTATAAGTTATTATTTTGATCATGGGAGGTTAATTAGTATATATTGTAATGGCATAATTAGTTATGATCAAATAGTTTCTTTCGATTTATAAAATTTAGATCCGATTCTATTAAAAGTTTTGTTTTTATTACCGATAAATATGTATCTAACTTTGTGGTACATTGTATATTATAATGGGGTGTGCTTTACATTTTTAGGAAAACAATGACGTCCAACTATTTCTATCTTGACAAAACCCAAATCTGGATGAAACCAACTACAACATTTGGGTCAAAACAAAATTTAAGGTAAGGAAACTCTAGATGATTGTTTTGGATCGAGATTGCTCCCACCAGTCATCAAAACATTGTAGATAACGTGAATGCATTCTTGCAATGAATGCATGAAGCTCTTTCTATGATTTTGTGCAATGTGAACGGTGAGTACCTTCTACACATTGGTAATATCGAACATCTGAAAGAGGTATGGACACAACTAGAATCCATGCATGAAGGATACTTGGTATATCAAGGATAATAATGAGAGTATAATAGCTGAAGGAATTCAAAGAAATGGTCTTGTATATTTTTGATGATTTCTCTTCTACATCTTGTTTTATATCTCAAAGTTTGAATAATTCAAAACTATGGCATGAAAGGTTAGGACATGTTAATTATCGAAGCTTATATGAAATGTATAGATATAATCTAGTGAAATGTTTACATATGTTGTCTTCTTCTCTTGAAGTTACTTCATTAAATGCTTCTAAATGATGGTTTTGATTCTAATTTAGTAAATGGTCATGATGATGTTTTGATGCTATAGATGTTTCTAAAACTCTTATCTTCCTAGATAAGAAATTAAATTGGGCTCAATCTATGTTAGAAAGTTCAAATCTTATTAACTTTAGGAAAATGACTAGAAGCCATCATATGTACCATGCATTAATTACCTAGTATAAACCTGAGTCATGAAGTATTATAGGGTCTAGGTGGATATACAAATTAAAGTATAATATTGAGGGTAGTATTAACAAACATAAATAGACTTGTTGCTAGAGATTTCAATCGAAACTGGTATTGATTATGTTGAGACATTTCTTTAGCTAAAATGAGTCTTTGTTAGGTCCTTATTTGCAATTACCGCTCAATTTGGGTGGGAAATACACCAAATGGATAAGAAAAATACTTTTTTGAATTGTGATTTAAAATAAAACTTTACATGTTTGAACCTAAAGGATTTGATAAAACTGGTAAAGAAAACTATGTTTATAAGTTGAGAAATCCTTGTATAGTTTACAACAAGCTCTTAGAGCTTGGTGTTGGTACCCAAATTTGTTCTCCTTTTCACTCTAAGTAGCATCAAAGGTATGGCATGAATCTTGAAGACAAATAGATCAAGATGTATGTCATTTTGTAGCTGCCGAGGGATATGATCTAACTTACACTCATATTTACGGAGAGATGGATAGCACTCAAATAGGACTTGATATTTTCCTAACTATTTTAGGTCAACCAAGGTCTTTCAACCAAGGTAAGAGGACCTATAATGGTGAAGGAGATGAAGACATCCCTCAATTTATGCAAATAGTATGAAAAGGGCCTTGGGAAAATATGATCAACACTCCAAATCTGACTTTCACAAGTTGTCACTTCCAGATTATGGAGATACTTTCAATGCAAGGCAAGGGTTACTGAAGACATTTTGAAATCTTGATCTATTCTGCATACTTTAGCAAATGGATTTTGATCTTCTGTGGGTATACAGGTCAAAACAGGGGTAGTATGGGGTAGGATTAGTTGTTTAGAATGATTTTTGGTGGGATATTGACAAGACAAACTTGACTATGCTAGATCTTTGACAACCTCTACAACATTTGAACAACTATCAGATAAAATGCTTCAAAATAGTCAGGATGTTCTTTCAACTAGAAGAGATACACAAATGGAGGCCCAGGTTTGCACTCTTCACACAATCTTTGAGACCTCAACACAAAATCTTGAGTTAAAGGACTCAATTAAACATCAAAATCTCTGATCAAATCATGCCTAAGGTACCCCCAAAGGCTTACAAGAAATCTCTGTCAACAAATGAAGGTGAAGTGATTTTAAACTACTTATTTTCAATGCCAGATGAAAGCTCTTGAAAATGAAATTGCAAATGCCACTAAACTATCAATAAGGATGAGATCTGTGTGATTCCTAAAGATTTCAATGCAAGATTGCAACAAGAACAAGGAAAATTGTTTGCAGACATTTAAACATGATAACAAACATCATATTGCCCAAAATAACATAGATTAATTCAAAATATTGTTAGATTCATCAAGCAGGGGAGAGTTTTAGGAACAATCTCAGAGCTGTGTGATGGCTATACACTTGTAACCAACTCAACATGAATGAAGATCTAACACAGAAGACATTAACTAAGTTTTTGGAGGGTTTCTCAGAAGATGAGCTTCTCTCAAAATTTTCTCATGATTTTCAATTTCTCGACCTTTTGCATGTCTCAAAACATGTATTATATATCTCTCTATTACATTTGATCCTTCTTTCCCAAGAAAAGAATATCCTATGGCATCTTAGTTTGTTACAAATTCACTCATGACTTTCTGAAAGTGACACTTAACCAATTTTGTGAGGAGGAGATGCCAGGCATTCAAAAAAGCAAATTATTACAAATCTTCATCATTCCTTGTCATGGGAGCATGTATTCTTCCTTTGGCGCCCACAACATCTTCCTCTTCCATCATTTCACCTTTACACTTTCCAAATTTGCCTCTGTAACTTTTGGATCTGGTATTTCACGTTTTTGCTCGAGCCTAGAACAAAATTTCATTTCAAAAGTACCTCAGATCTACAAATTGAATTTTCAAATTGATTCCATTGATCCTTGAAGGCAAAAAATGACATGAATTTGCCAAAAATTTGATGAAAATTGATGCAAAAATGCATTTCCACACTTCCTGGAGCAAAAATGGTGGCCAAACTGAAAAATGCATAGTTACCATGATTTTCCTTTCTCCCTTCAATCTGAGCCCTCCACGTGTCACAATGTGATTAGAAATGGGCTTGGGATCATTTTTTGACATTTTAACACTTTTGGAAAAATGTAAAAATTTGACATTTTTCTCCGCCCCTCCGCCCTTTGAAAATGGCTTGACACGTGTCCCAAAGTGGGCCCCATTGGAATCATGGCTCGATTCTTCACATTTCACCTTTTTTGAAAAAAGGAAATTTTTCACAATTATCCCCGTGGACCCGCACCTCCACTTCTATCCCTGACACGTGGTGATCATGATGATTATTGCTATGGGCCATAACTCCCTTTTTTGCTTCATACTTCCTTCACAAAATTTCAAAGTTTTTCAAAACTCACCCAAGCTGCCCCACTCCCCTCTTCCATTGATTTTGACACATGTCTCCCTCTGATTCATTGTGGAGCCATGCTTCAAATTACCACTTTAACTCATTTTTCCAAAAAGGCAACATTTCCTTTTTTTTCCTCCAAAGCCCACCCCGCTCCGCAAGCCTTTAATTTTCTTCTTTATCGGGGTTGCCTTCTTTTTAAGACTTTAACCCTTTTTAGGAAAAAGGTTAAAAATATCAAACTCTCGACATCCGACATCTCCGCTCCACCTTTCCTTTCAAAACAAAAAGGACTAAGGCATTAATTTATTTTAGTGGGGACTTATGGCCTTGTTTTGCATTTTAGTACTTTTCACCAAAAAGGAAAAAAATTTTCTAAGTCCTCCCAGCCTTCCATCCCTCCTCCTTTGATCCTTTTCTAATGACACATGTCCCCTCTCGATTCAGCTAGGACCCACAAACTTGTGGAAATAATTTAAACATTTTACCAAAAACACAAAAATGCTAAGTTTTTCGAAAGAGACCCTGAACCTTATCCAACCACAAATGGCCATGTATGAGAAGATGTTTGAGCTAAAATTTGATGGGAAAAGGATGCCCGTATGACCATCAAACAACGCAGAAATTGCCAACGATGCCCTAGAATGCTAAAGATGAAATTTGATGGGAAAATGATGCCCGTCTGACCATCAAAACACAGAAAATGCCAAGGATGCCCTAGAATTCAATTTTTTCGCTAAGGATGAAAAATTTCTCAAAATTGAACCAACTGAAACATGTTTTCAAAAGCATTTTTATCATGGAATTGGATTTTCAATGGCATACAAGTATAAAATGAACAATTTCGAGCTCCAAAGGCCAGGAAAAACATGGAAAAAATAAAGGTGTTTAAATTTAAAAAAATTAGGGCAAAACACAAGGAAAACTTAGAGATTCCTTCAAAATGGTGCAAAAATGGAGAAAAAATGAACAACTCAAAGCATTCAAACGCAGATACAAGTTGTTTTTTCACCAAATGCGAAGGATGGGAGAATCCAAAGCCATTTTTTCTCAAAAACAGGGCAAAAACACACTTCTCCTTAGCAAATTAGGGCAAGGTAATGAGTTTGCAAACAATCCAATGCACAAGAATGGAGCTACAACTTCACATCATCGATTTCATGAGGAAAAAATGTTTTAGAGCACAAAGAGCAAAGGGGAAACATGGAAAAATGGTAGAGGATCAAAATGGGCACCAACATCGGCTCCTGCTCAGGATGGGCACTCCCAGTGAGTGCCACAAGAACAAAAGTAGACCAAGTGCCAAAATAATCCATTGGGAAAATGGAGTCATGAGCCAAAGCCACCAAAAACTAGTTGAGAAACAACAAAAATGGCTGCCACACACCAAGGCAAACCACGAACCGAAAAAACACCAAAAATAGAGCAAAAGCCAAACACTATACACTATACAAGTTGGTAAGAAAACCTTGATTCAAAGAAAACAAATCAAGGGGAAACCCCAAATGTCCTCCATGCTTGGATATGACCATGCCAAGAGGTTCTGATATGTTTTTAGATTGGAAATATACCTCTTTTTCTTCTTTGTTTAATTTGTAAACCATCCAATTTCTTTGAAGCTCCTCCATTGTGTTCAAGTCAAACCTTTTAACATTTTTCAAGGCTGAATCAAGGACCAAATTTCTAGAAAAACAACATACTTAGGAGATATGTTTTCAACAACTTCATACTCCCTAAAATCCACAAAACTCACAAAGTGATCAGTACTAGCATCTACCTGCAAAACTTCATAAGATGCATTGTTTGGGTCTTCAATAAGGTACACATCTTTTTCTCTCCATATAACTTTACTAAGTTTCCTTCAATGGGGATAGTGGCATAAGACATGTCCATTTGGACACTCCCACCAACACTTACAACCCATTTCCTTGATAATAACATACCCCATTTGGCAGGGCAATCAACAATCACAACATCCAATTTTAAATTCCTCCTAGGATAAGATGCAAGTTGCACCACCAGATCTTTGACACACCCAACAACTGGCACTTCCTGGAATCCATAGCAAGTACACTTTCCATACGTTGTTGTCACTTTGATTCCCAATTCATTCATGACCTCCAAAGGCATGACATTGCATGATGCCCTAGAGTCAAACATACAGTTATGTAACAACTTGTCTTTGATAACCAAGGTAGTGAAAAAAGGATCCACATTCTAGTTGAGATTTAACCAAAGAAGTTCCTAAGTAAACCTCAAGTGGTTCCCCCAACTCTTCCAACACTTGTGGTTGTTCCAATTCTGCAATGGTAATAGGAATCCCAACCTTGTTTCCAACTCTGCCTTGGGTACTCTCTTCCTCTCTGAATCCTAAATATTCAAAATCCCTCTTCTTGTGCTCAGGAATCCTAAGAAACTCAACAATTAAGAAAGGAATCTTGATCTGACTCAAGACTTGGGCAATATCATATGGAGCATTCTTGGGTAAAAAGCACTAGGGAAAGATTGGAAAATTCATAAGATGGTATGGAAGTATTTTCAGTTTGGGCATGGGGAGGATCACAAGTTTGTTTGGGGGAATAGGGCCTTTACCAGATGTATTTTTCTTTGGATTTTCTTTAGTAAGCAATGGAAATTTTGACTTGGCTTGTTGCCCCTTTAAGCTTTACTTTTGGTATTGTGCTCCTTCTCTTGGGCAACTACAACATTCATAAGCAAGCTACCTATCCTCCTCCGAAGGGATACCTCCATCATACTTCTTAATCATCAAATCTCTCAAGTATTCAAAATCATTATTGGGCAGCTCAAAGGCTTATACATTATCAATTTCTAAAACATGAGGAGGAAGAAGATGTACCCATTAGATACAATCCCAAAAAACAGTAGTAGTCCTAGCACTTATGACATCCGTTGAATTTTCTCCCCTTAGTGAACTTGCAGGGATCTCCATCATGTAGGCATCATCATCAATTTCATCATCAACTTCCTCTTCAATTTGCTGATCTATTCCACATGGAGGATGGGGTAGAAAACACCTATCACACCAATCAATATCAACAACTTCCTCAACAAAGCAACCTTAGCAGTTAGGGGATCAGGTAACACTCTTCCTTCATGTGCTTGAGGATGTCTATTTGTAGACCCCATGGGTCCTTTCCCTCTATCATCAGATCTCTGATCACCCCTAGGATGATTGGAAAATCTGTCATGGTTTTGTGCTTTTTGTTGACCTTGTGAAGTCTACCCAATTCCCTTCTCAGCTCTTGCCAACTTGTAGGAAATTTCTTTGACAACCCCTACCAAATTTTTCACCACTTCCTCCAAGTCTACACTCTTTCTTGCTTGAGGCTTTTTAGGGTTTATCAACTTTACACCATCTCTCTTGAGAGGTTTCCCAATTTCTTTGATATTATTTTCAATCTACAAAGTGCCATGGTAAAGGCTTGCCTTAAATTGGTAGGGTTCTTGTCTCTTAGGTAATAGGCTGCCTTCTTATCAAATGCATATGCATATTTGATTAAACAAGATTGATCACATGGCCTCAAATTAACATGAAACCTTCTCAAAGTTTTGTTAAACCTTGTGTTGAAGTCATGAACTGATTCATTGGGGTTCTTCTTGATATTTTCAAACTCAGACAAGAGAAATCTAGGATCAGTTTTATCACCATATTGCAATCTAAATGCATTGTTCATTTCAGTCCAAGAATCAATAGAATTATCAGGCAGAGCCTTGTACCAATCCCTTGCATCCTCTTCTAGTGTATGAATGAACAATTTAACATACACATCTTCATGCTCAATCTCAAAGTCCTCCATCATGTTAACAAAAATTTTGAGATGTTGATCACTAGTTATAGCATTGTTACCTTGGAATTTTGGCAATCTATTTCTAACATCTTGTGGGACAGCATTTGGGTAACCATCCATTCCTCTAAAGTTTATAGGACCAAAGGTGTTAACAACAAATGGAGGTCTAGGCTGAGCCATATTGTTTTGAGGTGGTGATCTTGGAGGAGAAACAAAATGATGAGGAGTGAGAGGTTTGGGGAATAGAAATGTAATCTTCAAAATGGATATCTCTATAGGTCTGATTTTCTTGGAAACTTTTTATTTGGAAAAAACAGGGTGAGAATGAGGAGAAATATTTTCAAAAACAAATGAAGGACCTTCACTAGATGGAGAAAAAATTTTGTGAGAGGATATCTTGAATCAGAATCATGAAGAAGAGTGATAATCCTCTACTAAAGGATTGATCTCAAGTTCACCAATGGATATTCCTTCCTTGATGTCTCGACCTTCAACAACCTTCCAAACTTTTCTCTTTCCTCTAAAACTGAGTTCCTTGAATTCTTGAAATAACTTTTTACTTGGGTCCTCTAATGAAGAGAGATCTTCTTCCTTCTAGTTTTGTAGAGATTAGAAACACAAAAATAAATGACAGAAAGCTAAGACACTGGTATTTATCAAGATCAAAACAACATGGAGTCGCCACTAAGGAATTTCACCCTAGTTGTGAAAATGCACTAAAATACTTTGTCAAATACCTATCAAGCACTGAAAATCTTGCCAAACTTTATAGATCAGATCTTCCTTTTCTTGAATCTATCAACCACAAATGCAAATGAAGTGCAACTACTGCTGGAAATTGATAAAATTAGAGAAAGATTTTGAAACCTTTGCATACAATCTTGCAAATCTGAGTATATAATGATGCTTTAACAATATATTTGTAGAAAAAACTTGTAAGAGACATTACCAAGGTTTGATATGCATTCAAATATCTCAAATATGTATGCACATGGATCAGATTGAACTAAGAATCTCCCTGGAAATGATGCCACTGGTGTTGGTACCCAAATTTGTTCTCCTTTTTAGTCTGAGTAACATCAAATATATGGCATGAAGCTTGAATACAAATAGATCATGATGTATGTCATTTTGTAGTCGGGGATGTGATCTAACTGACACTCAGATTTGTGGAGAGATGGATAGCACTCAAATAGGACTTGATCTTGTCCTAACTATTTTAGGTTGTTCCTTTCAACCAAGGTAAGAGAGACATATTTTTAACCTTAAATGGTGAAAGAGATGAAGATATCCCTCAATTTGTGCAAATATTATGAAAAGGCCTTAGGAAAATATGATCAACACTCCAAATCTAACTTTCACAAGTTGTCACTTCCAGATTATGGAGATACTTTCAATGCAAGGCAAGGGTTATTGAAGACATTTTGAAATCCTGATCTATTCTACATACTTTAACAAATGGATTTTTATCTTCTATGGGTATATAAGTCAAAATAGGGGTAGTATGGGGTAGGATTAGTTGTTTAGAATGATTTTTGGTGGGATATTGACAAGACAAACTTGACTATGCCAGATCTTTGACAACCTCTACAACATTTGAACAACTATAAGATAAAATGCTTCAAAATAGTCAGGATGTTATTTTAACTAGAAGAGATACACAAATGGAGGCCCAGGTTTGCACTCTTCACACAATCTTTGAGACCTCAACACAAAAGCTTGAGTTAAAGGACTCAATTAAACATCAAAATCTCTGATCAAATCACGCCTAAGGTACCCTTAAAGGCTTACAAGCAATCTCTTATTTTCACTTATTCTAGATGAAAGCTCTTCTGACAAATGAAATTGCAAATTCCACTAAACTATCAATAAGGATGAGATCTGTGTGATTCCTAAAGATTTCAATGCAAGATTGCAACAAGAATAAGGAAAACATGATTGCCCAAAATAACGTTAGTGTTTTAGACACATCATATTAAACATTAGTGTAAATTCAAACACTCAAAATGAGTTATGGATATGCTTTTCTAAGGCAATGTCATTTGGTGTGATTGCACAACATTGAGCTTTCCCAAAGCGTGGGATCTTTGCAAATGTGGAAAGCTCTTAGAGAAGGTTGGTTCCTCTTCCCAAAACTATGAAGCCATAAGCTATTCTAGTGCAAGAAAGCTAATCTAATCCTAATCTAACTTTCAAGGAGACAAGGAGAGAAAGAAAACAAGGAAAAATAGAGCCTACACTAAAATGGTGATACTTTAGAGAAGGAAAGGGTTGATTATCTATCAAAACTACCATGGAAACAAAGAGAGGTGAGCAATGGAAGGATGGACAAGTACATCACAGGATTCAAAGATGGATTTCACACAAAAATGTTCCAAAACTTGCAATGAACATACAAACATGCACAACATACTGTAATGAAGAGAGGCAAAAATAAAACACCAAAAATGAGCAAGGATGGACAAATGCATCACAAAAAAAAAAAAATTATTGATCCATAATTTACACAGAATCAAAATTTCACGGGTAGAGAGGAAAAAATATCATTACGAGCAGGGGAGGATGTTCAAACTCCATTTTCAACCCTAGGGAAGAAAATAAGGGAGAGGCAGAGAAGAAGGATGAACAACTTTTTACAAATGAGCCAAAACTAGCTTTTATCACTTGAACAAAATGAAAGAAATGAGAAAACATAGGAAAATCAATTTGACATCTCCAAGCACTGACAAGATTCATTAAAACAACAAGGACACCCTCACAAATCCATTTTTTGATGCATTCGACCGTGTCACAATGTGAGAAAAACGGGACGCCATACTTCATAAATTTTGGTGGTTGGAATTCGGATCTACATTTTTTCCCATGCCAAAGACATATTCCCATTTTTCTCCAATAAAACTCCATCAAAATTTAAAATTGATGAGTCCATCATGTGTAGAATTTTACCAACTTTCCAATGATTCCAAAATCATGAAAAACCGAAATTTGTGTGAAAGATATGCCCCTCTCGAAGATTTAGGGAAAAAATGGTAAAATTAGGGCAAAATTCATATTCACGAGCCAAAATTTGAACTTTTTCCCTCTTTTTTCAAATTAGGAAAATTTCCCAAAACTATCCACACCTTGATCCTCCGATGACACATGCACCCTCCCTGGTTGATCAAACTTCAAAACAACATTTGATCCCTTTGCACTCCAAAATTGAATTTTTTTCCCAAAATTCTCCGCGGCCCCGCCGCTCAAGGCAAGAGACACGTGGCATCTCTCGATCTATTGTGCATATGCGGTTCCATTTTTACCTTTGCGCTTTTACCACTTTGGAAAAAAATTCCAAAATTCTCTCGATAACTCCTGGCGATGAATGGACATGTGGCATCTTTTGCTTAGCAAACTTGACGGGGATGCGCTCCTATTTTTTCCTTTGACACATTTTGACCAAACGATAAAATAAAAACTTCAAAAGTCCTTCTATGTTATTTGCCTTGACATGTGGCGTATCCCGAATAGGTCGCGGGCCTCAAACAATTTTTTTTTCTCTCACGGGATTTTGGGCCAAAATTTTCCTTTGAGTTTTTAGCCAAAAGGCTAAACATCAAAATTTCCGCTGGTCCGCAAATTAGCAAATTTTCCCTCCAAACTCAGCCGATCCATAACTCAAAAATACCGGTTAGGAGGACTTCTTTACCTTTTACGGAAAGGGGAAGAAAAATCTATTGATGAAGCCATACCTAGAAAATTTTGAGTATCGAAATGTGTAAAAATTTGTGTGAGGCAAAAGGAATTTAGTTAACCCAAAATAAGAGGAGCTTATTTTGGTTAACAATAACATAGATTAATTCAAAATCTTGTTTGATTCAACAGTAGGGGAGAGTTTTAGGAACAATCTCAGAGTTGTGTGATGGCTATACACTTGTAACCAACTCAACATGAATGAAGATCTAACACAAAAGACATTAACCAGGTTTTTTGGAGGGTTTCTCAAAAGATGAGCTTCTCTCAAAAAAATTCATGATTTTCAACTTCCCAACCTTTTACATGTCTCAAAACATGTATTATATATCTCTATTACATTTGATCCTTCTTTCCCAAGAAAATAATATCCTATGGCATCTTATTTTGTTACAAATTCACTCATGACTTTTTGAAAGTGACACTTAACCAATTTTGTGAGGAGGAGATGTCAGGAATTCAAAAAAGCAAATTATTACAAATCTTCATCATTCCTTGTCATGGGAGCATGTATTCTTCCTTTGGCACCCGCAACATCTTCCTCTTCCATCATTTCACCTTTACACTTTCCAAATTTGCCTCTACAACTTTTGGATCTGGTATTTCACATTTTGCATTAGCTCGAGAACAAAATTTCATTTCAAAAGTACCTCAGATCTACAAATTGAATTTCAAAACCAATTCGCATTGGTCTTACGAGCTAAAACAAATGACATGAATTTGCTAAATAACACATTTCCACACTTCTAGAGCAAAAATGGGTGGCCAAAATGAAAAATGTACAGTTACCATCGATTTTCCTTTCTCCCTTCAATCTGATACCTCCACATGTCACAATGTGATTGGAAATGGGCTTGGGATCATTTTTTGACATTTTAACACTTTTGGAAAAAAATAAAAAATAGACATTTTCTCACCCCTCCGCCCTATAAAAACGGGCTGACACGTGTCCCAAAGTGAGCCCCATTGGAATCGCGACTCAATTCTTCACATTTCTACCTTTTTTGGAAAAAATTAATTTTTTCACAATTATCCCGTGGACCCACACCTCCGCTTCTATCCTTAACATGTGGCGATCATTGATTCGCTGCGGGGCCATAACTTCATTTTGCTTCATACTTCCTTCACAAAATTTTAAAGTTTTTCAAAACTCACCGGTGCCAGCACTCTCTATGTCATTGATTTTGACACGTGTCTCCCTCTGATTCATTGTGGAGCCATGCTTCAAATTACCACTTTAACTCATTTTTCCAAAAAGGCAACATTTCCTTTTTTCCTCCGGCAGCCCACCGACCACGCAAGCCTTTAATTTTCTTTTGTCGGGGCTGCGCTTCTTTTAAGACTTTAACCCTTTTTAGGAAAAAGGTTAAAAATCTCAAACTCTCTTAGACATCCGCCACTCCACCTTTCCTTTCAAAACAAAAAAACTAAGGCATTAATTTACTCTAGCGGGCTTGCGGCCTTGTTTTACATTTTAGTACTCTTCGCCAAAAACACAAATTTTCTCTAAGTCCTCTCGCCAACCTTCCATCCTTGTTTTGATGAAAAACATGACATGTGTCCACCTGTGATTGGATGAGGGCCTATGGACTTGTGGGGATAATTTAGACATTTTTCCAAAAACACAAAAATGCTAAGTTGCTCAAAGCGGACTGTTGAACCTTATCCAATCACAAATGACCACGTAAGAGAAGATGTTTGAGCTACAATTTGATGGGAAAAGGACACTGTTATGTTATCAAACAATGTAGAAATTTCCAACAATGCCCTAGAATGCTAAAGATGAAATTTGATGGGAAAATGATGCCCGTCTGACCGTCAAAAACATAGAAAATGCCAGGGATGCCCTAGAATTTGATTTTTTCACTAAGGACAAAAAATTTCTCAAAATTGAACCAACTGAAACATGTTTTCAAAGCATTTTTTATTATGGAATTAGATTTTTAATGGCATACAAGTATAAAATGAACAATTTTGATCTCCAAAGGCCGGAAAACACGGGAAAAATGGCAAAGGCATTTAAATGGGAAAAATTAGGGCAAAACGTAGGGAAAACTTAGAGATTCCTTCAAAATGGTGCAAAAATGGAGAAAAAACGAATAACTCAAAGCATTCAAATTCCTATACAAGTTTTTTTCACCAAATGCGAAGGATGGGAGTATCCAAATCCGTTTTTCTCAGAAACAGGGAAAAAATGCAGTTCTCCTTAGCAAATTAGGGCAAGGTAACGAGTTTGCAAACAATCCAATACACAAGAATGGAGCTACAACTTCACATCATCGATTTGATGAGGAAAAAACGTTTGAGCACAAATATCAAAGGGGAAACATGGCAAAATGGTAGAGGATCAAAATAGGCACCAACACTTGGTATGCAAAATTTATTTCCTTCTTTAAAGCTGTTAGGTTTTGTTAATTATTATTCTAACAATGATATATTCATTAAGCAATAAGGCTTGTATATTATCATTATATGTATATATGTTGATGATTTGTTTATGACTTGTGAAAATTCTAATTTAATTCATATGATTAAAGAGAAATCGAAGCAATACTTTGAAATGAATGAGTTAGGTCTCTCACATCATGTTCTTTGTATGACTGTATTTCATTCTATTGTTATTTTTCAAAACACAATATACAACCATTGTATTGAAAAAAATTCTTATGATTTATTGTAAACCATTTTCTACTTCAATGGAAGTTAGAATAATTATTGATCCTAAATCGCATATGAAAAAGCTTGATCCTATTTTATATACGATATTAGTTGAGAGTTTGATTTATCTAACTATAACTAGATTATATATTTCCTATACTGTAGGAATTACTTCAAGGTTTATGCAGGATCCTTTTTAGAGATCATTGAAATCTTGAAAAAGAATTCTAGATATTTTAAAGGAACAATCAATTATGAGTTGTATTATAATAACAATAAAAATGCTATCTTTTATGGATTTTGTGATTCTAACCATATTATTGTTGTGTTATAAAATATCTTTGGATATGTGTTCAAGTTTTTTTTGTGTAGGAACCTTTACTTGGAACAACAAATACAATCAATAGTCTCCATTTATTTTACTAAGGAAGATAAGTACAATGGAAGAAGTAAAGAAGCCATGTGGCTGTAGGGGCTATTGGTAGATATACACATGGAAGTTAAAGGAAGTATTCCTCTTCTATGTGGTGGCCAGAGTTGTATTACACTTAATTAAGAATCTAGTTCAATATTAGAGGATGAAGCACATTAAGATACATATACACTTCACTCGTGAGAAGGTGCTAAGTGATGACATAAATCTCAAGTTCACGTTGACTTAAGAGTAGGTTCATTGACATCTTCACAAAGTCCCTGAGTGCTGCAAAGTTTTGTCACTTTCATGAAAAACTTAGATTATCAGAGTTATCATTGAGGGGGAGTGTGCTTGACAATGTCACCTCCTAATGGAACTTGGTTTTTATAAAAATACCTTTGGGTATTTGTAAAATACCTTGAGCAAGTGTAAAAATACCTTCGGGCATGTATACCTCCTTGGCTTATTTTTTAGAAAGAAGTGTAGAAAGATCTTAAAGGATGTCTTGATAAACTCTTTATTGATATTAATTTCTTGGTAAACATCCAAGTATAACCATATTGTTAAGGAGGTCCTTGGTTGTAAAAGGATCTTATATGCTTAGGTTCAATAACATTTTATGAGAACCTATGAGAACATGTAAAACTCACAAATCATACTTAGCCATTGATCATGAGATGATCTTTGGGATTCCAAATCCTTTAGTACCAAAAGGTAAATTGAGTATGATGAAGGTGTTATAATTCCTTCAATCGATATGCTAGCCTAAAACCTTTATGGTTTAAGGATTGTAAGTCCTGTAGTGTACCATGGGTACGTAAGATATTGGCATGTGTATGTTATCTCACTTAACATTAAGGGGGAGTGTTGGAATATAATGATTAAGTGGTTTGGCCAACCCTTAATGTATATGGGTCCATCACTAATATATAGGTTAATATTTAATGATATGAAATATTTATATTTCTATTATTAAATATGCTAACCTAGGTATATACTTTAGGTTAAATATTTAATATCGTGAAATGATTATATTTCTAATATTAAATGTTATAAATCTAGGTGTATGTGTCAACCATTTTAGGTTGAAAAGGTGGGTCGGGAGACATACCCTATCACCTTATATAAAAAGGACTTTAGGTCCTCATTTTATATATTTGGGAAATATATCAAAGGTGTCCAAATCAAGTGATTTGGTTTTACCCTTGGTAAATAGGGTTTTAAAGAAGGAGGTGATCTTACTGGATGTAAAATAAGTTCTCTAAAGTAAAAGGTTATTTTCAAAGTGGTTTTTACCCTATTGGGGTTTTCCACTATAAATATTGTGTCACCTGTGTTATTTACTTCCTGTAAGTATTTATTCATTTACTTATGTTATGATATAATGTTTATTTAAATATTTATTGTAACATTATATAATATGTAAGTTGATTAAATCCATATATATTATAATCCTCAAATTCTAACAAAAGTAATTAAAAGATGTAAAAGCATATTATTCTTGTCATGTACTGTAATTGTGAATGCAATTATATGTATAAGAGAACACAAACCCAATAAGCATATTATTCTTGCCACATACATGTAATTGTATCTACATTTAAATTTATCTTGGTCTAAACTTAACACACACTCTTCGTTGAAAAAATTAGACCTCGGGATGGAGAGGACTCATGGGGATGCATTTTTTTTTAGATAATATGTCTCTATCTCATTCCAAAGTAAAATAGTGTTTTTAAAAACACCTCACCAAATCTCGCCAATAAATTCCCATCACCAATGATGATTGTGGTCCCTGTAACATCTTTGTGCTTACCCACTTCATGTAGAATGAACAAGCTTGGAAAACCTAAATGTAATAAATAGATGTGTCAATAATGAAATTCTAATAAGATATTCCTTTATGATTTTTTGTCGATAATCTATACAATATGAAATCATGTCTAGAAATGTTAGTTATTTCACCTTGCTTCATTTGTTTTTAAATATTCTTCCTTTATAATATATATTAACTAAATACATCTAATATGGCTAACATTCAAACCTTCAACCACCACTAAATGCATTAATTATATGAAAATTAACTAATTAATGTTTGGTTGGTTTAACATTAATTAACATTATAATAAAATTTGTTAGGTTATGTTGAGGCATAACCTATTTTGGCAAAATGAAAGACGATATGGCATTTGTGGGTTTTGGGCATTTATGGCATTCATGATTGTGTTCGTGTGATGAGCGAGACCAATTAATGAATATTACTAATTACATTAGATTTCAATTAGAAATATTGGAGACACATGTTGAAAATTATAATGAAGGTCCTTGACATCTCTATTTAAGCAACTCCTATATCAAGTATTTGGCAAATCATTATCAGAATAGCCATTGTTCACTATGGGTGACATATCAAACATATTGAGCCTTCTTCCTATGAAGAGGTCAAGGCCGAAAGAGTAGTATGGAATATTTTACATGAGGGTGGTGTTATGTCATTTATGGAAATATTTTCTAGTCACTCTGTCTAAGTGACCAACGAAGTGTGTTAGAAACTTGGAAGAAAGGAAGAGTCAAAGTGGGTAAGACAAAAACAATATTTTGACAGAGTCCATCATGGATTGTGAGGCTCCCCATGAGAAAGAGACATTTATTTCAAATGCTTTCTTGAAGGGGATGGATGATTTCATGTATCTTAGTGAAAATCTGACAATGTATCACTTAGGATATGAACGAGACTCACTTCCACAACCTTTGGATAGCATTTCTGAGCAATTGAGGAGGTAATTCACGCTGGAGCGATGCTACAAAGTGATCTATGGACCTCAATTTTTTTATTCTTACACATATTCAACATGAATAGAAGGTAAAATTTTCTAATTTTCTTTTTCAATCACTTAAGAGGTCCCTTAAACTGGCTAGAGAAGATGATGGTCCATTCCTACACCAAGGCCTTTTGTATTTTCTCTTTAAAATTGAAGCTTACTAAAAAGAAATATCATGCTTCCTCTCTAAGCTAGGAAAGAAACGTTGTGTCTCCCTCCTCTTTCCCAACCATCTCCCTCTTTCTATCTCCATTTTCACCGCCTTCGTCTCCCTTCGACTCTCGATTCATACATTATGATCATTAGCTAGACCGGTCTAATGGTCTCCCCATTCTTTTACTCTTGTGTCTCCCTCATCTTCTCCGACATCTCATAACCCTTCGACACCTCAGAGCACTCTCCTAAGGTCTCGGAACCACTTTCAAACCTGGTGTCTACTTCCTCTCCACCTCTTTCCAATGCTTCTTTGGCTTCTCCTCTCATCTCCACTGACATAGTTATGGCTACAAACGACTCAACTCACCTGATCATGAAAGCATGTGTGACTTCCCTCTAACCTTTTTATATGGAAGTTAGCATGGAATTAGAAATTCCATATGTGTTATAGGATCTCTCCTTGGTTTACCCTGATTCTCCTCTATTAGAGAAAATGGGCTCCCCCACTGTAGCTTCAAAACACAAGGAGCATTTAGAGAAGATCTCTCCTGATCCACACGAGGCCATTGAAGATTATGTTACACTCAGTATCTACTATCAAGGAATGGAAAAGTCACATAGACATGACCTGGATGAAAATAAATGAAAAATTCTTGGAATACATTAAGTTAGTAGACGTGTTGGCTCAAGGAAGCCCTACGCTAATACAAAGGATGAAACAAATACTCTCATGAATATCAATAAAATGTAATTTGGATTTTTCCGGTTTGGGACTTTTTGGTTTTTTATTTTTTGTTGTATATGTGATTTTTCTCTTCTTGTTTCACTATATTATGTTTCCCTAAGGTATTTTTTTCCAAGTATGCGGGTCATTTGGGAAAACCCCTTTTACTCTAATTCAAATAGTTTTATGTTTTCACATATCATAGTCATGGCTAAGATTCTAATATCTTAATGAGTTTTCTTACATCCTTAAGATCATTATGCTCCAAATTTTATGTCCTAGTATAACCTAGCAGACTTCTCGATCACAAGTATCCTACTTTATTTTGATAAAACATGGTGACCACCAAGATCCAAAATTTTATAGTGTGGCATAACATACCATTATCTAATATTTAAATATAATTATCTTACTAGTTAGTGATACCTAAAACTAAAATCGAATATTATATTGTGGGTTTAGAAATAAAAAAAGTTATGAATATCTCCTCTAATTTAATAGATGATGTAAAATATCTTAATTATGAATTATTAAACCCTAGTGATGAAATCACCAAATAACATGTTTGGCAAAACATAGTGTTCACGAAGATCAAAATAATATATTGTTTAAGTACCTAACGGTTGCTAAGCTCAAACTATGTTGATTCAAATTTGCTAAATCCCAATCACCATTAAGATCCAAATATTATGTTTTGGCGTAACCCACCAAAGAACCAAGCTAATAATATCTTATTTATTTTTTTAAACCTAGTGAGCGCTAAGCACCAAATATTATGTTGTGTCATAATCTAATGGACGCTAAGCTCAAAATATCATTCAAGTAACATGTTAAATGATAACAACCACTATGCTCAAAATAATATATTATGGAAGTACCTAGTCTCCACATAGTTCAAAATATGTTAATTTAATTTGTTTAATCATATCGACCGTAACCTCCATATATTATGTCATTGTTTAAACTAGCATCAACTAAGTTCAAAATATCTTCCTATAATTTGTTAATTGCTATAAAATATTGTAACTATGAATTATTGAACCCTAGTGAATTCAATCTCCAAATAATATGTTGTGGCAAAGGCTACCAAATTGTTAAGCTCATGTTAAATGATAAAGCAACCACTATGCTCAAAATAATATATTATGGAAGTACCTAGTCTCGCATAGTTCAAAATATGTTAATTTAATTTGTTTAATCCTATCGACCACAACCTCCATATATTATGTCATTTTTAAACTAGTGTCAGATAAGTTCAAAATATCTTCCTGTAATTTGTTAACTATTGTAAAATATCATAACTATGAATTATTTAACCCTAGCGAATTCAATATTCCAAATAATATGTTGTGGCAAAGGCTACCAACTGCTAAGCTCAAAGTATCTAAAACCACCAGTAGTATCCAAATATTATGTGGTAGCATAACCTAGTGGGCGCTAAGCTCGAAATATCTTAATTCCAAATCTTAAATGCATACAAAAATTCAACTAATTTATACTTGGTCTTGATTCTATAAAGATATCCAAAGTCAATGTCTTTCTTTTGTTTGTTAAATACTATTGTTTTTTTAGCTCAAAATATTTATATTCTTAAGTTCTTACTTTATTTTTTTGAAACCTAGAGACTGCTAAGATCCTAATATTATGTTGTGGCATAACCTAGTGGCCATTATGTTGAAAATATCTTAATTTAATTTATCAAATCCTAACCACCGATAGGATGAAAAGATTGTGTGGTGGCATAAACTAGTGGGCTATGCTTGAAATATCTTAATTTGAAATCTTAAAATCATACAATAAAGTCGACTAATTTATATAGATCTTGATTGTTATACATTTCTCCAAAGTTAACGTGGTTGATTAACTTAGAGGTCGATAAGCTCAAAACAACTTACTTTAATTTGTCAAAACATAATGACTTATAAGATTTTAATAAAAATTGTTAGATTATTCTGAAGGGTAAACTTTTTTAGCGATGATAAGAGGATATGGAACATATGACTTTAATGGTCATTTATGACATCAATAGATTGCATTCATGTGATAGAAAATAATCGATTAAGGGTTATATACACATGACATGTAAGATGGCATTGGGAATTTAAGAGTTTTAATGGGAAGCATGATATTTATGATAAGGATATCTAATCAATGATGATCTTCGTACTGTCACACTTACCTCCTTTCGTGTGTTGTGCATTGGTGGATTTTATATCTAGGGATGGATGGAAATTTCACTACCCCTTTCCTCTTTTCATCTTTGGTCATTGTGCTTCTTGTCTCTCTACGATGGTGACAGGGGTGTTGGTGGTTTCTTGGGTAGCATGGAGTGTGGTCCTAGTAGGAAGAGGTAGAGAGATATGATAGGAAAGGACGTTGGGGAATCATTTACTTCTTGGATGGATGGGAAAATTTAGAATGCAGCTATATGGAATTGGCTCGAGAAGGTCTGGTTTGGTCACAGAGTGATTGAAGAAGAAGATGATGGTGATATTTGTGAGAGAATGCACAAGATAATGCTTGACCTAAACCATTCCAAAGGGTGGAGGAATGTTTTTGACATGGCGCAAGGGTTGAGCATGGAAAACATATTGTCCAACTCTTTGGGGTAGTTTATCTTGCATAAGGAGAATGAGAAGTTGGAAGAGTGTCTAGTCAGCCTTCAATATCATGTCCATGCCTTAACATGGGGGATGTAGGTGATTACGTGTGGTCTGGAGGTAAGTTGTGGAAAATAAAGGTATAGAACTCCTGCTTGCGCTAAAGTGAAAATTTTGGAATGTTGTGTTGATTCGTCCTCCTCCTCGATCGAGTAAAGGGGATGTGGATGTCAAGATCATCAATGAGGTGGAGAGTCAAGAGGTAAAATGGCCTAATATTTCTGGATGCATTTGTCTTTAGTTTTTATTAAGGGTCGGAATGGTTGTCTGTATAGTGAAGTGTATAGATATAGGAAGTATTTTTGGGTGAAGTGAAGTTGATTATAACTCTTCCCCATATATTTTGGCATATATTTAGTAAGATAAGTTGCTTGTAATCATCATGGGAGTCCATTCTTTGGAAGACTTATCATGGAATGGTTCCTCATGTAATTTTTTTGAAGACTTATCATCAAAATATCCTAGTTTAAAATCTTAAAATCATAGAATGAATTCAAATAATTTATATATATCTTATTTTCAATACATATAATGTTTGTGATACATAAGCTAGTGAATTGAATACCCAAATACTATATTGTGGCATAACCTAGTGACCACTAAGCTCTTAATACCTCAATTTAGTTTTTAAATCCTAACTACCGCTAGGTTCCAATAATTATGTGGTAGCATAACCTAGTGGGCACTAAGCTCAAAATATCTTAATTTAAAATAACATATCATGTTTGTGATACATAACCTAGTGAATTGAATACCCAAATAATATGTTGTGGCATAACCTAAGGTGCTAAGCTCTTAATACCAGTATTCACTAAGATCATATTATTATGTTTGGCATAACCTACCCACCGCTATGCTTATAATATCTTACTTTCTTTTACTGAAACTTAGAGACTTCTAAGATCCAAATATTATGTTGTGTCATAAGCTAGCAGACACTAAGCTCAAAATATAATTAGGTAATTGGATAGATTATAGTGCCCACTAAGCTCAAAATATTATAGTGTGGAAGTACCTAGCGCCCACTTAGCTCAAAATATTTTAATTTAATTTTTTTAATCCAACCCACCGTAAGGTATTAATGTTATACAACACGTGATATACTCGATGAAGCATAATGCTCGCTAAGCTATTCTTAGTCGTAAACAAAGCAATCACTTGACCAAAAAAAGTGTGTTGCCTAAAAATAACAAAGCGTATTTAACACGAGAGAAATAACAAAGTGATCGCTTGACCCAAAAAAGTGTGTTTCCTATAACAAAATCCACCTATCCTTGAGTTCACAAAGGTAAATGAAGACTTCATCCAAATAAGAATTATATCCTAGCGGTCGCTAGAGTAGGAAACATTTTTCATTTAGATTATATTCAAAAAGGAGTTTATATAAATGGTAAAAATAAATCTGGAATTTATATAATAGTATATGTATAGACTTGGACTCATTGTACCCTAGTGGCCACTAAGCTATACTTAAAGGAAAATATATCATGTTCATAATGAAGTTGTGTATGTTTAGAATCATGTTTTTCATGTGTTACATAGCTATACGTCTAGAATTCTATATTTCTTATGAGATTTTGGCAGAATATTTTACATTTAGGACAAGAAAAGAAACCTGGACTAGAAACCAAGAAGTTATACTACAAGTTTTTAAATACAATGTGATCTACTCGTTGCACCCTAGCGGCCGCTAAGCTATTCCTAAAGGGAAATTTATCATGTTCATAATGAAGTTATGTTATAAATCTAAATTCTTAATCTTTGCTAGAAATCATATTGAAAAGCTATAAAAGATAACAAATAAATCTAGCATTTATATAATGGATACATAAATATATGTGTAAAATTGTATCTTTAATATGTTATACAGGTAAATGTATAGTTTTATCTACTTCTTACAAGATTCTAGAAGAATTATTTTACATTTATGAAAAAATATGGAAACTCAGAATTGTGTCTGAGAATATATAAACAAGTTTTTACATACGACGCCATCTACTCATTACATCCTAGTGGCCGCTAATCTATTCTTAAAGGTAAATATATCATGTTCAAAATGAAGTTGTTTTATAAATCTAAATTGTTAATATTTACAAATATAATAACTGACAAAGAACAAAAGTGATCACTAGGACCAAAAAATTTTGTTTCCTATATAAAAACAATTGATCCATGAGGGGCCAAGGAAAACAAATGATTTTTCCAAATTAGAATTATAGCCTAATAGCGCTAGGGTAGACAAATTTTCCTATGGTAGAGTTTATTCATAGAAAAGAAATCATATTGAAAAGATACAAATGATAAAAAATAAATCCAGAATTTATATAATGGATATATAAATATACGTGTAGAATCATGTATGTAATTTGAAATAGAATTGGGGTTTTGTAAATAGGTTGTCGAAACAACCAATTATATCATGGAAGCCTCAAAGCTATGTTAATTTTTGGCATAGATTAGTGGGCTCAAAAGGAAGAATATATTAATTATAAAATGCATATTGATTAAAATTAGATTTAATAATATTATTGCATATATAATGTGTTTAACTTCCAATGTACATACCATAAAAATGATGAAGACATTACATTTGGTTAATTCTACATGGAAACACGTATATAATTGGAAATAATTATCATATAATTGAATTCTTAATATAGTTTTATAGTTTTGAATTAATTTTTAACCTCATATATTTTCCTAAAATATCTAAGTGACAACCATGTAAAAAATGTAATATGCATTAATTAGCGAGGTTTTTTTGCATCATCTTGATGAACAACATTAAACTATTTTTGGTTCTCCTAACCAAAATAAAATTAAAAATAAGGTGACTATGCCGAAGCTATCATTATCCTAAAAAATAATCGCATGAATGAGAACGAAAAATTCAAAATGAAAATAGCCAAAGAGAGACATAGAATGATCGGAAATGGGAAAGCGTTAAACAAAGATAAATACTAGAGTAGAAAAATGATTAAAATTTCTTTCGTTAATGCACAAAAAAGTGAGTTTTCATGAAGAAAAGGTCAGTTTGGCACGGAGATCAAAAGAAACTAGAAAGCAAGGCTTGACTGTGGAGCATGATTCAGTAGGACAAAGTAGGGCTTGTGTGGATCATGATTGGACTATCATGAAAAACACAAGAACCAGTTGACTATAGAGAAACTAATAGATCCCGTAATAAAAAGGTACACCTTTACTATAAATACCTAGTTTAGTAATATCTGGGATTATTTCATGCTTTATGTTGTCTGTGAAACCTCCATCTGCTATCTCATTCAAACAATCATCACGATTATTTTTCGCAACCTTTGTTTCTATCCTCCTTCGTGTGCATCATTTTTGTGCATCCTTTATGTGCTTTTTTTGTGCCTTTCTCTATGCAAACAATATTATAATCACATAAAAAAATGGGATTCGAACACTCAGCCCTATAATCTACGGTATGTCATGCGTATTATTTTTTTTATTTTGAAGACATGCTTTTTTGATTGACCAAAAAAATTGAAACCCTACTCAATATTTCTCGAGGTATTTAATAATTTGTTTATCACATTCCATGAAATAAATTTCAAAAATAGAAAAATATTGGATACAAAATTTGAAATTTTCACTTTCCCCTCTAAAAGAAAGTGCGGGCTATTGAAATTTCAAATATCTAAAAATGCGGGGAATTCAAATTTTCCTATTTTTATTTTTCCATGGTTTAAAAATTAAAAACTAAATATTTTTCATTTTCTATAGCCTATAATAATATAAACATAATAACAAATATATTATACAACATATAATTGAACCAAGCATAACAAAAAAATATTATAAGAAAACAAAAATAATAAATCCTAAACATAGTTTTGAAGATTATTAGAATAATATACAAAACATTTATGTTCCATTCTTTATCAAAATTGATTTCTACATTGTTAGATATAGTGTGTGCTAATTTAAATTAATTATCCAATTAAAATGTGCCACGTGGCAAGTTGAACAAGCTATTTGGGATACATAATAAGGCTAGCGATCTAAGACTGTATACTTAGTGTTATTGTATGGCTATTTTCAAAATAAGAAATGTTTGAGCCTAGGGTCTTATATGACATTTTTTTTCAATAAGTTAAAGGAGCATAGCGGGCACTAAGAATTTTATTTGTTAAGAAATGATGTGAAATATGTCTTGAAAACCATGTATCTTATGGAAACTACATACTAAGCCTAACGATCCACAACTTTACAAATAGTGTTTAAAATGAGAAGAGGTAAAGGTAGGATCCTAACGACCGCTAAGCTAAACCATGATTTATTATTTTATGTCTACTTTAAAAATAAGAAAAATTTGAGCCTAGGGTCTGATATACCATTTTTGTCAATAAGTAAAGGAGCTTAGCGGGCACTAAGCATTTTATTTGATAGGAAATGATGTGAAGTATGAGTTAAAAACCATGTATCTCATTGGAACTACATACCAAGGCTAGGGATCCAAAACTAAAGATGTTTAAAATGAGAAGAGGTAAAGGTAGGAGCCTAGCGGCCGCTAAGCTATACCATGATTTGTTGTTATTTTATGGCTATTTTCAAAATAAGAAACTTTTGAGAATTGGGTCTGATATGCCATTTCTATCAATAAGTAAAGGATCTTAGTGGTCACTAAGCATTTTCTTTTATTGTAAATGATATAAAATATGAGTTGAAAACTATGTATCTTATGGGAACTACATATTAAGGCTAGTGATCCAAAACTGTAAAGATAGTGTTTATATTGATAAGAGGTAAAGGTAGGAGCTCTTATAAGCTATACATTACATAATAGTTATAAATTCCATTCAATACGTACAAAATATTAGTGGTCTAAGCATTTTCTCTCCCAACAAGATGTGAATTATATGTTACAAACAATAAGTATACTATAATGACTAATAGCAACCCAAATGGTATGGTATTTATAATGACTTGGTAGTAATGGTGGGAGCCTGCTAAAGTAGAGCATGATTTTTTATTTTATCATTGTTTTCAAATTATTAAAAACTGTTGAACCTAGCTTCCACTATGCCCTTATTTTCGATAAGAAAAAATGCTTAGCATCTCTCTAAGCATTTTCTCCCATAAGATTCAATTTGAAGTATGTGTTTCAAAAACAATATGCCTTATGGGAACTACGTAATTCTTGATCCCTCTATATGGTATGTAGTGCATTTATTGTCTCCGCTAAGTACATTCCACCCAACATGATATAATTATAATCAATGAAAAACACTAGCGATTCAAATTTGTACAGATAGTGTTTACAATGACCATAATGGTAGGAGCCTTGCATTCACTCAACTAGGTCATGATTTATTATTTTACCGCAATTTCCAATAAAATAAACTGTTGAAACTAGTGTCCACTATGTCGTTACTTTCGATAAGTAATGAAACTAAGCATTAGGTAAAAAAATTTGATACGAAACGTTGTGAATTATATGTTACAAACAATATATTTTATGGACAATACATATGGCTTGATCCCTATCGAGGATTTGTAGTGTATCACTTGTTTCCACCATGGATATGAGCCAAAAGTGTACAAACAATAAATGTTTGTAGCCTAAGAAGATTAACACTATAAATAAGTTAACATAAGTTCAAACAATTTGGAATAAATTTCTTCAATTAGTATTGTAAATCTAACTTATAGTCAGAGTAAGAGAGAATAGACCCTTGTTTTAGTGGTACTCAAAAAACATTGTTAATAATCAAATCTTTTCTCAAATAGGTTTAACCCACCATGATCTTATAGAGAGCATTGTTTCCACAAAAATTACTATTGTGAAGAGGGCCATACTTACGTTTAGGAAAAGTGTAATCCATCCTATTTGTTTTTGATATCTTGTTGGGGAATTTCCCACCAATAACTACGCTTAAAATATCATACTTAGATTAGTTACATACATTTAGACATAATGAATAAAGTATGTCCGATATACATATATTTCACATTGTCTTATATAACAAAAAATGATGAGCTATCAATAACTCTATTAATGTGATTTGATTCTCAAATACTCTCTTCAAAATACCAAACATTATAATTCTAAGCATTATCCTTTAAACATGTTCATTAGTTTTGTTACATGCATCTAATCCTCACTACTACAACATGAGCCATATACACATAAATCACATAGTCTTGTAAAACAAAAAATCCCAAGCTACCACAAACTCTCTTTGAAATACCAAATATTACATCTTAATGTCCTCTATGGTTTATCATTAAAAAGGTGTTAATGGCTTTAAAAAATTAGGTTTTTCTTTTATATGTTGATTAGAAGCCACTAAAGTGTGTATTTTTAACGTTCATGTCATGTCATCTATATAATATTATAGCTTGTCGCTCATATGTAATACTTTCAAAAGGTGCAAATGGTTTCCTATCTTTCAATGCATCATAATTGATTCCATACTTTTATAAAAATTGTTATTATTGATTTTATCCATAAAATATGAATTATCAGTAACTAGTTGAATGATACATAAGATGTCCTATCAAAGCCTAGAGGTCGCTAACCATTAAGTTAATTACTCTATTATGACACATAGTAAAGAACTTTAGAGGTTGGTGTCTCGTTAGGATAGTTTTAAATTCCTTAACAAAAAGGTGATAAAAACACTTTATAGTTCGAAATGACCTAATTATTAATGTTTTTACTCTAAATATAGATAAAATGTCTTCCATCGTTCACGCTCCATTCGAAAAAATTCCATTCATCGCAAGTGGTATTTTTGGAAGAAAAGAGACAAGGAATAGTTTGTGGAAAATAATTTACATGAGAACTACCATGTCGATATGTGGTTGTTTTTGTTATAGATCAAAATCAAGAGGAAGTTGGTCTGGTTCTATCGTCAAAAGTTATTGAATTAGGGACACTACGTGTCTAGGTGGAACATTTTGACTTTGAAAACAATAAGTGTCTTATTCGGATATGGAGTTGGATGTTTCTTTGTTCAGGAAATAGGAAATGCATGCCTCCATAAACAACAAACCATATTCCTGTTCAAAATATGGTTGGAATTTGGGGATTCTAACAGATTCTGACAAAATTGGTTATTCAAATGCAGAAGTCATTCAAAATGGTATATTTACAAAGTATTCAGAAAATTGTATAGAAATGAGAAAACATCTTCTATTTGTCATTTCTTGCATAGAAAAGGTTTTATTTCACCTCCAAAACATGCCAAGTTGTTTACTATGTTGAGGCAAACATATTTGACTAAATTGGAGATAGACCCATCTAAATCAAAATTGCATGGGTTGAAAAGGAATACTAAATCAACTGGGTCTTTTGAGGCTACTATAATAGCAGAGACATTTGATTCTTAATGCAGGAGAATAAAAGGAGACAAAAAATGAGAGCAAAAGTTCTTTATTAATTGAGAAATAAGCATCCAGGATAATATTGTATTGACATCCTAAAGTGAATCCAATGTAATCAAAAAATTTAAATTACATGAATCACACTACCGCCAGTTGTCTGTACTATTGGGTGAAGAGAGCAATGGAAAAAGAAAATTTGATTCCCATATTGGGGAAAGCATGGAAAAATGGAAAAAATATCATAAGGTGGAATAATTTCTTCTCGACGTGGCTTAGACAATATTAGACAACTATGTGATATCACTGGAAGGAAATATACCAGAAAGGGTGAAATTCATAGACAATTTTTCTTGTAAACTATATCATCTATTCCTTTGACTAATCCTTTCAATTTTGAATGTGTGATGGCTTGATTTTTGTAATTTGGCAAGCGATATTTATTTTGATGTCATAATGGAGATTCTAACAATTATCGAAACCAAAGTGTGCTAGATTGTATTATTATTTTTCTAATACCAATTGGTTATTTAAAAATGTTAAGCAACATAGTTCAAATATACATGGAAATGGTTAAAGAAATTGGAGTATCAATTCTAGATGGATGCTACATAATCTACGATAACAAAGTGATATTCAAAATTTTATGTCTTATGTACACAATATCTTATGTGCACAAATGCGAAAATAACAATGATTATTTTTGAGCTGATGTAATACAAATTGATTATTAAGGTGTAGGAGGATTATGCATGTGGGCATAGGTCGTGTGAACACACATGGAACTATAATGGAACAGTACACCCATGATGGTTTGAAATTAGGCCTTGGCCGTTTTACAAATTGGGGCTAATTATGGACATGGAGTACATTGAATTTTTGTTGAAGACTTAAGGAGCATGAAATGGTTATTTTGGATGAGAAAAGATTAAGTGACATGCAGTTTTTTGGAGCTAATAATAAGATTATACTACATTGTATTATTAGATAATCTATAATTAATGAGCTTGAAATGCTCTCATAGTTATTAGGTAAAGGCACATGGCTATTATTAGCGTGTATCCTATTTTTGAAAGGTGCATAGGCAATGAAGGGAAAGTCCCCACCCCTATAAATATGTATTGATTTGCACGGATTGGTATCATCACTTTTGTAATAGAGTTATGTTGTTGGATTATGTGCACACATGACTCATGGTGACATTATTATGTATGTAAGAAGCTTTTTTGTTTTACAAGAATTAATATAATGGATCTTTGTGGCTAGATATTGATTGTAGACACATTTGTGAATGGATCTTGCATGGTAAAGTTTATCTTGGTTCTTGTTTAATTGTTCTTGCATATAGTTAAGATCTAGATTTGGTTTATGCACCTTTTATACTTAATTATCTTTGATGGATATGGAATATCTGTTTAATCATGCTAACCCTTTAAATAAGATGATATAAAAGAGGGACCTGGTACCCTTGTGCACTTTTGGTGAGTGGTTAGTTTAGCCGAGTGATTTTCCAACACGCCTTGGTCTTTTGGTGGTAAAAACTAGGGTACTTTTTTACCTATTTTGTGCTTCCCTTCATGGACTAATCCTTTTCATGTGCATGTGGACACCTATGGCATGACCATTGACGTGGTATTAGCCAATCTCGGAGAAGGGATTGTTAATCATCCTATTTACTTTGAAAGTAGGAAGTTAACTCCCACAAAATAGAATTACACTACTACGAGCATGAGGCATTTTCCTAATATACACGTTGCATAAGTTTTGACAAGATTTCCTAGAAATAAATTTTATCTTCTATACAAATCACGTCGCATTAAAGTACTTGGTAAACAAGCCCATCTTGCGCAGGGGCAAATATGCCATTAGATTCTATTATTTTAGGAATTTGACTTTACAATTGTGGTAAAGCAAGGAACGAGTAATCTCGGACTAGACCATTTATTAAGGATTCAATAGGAGAGGATGTATAGAGCATAGAGGATACAATTTTAGATGAATAGTTATTCGGGTTAAACAAAGTGTGCCCTTGGACTTATAAGATATTGCTTTCTTCTTGAGAATGGTGTGGTGCCTAAATAGATGAAGGCTTTGGAAAAGAAATAACTTGTCATTCACAACGTGCCTTATATGTTGATCGGTGCAAACTTATAAAAACTAGGCCAGGATGAATTTTTATGCAGTGTGTACTTGAGCATGAGAGGGAAGCAATTATGGAGGAGGATCATGGTGGTATTACAGGTGGACATTATGCGAGAGATGCCACCACACGTAAGATTCTATTAGTTGGTCTATGGTGGGAAACATTACACAAGGATTGCAAAGAATATTGTAAGGCATGTGACCATTATCAATATCTTACAAAGCCTCGACATAAAAATGAAATGCCTTTAAGGCCGATCGCTATTGCATAACCATTTGAGAAATGGGCCATTGAATTTATGGGTCCTATTTCCCCACCCACACATAGGATTAGATCTCACTATATTATAACTTTTTAAAAGCTATCTCACAAGGTTGGTAGAAGTAACACCTATAAAGGATTGTACAATAGCTATGGTAAAAAGGTTTCTTTGGGAAAATTTTATCAGTAGGTATGGATGTCCTTTAAGTTTGACAAGTGATAGGGGTACTCATTTTCTTAATGAGATCATCAATATACTATTGGAAAAAATTATGGTTGCACACCATAAAACAACACCCTATCACTCAGAAAATGGAATTGTTGAGGCTTTTAACAAGATATTGAACCATACCTTGACTAAAATTTTTGATGTTGGGAGAAAGGACTGGGATGATAAAGTCTCTGTTGTACTTTGGTCATACAAGATAAACTACAAGAGGTTGAGTAAGGCCACACAATTTCAACTAGTGTTTGGTGTGGAGGCTATTCTACTAGTGGAATTCATGTTACCTTCTCTATGTATTACATGCGTAGGAGGTTTGGCTGATGAGCAAGAACTTGAAGAGTGCATTGAAAAACTGATGCAGTTGGATGAAAGGAACATTATAGCACAATGGAGTTGAAGAGGGTACGAAAACCCACAAGTGAGGATCACGAGGGATGACGTGCACATCAACAAACATGTGAATGGCAGTGTGAAGAGATCTCAGGAGGAGTGAGCATCAACCGAATGTGAATGCAAAGATTCAAAACATGGGAAAAACCTCATTATAATCCACAAAATCTCCTCTATCTCATAGATCCAAAGGGGTGTATATATAGGAGGTGTTGAGTAACCCCAATGCTGCAATCATGAAAACTCGAGTGGAGAGGGGGAGTTACATTCCTAGAATAGAAGTGTAACTCCCAATGACACATATGATGCAATCAGCACACCGATGCGTAAGAGAATCTCATGATGACCCCTAAATGACACGTGGACCTCTAATCTCACCTAAGTGAGATGACTCACCTGATGATGTGGATAATAATACACACCAACACCCCCTTCATCCTAACTTAGGATGAGGTGGCAAGTTAGAAATGAGAAATGAATCAAAGACAAAGCCCGATGAGCTACCCACACACAAAAAAAGTCCCAAGTAGTGAAGGAAAACCAAGTGGGAAAAATATGCACCACAAGAGAACAAAACACTCTCTAATCTAAGAAAGATGCCAAAGATGGGTCCCATCTATAGACAAGCCCTGAAAAGGTACCCATGTACAAAGAGGCAATCTCTCGAAAGAAAGAAGAAGAAGAGAGAAGAAGAGGGGGATGAGAGGAATGCAAAAATGCCATAGATGGATATGAACTTTGGAGCTCTAGGAGGTCTCCTAGAAGAATGTCGATGACGATATTCTCGCCTCGGATCGAAGAAGAGCCACCCACACCAAACTATGTGCCTACCCTTAAGAAGGATAGAAATGACGTTGGAAGTCTACCCACTCCATGAAGGAAACCAAAGGCAATAGCATGAATAACTCTAAGTCTGGTCCACGAAAGTGTGACATAGGTCTAGTAAGTGAGTGCAAAGCAACCAAAGGTAATGTCACGAGTGTAGAATTGTCAGAGTGTGAAGGGTGAACACTTGTAGAAAGTATGTCCAACAAATGTGAAGGCAACAAAACATCCCCCGTAATAGAAAAGGGATCCACAAGCAAGGGTGGATCAATGAAGAACTCTCGAAAAGTGGAAGTGGTAAGAGTCCCATAAGGGGAACTCCCAACAATGGAGATGATGAACTCCTCTTAAATACATATAGATGGATGAGAAACATGTTGTACATCACAAGTGTACTCTAAAAAAGATGACTAAGGTTAGGCATATACTCATCCCAATGAGGGGGCTCAACAAATAGAAGAGTGATGTCAGATATGTATGAGTCATCCAATGAAGGTAGAGGAGTGAAAGGGGCCTCACACACTAAAGGTGGAAAAGAGGCGGGTGTGATGATTATATGAGGCCTAGTAGGAGACTTCTCGATATCTGATGAGATGGGAGGGGTGACAACACTCTCTGGAATAGTGAGAGAAGGAGGAGAAGAGTCCTCTATAGTACTCTCAACATCAAAACTGGGTGCACAATCCTTGTCATCAGAAGTGGAACCAAGTGAGTCTATGTTAGTGGAACTGTCATCACATGAAGAAATAGAGGAGATAACTGAATCAGCAGTAGCAATAAAGGCGGAAGTATGTGAAGGGTCTCCATAGAAGGATTGAAGAATGCTCCAAACATGGTGGGGTGGATCTGAGTTGGCCACATGAAACCAGAGAGATCGAGAGACATGCATCATCAAGTGACTAAAAACATGGTCGCAAGTGTCAAGGAAGTCCTCTAGATGATGATGATCGGTGCCGTGCGAAGCAGGCCCAAGTAAGAAGGGTGAAAGACCCTCATAGGTGAAGTAGCATTCCATGGAAGCACACCATGCTGAATAGTTCTCTCTCAAATAAGAAGTGGCGGAGGCTGTAAGGTGATCTTATGACACTCACGTCTAGAAAGATCACTCTCCATGATGTGGAATGAAAAGTGCAAGGTGCACGAAAGTAAGACATTGGACTCGGCCAATAGTGCATCTCGCATGTGAAACCCAATGATGACCCCTAAATGACACATGAACCTACGATCTCACCTAAGTGAGATGACTCACCTAATGATGTGGAAAATAATACACACCAACGAAGAAGTCAAAATTAAGGAAAGTTAAGGAAGAAGGCATGGCATGACAAACATATTAAGGATAAGAAGCTCAAAGTTGGACATATGGTTCTTCCTTATGACTCATTGTTTTTATGCCACCTTGGAAAGCTTAAGGTGCATTGCTTAGGACCATATGTTATAACTTATATACTTGATTCAAGAGCTTGATAATTAGAAGTGTTGGATGGAACATGGTTTCTCGATTACTTCAATGGGAGTAGGCTAGAGCCCTACTATAAATAAGTCTTGTAAGTGTTTGTAATAAGGTAGTATTGCCACTTAGCTTAGATTTCCTTAATGAAATTAGTTTATATGTGTTTCCTTTATCGTTACTACATTTTGTCGAGTTAGTTATGTGTTTTGTGTAATAAAGTGCGGTTGCGTGCCGAGAAGATGATTGTTATCTAAGTGTTATCATGCGCGAGAGGACCATACATACCCTTAGTGTGAGGTGAAGTATTAACATGGTACATGTACCAAGTTTCAATATTATCGAAGATGGATACACCTAAGGATATTTTTTCAGGTGTTTGAAATAATGGTGTGGATTGAGGAAGATTGCTCATGAATGAAGACCACGTATGGATGGATGCACAGCGTAACATGATGTAGGATGTAACAATGGAAACTACTTAGTAAAAGATGTAGTGGTGGAATACTTTAGTGAATGGAGGCATGAAATTAGGTCTATGGCCAAGGATTAGTAGGCACACTAGAAGGTTATGAATGTGTCATAGAGAAATCAGCTCGGAAAATTTAAGAAACATCCAGTTAATGTGAATTATGGTGGTAGGTGGCGAGCAATAAAATGTGGAAACTTTTTAAAAATCTATAAAAGGTGGTGTTGTGAAGTCATTTTAACCTTTACGATCAAGAGCATTCAAGTGATTTGTTGATGAGTGAGCTAGTAAATGAGTTGTGAAGTGCGGAGAGCTACAAACTAGTTGAATTTGTCAAATTTATGCACTAGGGTGATTTCCGCTCCATTTGGATAAGTGTTTGAGCAAAGTAGAGGCATGCGAGGAAGAACATTGGCAATTAGGGTTTGAATTCAAGCTAGGGCATGTGGTTTTAAGCTATGAGACATGAGTTGAGTTACAGAGCTTGAATTAGTTGAAACAACACACCTTTATAGTGAAAATGGCACAAAAAAAAAACTTGGAGCGACAACAAGAGGATAATAAGCAAAAGGAGGTTAAAATCAAAGATGAAGACACTCCTGAGAGTAGGTTTTATAAAATGCAATACCTTAAAGGGTTGACATGGGTCATGATGTGTACTCACACATTCTCTAGTGCAAGGTGAGTGATTATAATCATATAACAAGGGATAACAAGGATGAACTAGATAAGTTATTAGTTGTGAAGATAAATAAGAGAACATCAAATAACATTGCCATGTATGATGATGTCTTGATGAAAATCTATTAGCAAAGGTGTGGGTTTTACAGTTGTATGAACTCCCTTATTTTGGGAAACCAAAAAAATTATACCAGTGGTTAATGAGTAGAGTCCATGAGGACTTCTTCTATTTTGTTAGGTGACAGATGAGGATCACCATCCCCTTGATTGGGAATTTGACAGGACTTTGGAGTTTGAGCATTAAATTGAGTAGCGACCTCACTGATAAAGAGGTAATAATGGTAATAAGGAAGGTAGTGGGTTACCTCAAGGGAGGGCATGGAATGGATATCGAAAAACTGTAGAAGTACCCAGTGGTCCAGGCAGCAGTGCACTTCCTCACAAAATTAAATAATGACCAAGCAATTGGTCGCAAGTAAATACCTTGTGGCTACACATAGCAAAGAAAATGACTAAAGGTGTAGTTTACAACCTAGTGGGTTTCATTATTGAAACCATCATTGAGGAACCACACGAAGGTGATAAGATAAGTTTCGTTGATGATCATGTTAGCCCTTGTTTTTCTAGAAATTGCAATGCCCAAATGGGGCTAAGGAGAAATCTAGGCAATATCCCGAGGATGAAAAATATCTTGTGGAGAGATTTGAGGAGTATACTTGATATGGAACCATAAGTGGGCCCTTTAAATATAGTTCATAATTGTGGTATGAGCGACTTCATGTCATGTTTGAGGAAGAATGGAGAATACCCAAGGATTTACCTTCGGTATTAGATAAACAGATTACAATTTCTCGTATATAAACATTTTTTTGTTGCACATTTTGGGATGAGGTATGGGAAGTGGATCCTTGGTATAATCTCTATTACACCTTCACCAAGTGTTATTTCTAGGCATCTATACATAGCTTTTCGGATGGGAACCGGTTGATTTTTAATGTAGACAACGTAGAATGTGATTACCACACATTGAGGAAGACTTTTGTTTGTCAGGTAAATCTCCTTAGATTGAAAGATTAATTTTTGATGATATTAATATAAACACAATGATTATGTCCATTGGAAAAAGTTGATTAGCCATTATATATATCTAACTCAAGCCTAGATTGGGAAATGGAAGATATGTGGAGAATGAGTTCAAGCTCCTGGACCACCCAAGGGGAAACATACAGTTGGCACTTTGGAAGATGAGGAACCAATCTCACCCCTTGTTGAAGAAGAAGGAAAGGAAGAAGAACTATAGGAATAAAGTGGTGGTTTGGAGGATAGGTGTAAAAAACACCAAGTTTGCTGCAGGTGAAAAAAGAGAGTGTGAGGTGACCCCTTCATTACAGGAGCCATTTGATGAAGTGTTGGAGACAGGAACTAAGGAGATAAATGTGGAACACTACTGAGGAGCCATAGTTTAAGAGAGTGTTAAGAAGAAAAAAAGTCTCAAAGCATAAGAAATTCACACCCCTTTGAAGGTCACCTAGGACTTCACTTGTGAAAGTTGATCCACAAAAGAAGAAAATGCATAGGTATGTCCCCCACAATGATGGTGAAGATGAGAAATCTGAGGAAAGTGTGTTGAATAATCTAGTACAAATTGAGGATACAGAGGAGATGAAAAATGATGAAGAGGAGTTGAAGGAAATATAGTTGGAAATAGATAAGTGTGATCCTTCAGGTGCACCCCATACTACGTAAATAGGTAAAGGACCAGTGTTAGATTCGGGAGTACATACTCCTAAGGGAAAGCATTCTAGAAATGGGAAGGAGGATGAGACATATGATACTCCATCTATTGGGTACATTGATGACAGACACAAGATCATACATGTGTGGTTCCAAAGCACTTTGGAGCCCAAGGAATTATATGGATGGGAGCTCATGGATGCGGAGATGGCGACCACTCACACAAGGAAATAATTATCATGGATGATGCAGAATCATATGGATAATACTGAATTCGATGTATGTGAGGAATCATGTGTGTCACGTAAACTGAGAAGGCACCTTATTCATGTTATGTAGTTTTCAAAACCATCGTCATGTTTGATGAGCAGGTAAGCAATGCCCTGACTAGAGTATCTGCTGAAGTTACATGCCAAAACATTGATAAAGTGAAAACCATTAGAGCATTGTTGGAGGATAAGAAAGATAAGGACACTGAAATCAATTGCATCATAGATGAATGAGATAAAGTTGAGGTAGAAATGCAAAAATTCTTAAAGTGGTAAAACAAATTGGGGATGAGATTATTGAAAAGTGGCCATATCTGTAGGACAAGGTTACAAAAGAGTTTCCATCTGCCTTACACTATTTGTGAGATAATTCACTTACTACTAGAGGAGGGACCCTTGCACATGTTAAAACATAAGGATGTTGCAGAGGAGGAAGTAAGGGCCAAGGCCACAATTGCAAGAAAAATTATAGGTTATGAGTCCATTTTACAGACTTTAAAGGATGAGCTAAAGAAAGTAGACCTATCATTGACTATGTGCGTGACACATGATGTGATAGTAAAAATTTGGACTATTATTAAGAAGAATTCCTTCAGGAAGAAAAGAATGAAACACTTGGGTGTGTAGAGATACTTTACTCGGTAGAAGCAAAGCATAATGTGCTTAAAGTTTCTCGAGTCCGGAAAAGGAAAGAATCAACTAAAATGGTCTCGAGCATTGCTAATGTTATCATGGTCTTATAGAACAAAGGTGAAAAGAAGACTCATGATGAAATGGCCACCATACTTGTAGACATCCTAGATAAAAAAATGAAGTGTTAATTGATTGGAATGCATTGGAGGAAGAGATTAAGATTGGATATCTAGATTTGATCATGCCAGTAGAAGAGAAGAGCACTAAATAGCTTTTCATTCTTTGGGTGCAGTATTTCCTTTATTATTTCATTCATTATTCTTTATTCATGGAGAGATAAGTTGTGATTTCCCATTACCAAGGGTGGAAGTGAAATTAGTGTAGGGTAATGTTGAGCTGATGTAATACCACTTAAGTATGAAGGTGCAGGAGGATTGGGTGTGCAGTGTCAGGCGCATGAACACACACATAATTAAAGTGGAATAGGGTGTGCTGGGATGGCTTGAAATCAGGAATTAGTTTATTTATAAATTGAAGATAATTATGGAGATAGAGTATAGTGCACGTTTTTAGAAGACTTAAGGAGCACACAAAGGATATTTTGGATGAGTAGAAGATCAAGCACCATGTAGTGTTTTAGAGCTAATAATAAGATTATACTACAATTGTATTGTTAGATAATCTATTATTAGCGAGCTTGCATGCTCTCATATTTATTATGTAAAGGCGCATAGTTATTATTGTCATGTAGCCTATTTTTTAAAGGTACATGGGTGGTGAAGGGAAAGTCACCACCCCTATAAATATGTATTGACTTATGCATGATTGGTTTCATCAATTTGGTAATAGATTTATGTTTTTGGATTATCTACGTGCATGTCTCATGGTGACATTGTTATGCATGTAAGAATCTTATGTGTTTTACAACAATTAATATAATGGATCTTTGTGGCTGGATATTGATTATAGACACATCTGTGAATGGATATTGTATGGTAAAGTTTATCTTGGTTATTGTTTAATTGTTCTTGCATATGGTTAAGATCTAGATCTGGTTTATGCACCTTGTTATACTTAATTATCTTTGATGGATCTGGAATATCTGTTTAATCATGTTAACCCTTGAACAAGATGACATAAAAGAGGGACTTGGTACCCTTACATGTTTTGGGTGAGCACTCAATTTAGGATGATTGATGTGCCAGCAGCCGCTACTTAGGATTTTGGTGGTAAAAACTAGGCTATTTTTTACCTATTATGTGCTTTCCTTCATGGACTAAGACTTTTCATCAAGCATGTGAATGCCTGCGGCATGACCATTTCCATGGTATTAGCCCATCCTAGGGAAGGGATTGTTGATCATATTATTTTATTTTTAAGTAGGAAGTTAACTCTAGCTCTAGAGAAAGAAATTACACTACTACAGAGCATGAGGCATTGGCCATGATCCATGTGCTGCATAAGTTTTGACATTACTTACCTGGAAACACCTTTTATCTTCTCTACAGATCACATGACATTAAATTACTTGGTAAATAATCACATCTTGCAAAGGAACATATGTCGATGAATTTTTTATTTTAGGAATTTGACTTTGCAAGTGTGGTAAAGCCAAGAAAGAGTAATTCTATACCAAACCATTTGTCAAGGATTCAATCGGGAGAGGACACGCATAACATAGAGGATACAATGTTGGATGCATAATTATTCGATTAAATTGCATGCCCTTGGACTTAGAGGATATTGTTGTCTTCTTGAGAATTGGTGTGGCCCCTGAAGGGATGAAGGATTTGAAAAAGAAACAACTTTTCATTCACATCACCCCTATATGTTGATCAGTGGATACCAATACAAACTAGGTCGGGATGAAGTTTTACGTCATTGTGTACTTAAGCATGAGTAGGAAGAAATTATGGAGGAGGCTAATGATGCTATTGCAGGTGGAAATTATGTTGGAGATGCCACCATGCGCAATATTCTATTAGGTAGTCTATGGTGGGAAAAACTATACACATATTACAAATAATATTGTAAGGCATGTGACTCTGTCAAGTGCCTTGGAAAGCCCTGGACATAGAGATGAAATGCAATTAAGGCTGATCGCTAGTGCATAACCATTTGAGAAATGGGCCATTAAATTTATGGGTCCTATTTCCCCACCTACGTGCATGACTCGATTGTGATATATTATAACTTGCATGACTATCTCAAAAGGTGGGAAGAAGTGGCACATACAAAGGAATGTACAACAACTATGGTAGTAAAGTTTATGAGGGAAAATAATATTAGCAGGTATAGATGTCCTTTAAGTTTGACAAGTGATAGGGCTACTCATTTTCTTAATGAGACCATCAAAATATTATTAGCAGAATTTATGGTTGCACACCATAAAACAAAACCTTATCACCCTCAGAAAAATGGAACTTTTGAGGCTTTAAACAAGATATTGAGCCATACGTTGACTAAAATTTGTGATGTTGGGAGAAATTATTGGGATGATAAAGTCTTTGTTGTATTTTGGTCATACAACACAACCTCCAAGAGGTTTAATAAGGCCACACCATTTCAGTTGGTGTTTTTCGCAGAGGATGTTCTACCAGTGGAATTCATGTTACCTCCTCTACGTATTTCATGCACGAAGGAGGTTTAGTGATGAGCAAGCACTTCAAGAACACATTGAAAAATTGATATAGTTGGATGAAATTTGTGTTATAGCATAATGGATTCAAAAGCAAGGAATGGCTAAAGGAAGGCATGACATGATAGACATAATAAGAATAAGAATCTAGAAGTTGGACAAATGGTTTTTCCTTATGACTCAATTTTTTGTGCCACTAGGAAAGCTTAAGGTGCATTGGTTAGGACCATATGTTATATATTATATACTTGATTCAAGCACTTGCTAGTTAGAAGCATTGGTTGGAACAAAGTTTCTTGGTTACTTCAACAAGAGTAGGTGAAGCCCTACTATAAATAAGTCTTCTTGGTGATTTTAATAAGGTAGTATTGCCACTTAGCTTATATTTCCTTAATGTAATTACTTTATATTTGTTTCCATCATCATTGTTATGCTTCGTCAATTTAGTTTTGTGTTTTGTGTAATAAGCATGCTTGCGCATAAGAATCAATTACTATCTAAGTGTAATCATGCGCAAAGGACCATGCATACCCTTAGTGTGGGGTGGAGTATATACTTGGTACATGGACCAAGTGTCAATATTATCGAAGATGGATACACCTACAGAGATTTTGTGAAGGTCCCCGAAATAAAAGTGTGGATTGAGGAAGATTTCTCATAAAAGAAGACCACATATGGATGGACACATAGTGTAACACGAGGTAGGTTGTAGCAGTGGAAACTACTTAGTAAAAGGTGTAGTGGTGGATTACTTTAGTGCGTAGATGTATTCAAAAGGAGGTATATGGCCAAGGAGTAGTAGGTGCACCGAGAAGGCTATGAATGTGGCGCGAGAGAAATCAATGCGGAAAATTGAAGAAATGCCAAGTTAATGTGAAGTACGGTGGTAGGTGGAGAGCAATAAATGTGGAAACTTTTTGAAAATCTATATAAGGTGGTATTGTTAAGTTATTTTCACCTTTGCAATCAAGATAATTCAAGCAATTTGTTGATGAGTGAGCTAGTGAATGAGTGTGAAGTGCAGAGAGATACGAACCAATTGAATTTGTCAGATTTATGGACTAGGGTGATTGTCACTCCATTTGGAGAAGTGTTTGAGCAAATTAGAGGCATGTGAGGAAGAACATTGACATTTAGGGTTTAGATTTGAGCTAGGGCACATAGAGTTGAGTTGTAGAGCTTGAATTAGTTGAAAGAACACACCTTTATAGTGGAAATGACACCAAAAAGAGAACCTAGAGTGGTGACAAGGGGGAAGAAGCAAAAGGAGGTTGAAATCGAAGTCGAAGACACTCCTGAGAGAAATTTTTCTAAAATGTAATACCGTAAGGGGTTTACATGGGTCACGATTGTGACTCAGACATTCGTTGGTGCAAGGTGAGTGATTACAATCATAGAAAAAGGATAACAAGGATGAACCGAATACGTTTTGTTAGTTGTGAAGATAAATAAGAGAACACAGATGACATGGTGTGTACTGATGACATCAACGAAAAGTTGTTGGAAAAGGTGGGGGTTTTACAATTGTATGAACTCCCTTATTTTGGGAAACTAGATAAATTATACCAGTGGTTAATGAGAAGAGTCCATGAGGACTTCTTCTATTTTCTCAGGTGATGGATGAGGATCACCATACCCTTGATTGGCAGTTTGACAGGACATAAGATTTCAGGCATTGAAGTGAGTATTGACATCACTTATAAAGAGGTAATAATGGAAATAAGAAAGGCAATGGGTTACTCAAGGGAGGGTGTAGAATGGATATCTACAAACCACATAAGTACCTAGTGGTCCAGGCACCAATGCACTTCCTCACAAAGTTAAATAATCGGGAGTGGTGGTCAGTAGTAAATACCTTATGGCTACACATATAAAATAAAATGATGAAGGTGTAGTTTACAACATGGTGGGTTTTATTGCTGAAACCATCATTGAGAAAGCCCACAAAGGTGATAAGATAAGTTTCAGTTACGCAATCCTATTAGCACTTGTTTTTTTAGAAATTAGAGTTCTCGATGATCCTAAGGACAAAGTTTGGCAATATCCCGAGGAGAAGAAATATCTTGTGGATATATTTGAGAAGTATACTTGTAATGGAACCATGAATGGACCCTTTAAAAAGAGGGAATAATTGTGGTATGAGAAACTCCACATCGTGTTTTAGAAATAATGGAGAATACCCAAGGATTTACCTTCATTATTAGATAAACAGTACAATTTACAAGTATATCAACATTTTTGTACTACACATTTTAGGATTAAGGACTAGAAGTGTATCCATTGGTATAAGCTACCTTATGCCTTCACCTCACATTATTTCTAGGAATCTACACATAAGTTTTCATATGCTACTGGTTGATTTTCAATGTAGACAAGGTAGACTGTGACTACCACACATTGAGGAAGACTTATGTTTATCCAAGTAAGTCTGCATATATTGAAAGATTAATTTATGATGATATTAATATGAAGGTAATGAATCTTTATATTGGGGAAAGTGGGGCAGCCCTTATGTATATCCAACTCAATCCCAGATTGGAAAATGAAATATATGTGGATAATGAGTTCAAGCTCTTTGGACCACCCAACAGAAACATACTGAGTTGAAACCATAGAAGATGAGGAACCAGTCTCACCCCTTATTGAAGAAGAAGGAGAGGAAGAAGAACTGTAGGAAGAAAGTGGTGGTTTGGAGCATAGGGGCATAAAACACCCAATTGTAGGTGAGAAAATAGAGCGCGAGGTGACCCCTCAATTGTAGGAGCTAGTTGATGAAGTGTTGGAGACAAGAACTATGGAGATAAATGTGGATGCAGACTACTAAGGAGCCATAGTTTAAGAGAGTGTTAAGAAGAAAAAAGGCTTAGAGAATGAGAACTTCACATCCCCTTCGAAGGTCACCTAGGACTTCACTTGTGAAGGTAGAGCTAGAAAATAAGAAAAGGCATAGGTATGTCCCCCGTAAAGATGATGAAGATGAGAAGTGTTAGGAAAGTGCACTAAATACTCCAAAGTACATATTGAGGATCTGAGATGAGCCTTGGGAAGAGGATTTGAAGGAAATGGAGCTGGAAACAAATAATGGTGAGCCTTCAAGCATGCCCCATACTATGAAAATTGGTAAATGACCATTGTTAGATTCAGGAGTACATACCGCTAAGGAAATCATTCTAGAAACTAAAAGGAGGATGAGACATATGAGACTCCATCATTGTTGGGTACGTTGATGAACCAAGAAAGATTATACATGTGTGGTTCCAAGGCACTTTGGAGCCCAAGGACTTATATGGATGGGAGCTCATGGATGTGGATATGGCGACCACTCACACAAGGAAACAATTATCATGGATGATGCAGACTCATATGGATGAGCCTGACTTTGATGTATGTGAGGAATCATGTGTGTTGCGCAAACTGAAGAAGGCACCCCATTCACACAATGTAGCAATCAAACCCATTTTCATGTATGATGAGTAGGTAAGAAACACCTTGACTAAAGTATTTTCTGAAGTTACACACCAAAACATTAATAAATCGAAAACCATTAGAGAATTGTTGGAGGATAATAAAGATAAGAACACTGAAATCAAGAGCCTCATAGAGGAATGAGATAAGGATGAGGAAGAAACGTAGAAAGTTCTTAAAATGGAATAAAAAATTGGGGATGATATTATTGAAAAGAGGCCATAGATACAGGACAAGGTTACAAAAGAGTTTCCATCCACCTTACACTATTTACGCATGACAGTTCACCTACTAGTGGAGGTGGGACCCTAACACATGCCAAAACTAAAGGATTCTACAGAGGAGACAGAAAGGGCCAAGGTCACAATTCCAAGAAAAATTATAGGTTATGAGTCCATTTTGTAGACTTCAAATGTACCACCTCTAACATGGTTGATATCTATGACGAATTTTGTTTTTGAAGTTTCAAACGTTGACATGTGATTCTTGTTGAAGATAGTGTACTCTTGTGAATCAAGAAATCATGTTTGTTGTAGATAATATGTTATCTTTTGAAATAGGTACAATTCTACCATGTTTATGTTGAATAGAAAATGAATTAATTCATCTCTTCTTATCCTGAATAATTCACTACTTGGGAAATAAGAAATTGATTGAGTTAAACTAATTCTTGAGTCTTTGTTGCACTCGAATTTGTTCTTCAGTTTTCATAATTTTTGGATGCAAAACAACAATGCCTTAGATCAATTTAAATGATACAAGGTCTACATCTAATTCATGACTTTGTGGTCATATTGACCAAGTTGGATAGATCATGTGATCTGAATTCGACTATCTTGAAGTCGCGAATGGTCTCTGATTCATTCTTCGTATGGGATCTTGGAAGATAATATGAATATTCTTTGGTAAGTTTGGGATGTAATTATTACTATAAACTAGGAACCTAATTAAACTATGTTCCATAAATTGGTAACCCTATTCTAAAGTTGTAACCTATTCTAAGTTACTATGTTCTTTTATTAATGTGTGATGTTAATAATTAAAGGACCTAAGACTAAAACCTTAGACTTAGACACTGGGGACATGAGTTAGTTCCTAGACTAATGTTGAACTTAACCTAATGTTGGCTAACTGAAAGGGGCCTAAGAACAACATAAATATGGGGGAAGGTCAGTGGCACCAACCTTTAGGAATTTATGAGGAATTAAAGACATGTTTATCTCTTTGAAGTTGCAAAATTTGGTGAATGCATAAAAATTGATAGGTAGTCTAGTTGGCACCTCCTCTGCCAAAGTGTTAGTTGCATGCATTTTTGAATTTAGATATAGCCACATACAAGTTAGTAGTGGCAAGAGATGTGGAAGGACTGTCGGTCCTGTTTGGAATTTAATATTTTTGGAAATGGAGAAAAACCGCCTAGGAAGGAGGAAGATGGAAAGAAGAGTGGTTTCAGATTTTGTTTTGGTCATTTGGTCTTTTTCAAGCTTTAGCTCTGCATGTGTTTTTTTCTCTTCAAACCTACAGTTCAAATCCTTGCATGAATGTTTTACCTTTCATGGTGCTAGAAAATGAAAATAGCATTGTGGAGCTATAAGAGGAAAATAGCACTGTGGAGCTATAAGAGGAAGTAGAGAAGGTTTTGAGGAGATTTTTGGTGTTTGTGGGAAGGATTCAAAGGTTTGCATGGATAATTTCTATGAAAACATGAAGATAGAGCTCTATCAAGCATGATAGGACCTATCCATTAATTCTTTTGCTTTTACTTAAGTGCTTCATAAAAACAACTTTGTTCTTTGTGGAAATATTTTTGTTTTGTTTTTATGATTGATTATTCTTTCTTCAATGGTGTTTGTTTTGTTTCTTTTGATTCAACTGGTTCTTCATTTTTATAATAAAATATGGAAATGTGAACTTGCACTGCAATGCTTGTTTGTTTGTAAATTTGGACCTTCATGTTATTGGAGCAAGTCTATGTGATTCTCCATTGAGTGATTGAAAACTTATGTGGAGGTTTTAAATACTATTAACAATTGCATGACTCGTGAAAATTTGTAGATCTTAACAAGCATGCCTCTTTACTATTTTCGATAGGAATCTAGCTTGAAGGAATATTAATTTTTTTGCTTTATGTCATTGATTAGGTTGTTCTCGAGCTCTTCGTTTTGAGTTGTTTTATTTATAATAAAAGTTGAGACCATCATTTTTCTCAACTTGTTTCATGACTATAATTTCTTCTTGCATGGAATGCCCAGTATGTGTTTAGATATGGAAAATATCTTATTGGGTATCATATCAAGTCTTCTCTCATTTTTTTGAAAGTGTATAGGAAAGAGTGTTTGAGAAAGTTGGTCTACAGTGCATTTGAGTATTATTTGTATTCTCTTAAACCAACTCTAGGATTTTGATACCTTTTTGATCTTTTAGATTTTTGGATATTCTCTCTAAATCGTTGGTTGTTAAACTTTTGTGAAAGGAAGTGGCTCAAATGATCTTTCTCTTCTTTTGATTTATTAATTAAGAGTTCTATGTGGGACTAACTAGAACTGGATCTGGGTTACTCTCCTATCCTTTCTTTTGTTGAGATTTCTAAGTTATTGAAATGATACTTTATTATTCAATTGAATAAGTGAATGGTGGTTTTAATTTTGTGTGGAGGAAGGAAATATGGTTTTTATTTTAGTATGTTTTTTTGTTCTTCGTTTGGATCATTTTGGTCATCCAACTCTAAATTACATTGGTGTCTCAAGTTTGAGCTTGTTGATCTTTTTGGGAAATTCAAATTTGTTTCTACCTTTCTCTTGAAGTAGTTTGTTACCTTTTTGTTTTCGCCCATGTTTACAAGGATTGGTTGATTAGTTTGAGAAATTGGGAGTGGTTGAGGATTCCTCCTTATCGTGCTTTAATGCCCTAGCAATTTTTTATAAAGGGAGGTTTTGTTGATTTATTTTTCTCTTTCGAGTTATTCCAACATTGGGGTTTTGGAAACCAAACCGACACGATGTATAATTGTTTTCTTTTCCCTATGTAACTAATATGTTGGCTAGAATCTTTGAGATACTTTTATATCCTTGAGACTATTGTGTTGATGAGTCTCTTCAGGACGTGGTTGACATTTTTTCTTCAAATCGAAAATGTTATTTACTCATTTCCTTTATAATCAAAGAAGAATCAAATCATAACATTGTATATATTTCCCCGGAAATACGCATGAAGAATGGAATCAAAGAAAATCAAATCCCGACATTCCCAAGGTGCCTTTGAAGTGGCACACGACAATGGATGTCGATAGGGAAAAAAGTGGCGCCACGCTTGGCGCACTGCAATGGGATGCGACAAAAAGTAAACGGAAAGTTCGCCCTTGGCGCCGAGAAATGGCGCACAACACATGAGGCGCCAGCCGACACAGGAAAAGTTGCACCCTTGGCGCACAGAAATGGCGCACAACACAGACTGTCGACACAGGAAAAGTTGCGCCCTTGGCGCACAGAAATGGCGCACAACACAGACTGTCGACACAGGAAAAGTTGCGCCCTTGGCGCACAGAAATGGCGCACAACACAGACTGTCGACACAGGAAAAGTTGCGCCCTTGGCGCACAGAAATGGTGCACAACACAGACTGTCGACATAGGAAAAGTTGCGCCCTTGGCACACATAAAGGGATGTCGACACACATATGGATGCGCCAAGGCGCACCTTGAGGCGCTTGACATTACGAATGGCCGGACAGAAGCAGACCACAGCGCGAGATATTCAAATGGCCATAACTTTTGGTGGGAGCTCGGATTCATGCAAGGTTGGACTTTACGGAAAGCTTACGAGGTCCTCTGTCCAACTACATTTGGATATCTTTAATTGGATGAGAAAAAATTCTTAAAAATGAAAAATACAGTTAGCCACTTTTGGGGGTCATTTAGGGTTCTCACCTACCACCATAATGAGATGATTAAATACGGTTTGGAGGTGGTTAGGGCAGATTTGGAATTCCTCTCTCTTCTCTCTCTCATTCTTCCTATAAATTGTAAGGAGAGGCTTCTTTTAAAGTGTTGTTCATTCTTTTGCTCTGCCTGCCTCCTTCTTTTCTTCTCTAGGGTTGAAAATGGAGTTCGAGCCTCCTCCCTACTCTGTAATGGCGTTTTTGCCTTTTACTAATGGAATGATGTTACTGTGCAAACTTAAGAAGCAACAAAACGTGTTTTGTGATGCATCATCCATCCTTTCTCGTTTTTGCTTGTTTTCTTCTTGCCTCTCTTCATTGCATGTATCATGTGCATGTTTGAACGTTCACTGCGAGATCTGGAGGCTGTGTTCATGGTTTTGGGACATTTTACGTGTGAAATCTATCCTTGGGCTTGTGATGCATCTGTCCATCCTTCCCATTGCTCACCTCTCTTTGTCCCATGGCAGTTTTGATAGATGTTCAACATTCTCCTTCTACGGTGTATCACCGTTTTAGTGTAGGCTTTTTTGTTTTTCCTTCTCTCTCTCTCTCTGTCTCCTTGGCATGGTTAGATTAGGATTAGATTAGCTTGCTGTACTTTGGAATAGCTTGTGGCGGAGTAGTTTAGGAGCGAGGAACCAGCCTTCTCTGGAGATTCCTCTCTCGGTTTTACAAGTCCCACGCTTGAGAGAGGTTTCCATGTTGTGCAATCACTTGGATGCACGAACATCAACCTAGAAGCGATGTGCGTCGAGTCTTTGTGATTTTGCATCAACAGTTTTGGCACGCCCGGTGGGACCTTAGAGGTCTTTCACTTCATCTTTTGCAGGTTGATGTGTTCCTGTGAAGATTTCAGCCTTTGGAGGCACTTGCAAACACATCTGGCGACTCCATCTGGTCAACAACCCATCTCTGAAGTTGCAGACCTTCCTTTCCATTCATTTTCATTCATTTTCCATTCATCCTTCTTTCCATCTCTTTCATTCTTTCCCATTCCATGAGGTTGTGCAATCATGACTTCATTTCCATCATGGATTTCATATCAACAACAGCAGTATATTCCACCTCCAACAGGTTTTACAAATCCTCAGATCAAAGCATGCATATTCATATATGAGCAGCGGTGCAAAGTCGGTTTGGCTATGGAGCTTTCAAGAGCAAGAGTATGCATATAATGAAGACAATCGAGATGCAAGATGCTGGTCTGTTGGAGAAAATCCAAAAGATGGAGGTAAACATAGTGCAGTCCAGGGCTCAAGCACAAATGAAAGCTTTTGGAATCGGTTATGGAGCACCTTGTCCATGGGTGGGACCTTTTCCAAGGCATTCTGACCCTCGGGAGAAGCTGGACTTCATGATAAAGATGCTGCCCCAACTTGCACAATGATGGGCGAGCGAAGAGATAGAGGCCTACAGACTTGTTGTTGAACAACCTTGTCAATGGGTAAGTTCTACACCATCATCTGGTTTTTCTCTTTCCATTACTCAAGCAGCACCATCTCATTTAAACTCCCCATCTGCTGTCCCATGTGTTGAATCCATCCCTCCATCCCCTAGTCTTCCACCCCATCTCGATTCTTCTTTCCTTTTCCCTTCCAAACAGTCATCCCCTCCACAAGAGCTAACAGAAATACCCCCTCCTCCAAAGAAACAAGAGGTTTCACTGCCTCCACCACCACAAAAAATTGTAAAATCGGTTGAGTTTCAACCCATTCCTCCTTTTGCATTCCCAATTCCATGTGGGGAAGAAGAAATTGAAAAAATCAGTCATCAAGGACAGCAAGAGGAAGAGCCAGGAAAAGAAGAAATGATTAAGAGCTTAGTAAGTTTGGCTCTTAAATTTGGAATTGAAAAGATCCCTTTGCTGGTAAAGCCTACAGAAGAGGCTAAGGTTGAACAAACGGTGGTTAAAACTGATTTTGTGGCAGCAGAAGAAGAGAAAAAGGAAGAAAGCTCCGAAGAAGATCTTGCAGCCCCAACTTGTCCTCTAGAGCAGCAGATTGAAGAGTTTGACTTAAGAAACTTCATGCTGGAGGAAGAGTTATATCAAGATCAAGATTGCCTTCGACTAGTAGAGGAAGGAGAAGCTGCTCCAAAGGCAAAAGAAGAGGAGCACATCCTAGTTGTGGAGGAGAAAAGTGCAAATCCAAGGGCTTTGAGCACAAAGCGGGCTACAGGAGAACCTTCATTTCTTCTTTCTACTTCACCTCTCCCAAGTTCTAGTACTGAAGAGGAGTTTGATCTCTCAAACTCAATATTGGAGAGTGAAGGAAACCATGGTGGTCAAGTTGCAGATCAAGAGGACACCATGGAGGAAGTTGAACACGAGCAGCAGGACAGCAATGAGGCAGTTTACCTGTCAGATTTGGAGGACTGTTTTGATGGAGAAGAACCGGTTGAGTTTTCACCATTCTCTCTTTCATCATCCACATTCCAAACACAAGAATCTGCTGTCATGAAGGAGAGCTTTCATTTGCAGCAGCCTGCATCTTACAGCAGCTCTTTGGAATCAAAATTGGAAGATTCTAATCTTCCCTGTTCTTCATTGGAGGAAGAGAAAGGACAAAAGAATTTCACCATTTCTTCACGTCATCCATCTCGGAGGGTCTACAAGAAGACTCCATTTTTGGAGTTGAAAATCAGAGCTATGGGCATATCAAACGGACCATACCTTGCCCAATCAGGTATTTGGCTTCATTGGAGCCAAAGGAGAAAACCTGACCAGTCATGCTTGCTTGAGCATGAGGTGAGCTACAAAGTACCAAGGATCAGTTTGCCATACCTCTTCCAATCAAATGCGAGCAACTAAAAGAGGTATTGGATTTTGATTGATACCTTGATGATTTGGATAGAAGACCAACTTCTTGTTGATTTTCCATCCATCAAACAGCCATGATCGTGCAAATCAATTGCATGGCTGCCAATTTTGAAGAAAGGAAGCTATTTTGCACAACCGGTTGCAGGGTTTGTTTAGCTTGCCTTTGCTTCCAGTTAGAGTAGAGTAGGTAGGCTTGCTTTCAGCAGAAGAAGTGCTTGTGCACACTCTGCATGTTCCATTTGGGACATGTATGATTTTCAGTTTTGTACATAGTTTTGGTGTTGCTGGTTTTGCTCTTGCACAGTTCTTTTCAGTGGCATTTTGGTGAGAACAACTCCATGTCCGATGGGTTTCAAGTGACTCAGAAGGGAAGTTTTCAAAGTTCAGATATCAAGTTGGTTTCAGGTTATTGCTTATGACTCCATGCCCAATGGATTGCTAAAAGGCCACTGATCTTCTACCTAGCAGGCAGGTGATCCCATTGAGTCGCCAAATTGTTGTATATATTTCCCCCCCGGGTAAATACAGACAACAGAAGAATATAGAAATCAAAGAAGATCAAATCCCTGACATTCCCAAGGTGCACAGAAGTGGCGCATGACAATGGATGTCGATAGGGAAAACGGTGCGCCCAAGGCGCAGAAGTGGCGCACGACAATGGATGTCGACACGAGGAAAAAGTGCGCCCTTGGCGCCTTATGCGCACGAAAAATGGCGCACGACGAGGAAAAGTTGCGCCCTTGGCGAAATTTGACACGACACAAGAAAAGTTGCGCCCTCAGGCACGAAATGGCGCACAATGAGGTATCGACACGGGAAAAGTTGCGCCCTTGGCGCACAGAAATGGCGCACAAATGGAGTCGACACAGGAAAAGTTGCGCCCTTGGCGCACAGAAATGGCGCACAACACAGACTGTCGACACAGGAAAAGTTGCGCCCTTGGCGCACAGAAATGGCGCACAACACAGACTGTCGACATAGGAAAAGTTGCGCCCTTGGCGCACATAAAGGGATGTCGACACACATATGGATGCGCCAAGGCGCACCTTGGCGCTTGACATTTCGAGCGCGCGGCGGGAAGCGAGACCACAGCGCGAGATATTCGAGATATTCAAATGGCCATAACTTTTGGTGGGAGCTCGGATTCATGCAAGGTTGGACTTTCTGGAAAGCTTACGAGGTCCTCTATCCAACTACAACTGGATATCTTTAATTGGATGAGAAAAATTCTTAAAAATGAAAAATACAGTTAGCCACTTTTGGGGGTTATTGGGGTTCTCACCTACCACCATAATGAGATGAATTAAATACGTTTGGAGGTGGTTAGGGCAGATTGGAATTCCTCTCTCTTCTCTCTCTCATTCTTCCTATAAATTGTAAGGAGAGGCTTCTTTTAAAGTGTTGTTCATTCTTTCTGCTCTGCCCTCCCTTCTTTTCTTCTCTAGGGTTGAAAATGGAGTTCGAGCCTCCTCCCTACTCTGTAATGGCGTTTTTTGCCTTTTACTAATGGAATGATGTTCTGTGCAAACTTCTGAAGCAACAAAACGTGTTTTGTGATGCATCTGTCCATCCTTTCTCATTTTTGCTTGTTTTCTTCTTGCCTCTCTTCATTGCAGGTATCTGTGCATGTTTGAACGTTCACTGCAGATCTGGAGCTGTGTTCATGGAGTTTTGGGACATTTTACGTGTGAAATCTATCCTTGGGCTTGTGATGCATCTATCCATCCTTCCCATTGCTCACCTCTCTTTGTCCATAGTTTTGATAGATGTCCAACATTCTCCTTCTACGGTGTATCACCTATCAGTTTTAGTGTAGGCTTTTCTTTTTTTCCTTCTCTCTCTCTCTCTGTCTCCTTGGCATGGTTAGATTAGGATTAGATTAGCTTGCCTGCTTTGGAATAGCTTGTGGCGGGTAGTTTAGGAGCAGGAACCAGCCTTCTCTGGAGATTCCTCTCTCGGTTTTACAAGTCCCACGCTTGGAGAGAGGTTTCCATGTTGTGCAATCACACTTTGGATGCAGAACATCAACCTAGAAGCGATGTGCGTCAGGGGTCTTTGTGATTTTGCATTGTCTAGTTTGGTTTTAGACTATAACCACTATGACTTTTCTGCATTTGATAGTGGTTGGTCAAAACTTGTGTGTGGATCTAAATGATTAGCTCATGTTACTTTGGCTTTCGATTGCTATAGAAATGCAGTTGTTAGGATTGTAGAGTGTTAGTTATGATTTTTCCTTGAGTGGAACTTGAAATTAACTCACTCAGGTCTTTTAGAGTATAGCTTCCAAGAGCTAACCTACTTTTTAATTGATTAATACTTATTTCTTGGGAACATAGAGATATAATCTTAATCAATCCAAATGTAACCTCTATGTTGAGCATGAAATATTCATGATTTTCTAAGGGATTATAATTATGTTTGGTCTGTCAATTCCTTCATGTATTGATTTTGATGCTCTCTTAAAATAGCAAAAAGTATACCTATTCAGATGGTAGATTTTGTATCTAGTATTAATTCTTGAAAAGTTAGAACTAGATGATAGGAGGATCTTATTTTGGAAATTGAATGATAAGGTAAAGTTAGGATGAAATATGAATTTTCCTTTTTGTAATTCGTTGTTTTATTTTCGGCATGTTGAAATGAGTTTTATGATGAAAATTTAGGGTTGATAGGTTGATTAAATAAACCTTACTTTAGGATTAGAAACTTTAAAACATATCTCTCTTCTTCTTGGATTGTATTCTTTTATGGATAAGTATTTCTATTTATATGGTTGTGTTTTTCAGAACTATTTTATAAATAGCAGATTTCTTTTATGAAATAGTTAGTTAAAAGTACAACCTTTTAATGTTATAGTGCTTAACATGCTCAGTTCAAATGAGTTGACCCGTGATAGGAATTTTGCAGATGGATTTCATAAAAGATGAAAGGAGAAATACATATAGAAAGTTACATCTATTTTACTAAAGAAATTGTATCTTTATTATGATGATATGTGGCATCATTACTTGAGATGTACTTGTCAGAAAAGAGATTTGTAATAAAACTAGTTTTATATTGTTGTTATGACACTTTGTAATCTTTGAAATACTTCTAGATTCAGTGAATGTATCACTCCTTTTTTATGAATAAATGATGTGATGATTTTTTATTTCTACCTTATAGAAATACCTTCTTTGGCATAGATTGTGGGGTATTATTAAGTAATATCATAAATGAAGGAGAGCAGTATATGTATTTTAGAGCTATGGAAATTGGAACTTAATAGTTCTTATATTATAAAACTATGAGTTGTGAATATGAAATCTTAGTTGGTTGTTCTCAAATAAAAGAGATGCAACTAATAAGTTGAATAAGTAGATCTTTAAACAATATAAAGAACTATGATTGATTTATATAGATGTGTGTGTGTGTGTGAATTATGGATGTATTTGGAACATATGAAATCAATTTTCATAAATGGACATTAGTCCATGATATAGGAAAAATGATAATTCTGCTACGATCAATCATTGGGATATAATTTAAGAACTTGTTTAAAGTGTTATGAATGTTGTAAGTAAATGGTTGCATGTGTACTTCCTTAGGCAGATTTCCTTAATCATAAATTGGAATGCTTTGAAAGGATTTAAATATAATTTAGACTTCATCTCCATGAATTCTAAAATAAAAAAGGTTTATATGGAACTTATTTAAGCTAGGGCTGAAATAAGTAAGGAACTAATTAACTCACTATCATAGCTATAAGATATATTATGTCATTACATGATAAAATTTGTTTCATTTAATTATAAACTTTAAGATTTACTTGAATGGTTAGGAAGTATATTTTACCTACATACCTACTTCTCATGTAACTTCAACTTGCAACCTTATAGGTTAAATGACCTAGTTGAATCTTTAGGCGTTGCTGTAATTAATCTTTAATGAAGTGATTAAGTGGGACAATAACTTTAAGATATGTTTTTTTAGTTGAGGAAACACGGTTGGTTTTTGATACACATCAACTGTAACATAGTACCTTCGTAATGACAAGAGTTATTATGAGGATACTATGATGCAGTTGATATGTCTCAACACCCTTCATAGTTATTTGAACTTGACTGACATAATCGTTTGGCTAGATCACGGTTCTTCGTTTACAAGGATGGGAACATGATCTAGTGTCCTCTGGTCAACTCACATTGACTTATGATAACTAGACATACCCAATTGATGTAAGTCGATTGAGTATGTCCATGTAGCCTTAGTCAGTCACACGAGTAGTCTTTCACACTAGGGAATATTGTTAACCTTATCTAGGGTGAAACCTTAAATCAAATGGGACTGACATAAGTCAGAAAGACCACTCTAGATAATAGAACAAGTGTGGTGAGGGACTTATTCCATTTGATGAGTATGTCATCTAGGAATGTAAACATGATAAACATGTTTAAAATATTTGGCCAAAGTATCGCAAGTTGTTGGTTGCGTTGTCCTATGTCACCTAGTTTAAGAAGCGGGATTTCACCGAATACCAATAAAAATATTTAGATATGCCTCTTAAACATAACACTTGGGTACCCCTAATAGGTAAAGGAACCAAGTATACATTGTATACACATTATTGAGTTAACATGAGAGATCGGTTTAATACCGAGTCATGAAATGAGAGATCAATGTTTCACCGAGTCATTTATAGATGCATATGATTTTTATTATGATATGGATTAGCATTGGAATGTGTGTTCTAAATTATGTTAATTTAGAATAGAGAACATTATATAAAAAAATATTTAAAAATCCTTGTTTCTAAAGTCTTAAAATGGGAATGTTACATCTTGGTATCAAAGCTGAAGGTTACAACTCTTGGACCTATTGAGTCCATAATCTAATGAAAACTTAATTTTATTGTTAATGAAAATGGTTAGAACAAGGGGGAATGATGTAAACAACCCACCTCTAGGTGGAGAGGTAGCTACCGCACAAAAACTTGATGAGATCCTTGCTGCCCTATTGGACACAAGAGATCATTTGGCTGTACTTGAACAATAAGTTATGGGTAATGAGGAGGAAAGAAGATGCTAGTAATAACAATCAACCACCTCCTGTGGACAACGCTAATGTTGGAAATTTGGGCATTGATAATAATAATGCTGCAAATGTACCCAATTAGCCTAAAAATAAAAAGGCAAGATTGGTAGTTGAACTCACAAATGACATAAAAGGATAAGTCCACCAAAGTTTGATGGCACTACACTGGGGGATGGAGCTGAGAATTGGCTCAACAAAATGGAGAAGTTCTTTGTAATAAGGAACTTCTCAGAGGAAACTAAAGTAGTATGGGGAGCTTATCAAATTTCCCATGAGGCATCTTTCTAATGGGACAATGTAAGGCTAAACTAAACATTGATGAAACAAACATCACTTGGGATCAATTTAAGAATTATTTTAGGAAACGTTGGTTGCCACAACTTTATTATGATTAGAAGATGACTAAATTTTAGAACTTAACTCAGGGAAAGTTAATTGTAACAGAGTATTGGGAGAGGTTCAAGAAGCTTCTTAAGTTCATACCTCGGTATTAAACTGACGAGAAGCTCAAGATACAAAAATTCATTATGAGATTAAACCCTATCATAGCGGCTGAGGTATATGTTCATATCCCAACTACCATAGAAGGGGTTTTGGAAAAGGCCATTTGGTAGGAAAGCAAATTGAAAGCAATTTCGCACATAAGGAAGAAAACAAAAATAACACTATTTATTCTTCATCTCTTGCACCCAAAAATGGGGCATGGAAGAAGTTTGGTACCAAAAATAATTTTTTTGCTGATAATAGTAAGAAAAAAATAGCAAATAAACTTGTTACAAATGTTGAAACAATTTCGTTAAGAACAATAATAATGGACATAAGTCCTATGGAGGACAAAACAACAATTTCAAGGCTAGAAATAAATTTGAACCTAAAAGAGGACCTGTAGGGGGATGCTACAATTGTGGCAAGGATCATTATGCAAATTAGTTCCCTCTAAGGAAGGATGATAGCAATCAGCAACATAAGATACATGTTGCAAGGTGGTGATAAGCGAGATGAAAAGCAAGTTATGCCTATAAAAGTGCCGGTAAATTATTTGGTATACATGTTACTATAATTTTTATACTGGAGCTATTGAATGCTTTATTTCTAGTAAATTAGCTGCAAAACTAAAAATAAAAGTTGGAAAAATGGAAAAATCTTGGGTTGTACATTATGGAAATAATGTTGTCCACATAGTTAGTAAGTGTCTTTTTGGAGCAGTCCTAGACTTGCCTAGTTTTTCCACTGAAGTTGATATTTATGTTTCTCCTTTGGGGTCTTATGATGTAATAATAGGTGTTAACTGGCTTACTAAACATAAAGAAAAATTAGATTGTTTTGAAAAACACATTAGTTTTCTTGATGATCTGCAGAAAACAATCAGACATTCAAGGGATAAAACAAGAGATTTCAGTTAGGAAATTATCATCTATGCAACTTAAAAAGGCCAAAAACAAAGATTACACCTTGTATGCAATAAAAATTCTGAAATAGCTGAAGGGCATAGTGATTTCTTGGAAAAATATTTGTTGTTAATAGACTTCAATGTTGTGTTTCGGAAGAACTTACGGTCTTCTTCCCAAACAAGAGTTTGATTTCACAATTGAGATCAAACTAGGAACTTGACCTATTTCCAAGGCACTATATCGAATGACTACCATTGAATTGGTAGAGCTTAAGGCACATATTTACAAGAACTGTTGTCCATGGGTTTGATAAGACTGAGTTTCTTACCTTGGGGAGCACCAATAATTTTTGTGAAAAATAAATATGGAACACTTAGGATGTGTATTGATTATAGGATGTTAAACAAAGAAACAATCAAAAATAGATATCCACTTCCTAGAATTGATGATCTATTTGATCATATGTGTGGTGCATCAATATATTATAAGATAGATCTTTGTTCTAGGTATCACCAGTTAAGAATCAAATATGAAGACATTCATAAAACAACCTTTAGGAAAAGGTATAAACATTATGAGTTTATAGTTTTACCTTTCAGTTTGACAAATGCACCTATAGATTTTATGAATAATATCTTTCAAGAATACCTGGACAAGTTTGTACTTGTATTCTATAAGATATTCTTATCTATTCTAAAAGCATTGATGAGCATCATGAGCATTTGAAAATAGTACTTGAAATCTTAAGAAAAATAAGATTATATGGTAAGTTGTCCAAATGTTCTTTTTATGAAACAAAAGTGCACTATTTAGGACATGTCATAAGTAAGGATGGAATAGTAGTTGATCCATCAAAGATTATTTCCATAACTAAGTGGCATGCACCTAAAAATGTACATGAAGTTAGAAGCTTCATGGGGCTTACTTTGGTTACTATAGAAAATTTGTTAAGGACTTTTCAAAAGTCGTTGCACCAATAACTTCATTACAAAAGAAAGATAAGAAATTTGTATGGAGTGATAAATGCGGATCAATTAACATTTGCACCTATTCTTGTTGTACCCGATCCGGATAGAAACTTTATGGCAATGATTACGAGATGCTTCCGGAGAAGGACATAGATGTATTTTGTTACAAAATGAACATGTTATAGCATATGAGAGCAGAAAACTCAAGTTACATGAGTTGAATTATGCTCCCCATGACCTAGAGCTTATTGTCATAGTTCATGCACTTCAAGTATGGAGACATTATATTTTAGGAAGACATTTTGAATTAAAGACTAATCATCTTGGGCTGAAGTATATTTTCACTTAGCCAAATCTGAATGCAAGACAACGAAGATGGTTAGAGTTTTTGTCACAATATGATTTTGACATAAGTTACATAAAAGGAAAAGAAAACAGAGTGGTAGATGCACTAAGTCATAGGAAACATATTTCTACACTTATAACTTTGAGAACTCAGTTTAAAGATGAGGTAAAAAGTATCATGGAATCTGATTTTTACTTTTAGCAGGTAAAAACAACACTTACTGCAGATCCAAATGACGTAAGATATAAAGGTTTTCACTTCGATAATGAAGGAATTTTGAGATATGATAAGTGGGTGTATGTACCTTCGGGAAATGAGTTAAGGAAAAATTTGATGATGGAATTTCATAATTCACCTTACTCAAGACATCCTGGTATTACAAAAATGCTTTCTGATGTAAAAAAAAAAAAATTGGAAACAAATGAAGAAAGACATAACAGATTTTGTAACACACTACTTAGAATGTCAGCATGTTAAGGCTGAGCATATGCACCCAGCTGGTTTATTGTATCCTTATAGCATACCACAATATAAGTGGTAGGTAATTAGCATGGATTTTTTTCAGGGTTTCTATGTCAAGAAAAAAATCATGATTTTATTCTAGTTGTTGATAAACTGACAAAAGTAGCACATTTTATTGTTAGTAATCTTAAGGATAATTCACCTGTTTTAGAAAAAATATTTTGAATGAAATTTTCAGATTGCATGAAGAACACGAATTGATTATATCAAATAGAGACCCTAGAATGACATCTCGATTTTGGAAAACACTTAATGCAACCTTAGGAACAAAACTAAATTTTAGTTCCACATACCATCCAGAAATGATGGTCAAACTGAGAGAGTTAATCAAGTTTTGGAAGATATGTTATGAATGTACTACATGGATCAATAGTACAAATGGGAAGAATACCTTCCTTTAGTTGAATTTTCATACAATAATACATATCATGCCTCTTTAAAGATGGCACCTTTCAAAGCATTATATGGAAGGAAATGCAGAACCCTAGTTAGTTGGGATAACATTGAAGACAGAGAGGTAATTGGACCGAAATCCTTACTGAAATGGAACAACAAGTTAAAATGATTCATGAATGTTTAAAATAAGTAGCAGATAGGAAAAAAAGTTATGCAGATATGAAAAGGGTTGATAAGAAATTTGAACTTGGTGAAAATGTCTTTTTACGGGTTAAGCCTAAAAAGAGTTCTATAACCTTTGGCAAGGTAGCCAAATTATCACCTCGTTTTGTGGGACCTTTCGAGATTATTGAAGTAATCAATCCTGTAGCTTATCATTTAACATTACCCCTATTTTTTCACAAATGCATGATGTTTTCCATATTTCTTTGCTTAAGAAATATGTTTTAGATTTATCACATGTGTTAAATTGGGATTCCTTAGAGGTCTAAGACCTAGGAATAATTATGGTTGAACCCATAAGAGTGTCTGGAAACTCACCATTTGCACTTACAAAATCATGAAATTAGTCAATGTAAGGTTCAGTGGGACCAATTTAATGAAGAAAGTGCAACATGGGAAAACCTTGAGGACATGAAAACTACTTTTCCTCATTTATTTGAACAGAATTAGTTCTGTTGATTGATAACAATTAAAGACTTTTTTAACTTATCAATAATTCTACCAATTTTGGGTAGGTACTATATTCATTAGTACTGAAACAACTATTTTAATGCTGTAATAAATTATGAAAATTTGAAATTCTCAAATCTGGTTTCTGTTTGTGAACTTATGGATAAAAGAACTATAATTATGATTATTTTTCTTATTGAGAATGTGGACTAAGTTAATCATCGGGATGATGATGCTTTTAGGAGGGAGGTATGTAACACCTCTAACATGGTTGATATCTATGATGACTTCTGTTTTTGAAGTTGCAAACGTTGACATGTGATTCTTGTTGAAGACGGTGTACTCTTGTGAATCAAGAAATCATGTTTGTTGTAGATAATATGTTATCTGCTGAAATAGGTACAATTCTACCATGTTTATGCTAAATAGAAAATGAAGTAATTCATCTCTTCTTATGTTGAATAATTCACTACTTGGGAAATAAGAAATTGATTCAGTTAGACTAATTCTTGAGTCTTTGTTGCACTTGAATTTGTGCTTCAGTTTTCATAATTTTTGGATGCAAAACAACAATACCTTAGATCAATTTCATTGATCCAAGGTATGCTTCTAATTCATGACTTTGTGGTCATATTGACCAAGCTAGATAGATCATGTGATCTCTAAATTTTGACTTACCTCGAAGTCACAAATGGTCTCAACGGCTTCCCGCTTCGTATGGAATCTTTGGACGATGATCTGGTTCTTCTTTGGTAAGTTTGGGATGCAATTATTACTATAAAATAGGAACCTAATTAAACTATGTTCCATAAATTGGTAACCCAATTCTAAATTTGTAACCTATTCTAAGTTACTATGTTCTTTTATTAATGTGTGATGTTAATAATTAAAGGACCTAAGACTAAAACCTTAGACTTAGACCTAAGGACCTAAGTTAGTTCCTAGACTAATGTTGGATAACCTAAAAGGGGCCTATGGGATGACATGAACAAGGGGAAATGTTGGTGGCACCAACCTCTAGGAATTTATGAGGAATTAAAGGCATGTTTATCTCTTTGAAGTTTCCAAATTTGGCGAATGCATAAAAATTGATAAATAGTCTAGTTTGCACCTCCACTAAAGTGTTAGTTGCATGAATTTTTGAATTTAGATATAGCCACATACAAGTTAGTGGTGGCGGGAGATGTGGAAGGATTTTTAGGCCTATTTGGCATTTAATATTTTTGGAAATGGCAAAAACTACCTAGGAAGGAGGAAAATGGAAATAAGAGGGTTTTTGGTTTTGTTTTGGTCATTTTTTTTTTTTTTTAAAACTTTTGCTCTGCATGTGGTTTTTCTCTTCAAACCTACATTTTGAATCCTTGCATGAATGTTTTACCTTGCATGGTGTTAGAAGATGAAAATAGCACTATGGAGCTATAAGAGGAAGTAGAGAAGGTTTTGAGGAAATTTTCGGCATTCGTGGGAAGGAATTGAAGCTCTGCTTGGATATTTTATATGAAAAAGTGAAGACAAGATCTCTATCAGGCATGATAGGCCCTATCCATTAAGTCTTTTTCTTTTACTTAAGTGCTTCATAAAAACAACTTTTCTCTTTGTGGAAATCTTCTGGTTCTATTTTTATGATTGATTATTCTTGCTTCAATGTTTGTTTTGTTTCCTAGGATTATACTTGGTTCTTCATTGTTGATAACAAAAAATTCATGTTTTAAACTCCTCGATGCTCGTTTTCATTTCCCATAACGTTTTTAATCAAAATTCCTCATCCGATGTCATTAAAATGTTTTACCTATTTTCAATGGATGGGAAATGATTTTAGTTCTTCTTTTATGCATTTGGAATGTGTGGGACCTTGCATATTTTTTTTTAACCTTTTACAGAGAAAGAAATTCTTCATCGGGAGCAAAAATGGCATTTTCCCATTTCCTGCAACTTCCTACACGTTCTTTTCCCCATCAAATTCTTGCTCGAAAAGGTGAAGCTGCGTTTGTTTCCCATTGGATGTGGTCTGAGTGGGTTCCTTTTTGAACTTATCACTTTTGGTGATTTTGGAACAAATGTCAGATTTTCCCCGCATCCCCACCGGTCCTGATTGATTGGCTGGAGTAGTTTTGGTGGAAGTTCGGGGTGATGGATCCATTTTATTCTCTAAGGCATTATGGTGAAAGGGTGAAAAGTTCTAAAATGACCCATGGCCCACCCAAGTGAAAGGATAAATTCGAGTTGAAATCCACAGCAAATCAGAAAGGGACATGTGTTCATGTTGAAAAGTCAATGGTGGAGGCATGGACTTTTGGGGAAAAGTTGGAATTTTTCCCTTTTCAAAATAGATAAAAAAGTGAAGCACATCCCCACAACCAATCAGGTGATGCCATGTGTTGAAGAATCAGAAAGGGACACGTGGCCATTTTTTAGTTCATACAGTGCTTTGGTGGGTGGAGGACTTTGGGAATTTTAGCCTTGTTTCCACAAAAGGTGAAAAGTTCTAAAATGGCCCGTGGCCCCGCTCATGTGAAGGGAAAATTTCTAAGTTAAGGCCCACAACAAATTAGAAAGGGACACATGGCCTACATTGAAAAGTCAACATGGGGGGCATGGACTTTGGGGAAAAGTTGGAATTTTTCCCCTTTTCAAAAATAGATAAAGTATAAACTGAAGCGCATTCCCCACAACTAGTCAAAGGTGATGCCACGTGTTGAAGGATGAAATGGAACAATGGGCCTATGGGGGAAATTGAGAATTTGAGCCTTTTTCACCAAAAGGTTAAAATGTTGCAAATTGAGCCGTGACCCTTTTTCCAATCGTGGTGTGCCACGTGTTCACGTTGAAAAGTCAAAGTGGGCCAACAAGAGGTTTTTGAGAATTTGAGATTTTTGTTAAAAAGAGTTTAAATGGAAAGATTTGAACCGCATTTCCTCAACCACTCAGATGGTGCCACGTGTCCGGCTTTTTGGCGGAGCTGCGGGGGGTGGAGAAAATGAGAAATCACACTTTTTCTCCCAAATGTCAAGAAATGCATATTTCTCCCCAGGCCATCGTTGCTTGGATCTTGCCATGTGTAGGGTCCAAATTTGAAGGTAAAAGGGGGAAAAGATAGCCAAATGCACTCATCTAGTTTTTAACGCCATTAATGAACCAGAGCTCTACAAAACACAAAAATGGATCATTCTTCATTCTTTTTCTCTGTATTCTTTTCATTTCTCCATGAGATGCATTTTTGGTTTATTATGGAGCCAAATTGATAAGTTTGAAGGGATGTAAAGTTTAATCATCAGAAAAATGGAGTTTATCGGGCATACACGATAAAAAGGGAGAAAACTTACCAGTAAGCACTTGAGTGCTATGAAAGTGGTTAAAAGGTGGAAATGGCAGGACCACATGAAGAAGAAAATCATGAGATGCCCCCTGCTAAAATAATCATGCTCAAACTAATGAAATATTCACCTTTTTGAACCTCTAGTTTTCATGAGTGTGTTTGTTTCATGTCACTTTCCAAAAGTGGATCTGCAACAAACATTATTCCTTTTGGATATTATTTTCTTGGGGACAAAGTATGGATGTATATGAATTGTTATAAGAACATGGTTTTGGCCATGGAAAAGGGATTCTAGTTTTTGGGAAGGTTGTAAATTTTGAAGTAATTCAATACAGAAGTTCTTTCTTTCTTTTATTTTCCTTTATATATCTTCTCTCTCCTTTGCTCGATTCAATGGATCATTTGTTTTGCATTCAATAGAAACTTTGTGTTCTGGTCTGTGTAATCTTTAGAACTTTGTGTCTGTAGATTTGCATCGGTGGTGAAGTAATTGATCCTTTTCTATATTTTCTTGGTTCAATGTGAGTAGGGAGATACTCTGCTATCTATATTTCCCAAAAGCATTGTTGTTTTCTTCCTTCTCCCATCTCTATATTCTTCCATTCCTTCTGATTGATAATATTTTAAGTATGAAAACATTCCAGAATATCAGGGTCCAAACATTGAGAGTTGTATATCTGTACATTTTTTTTTCCTACTTTCAATAAGGGAACCTCTCCCATTAAAGAGGAGGGACTTGTTGTCCCCTGACTGTGGTTTCAACCCATGTTCCATTTTGAAACCCAACAATAGTTTTTGGTGACTCACTGGGGAATTCATTGCAAATGGATTCCATTTTTAATAACAACTTTTTGATCATCTTTGATCTAGTGACTCCAAGATACACTGGGGTAGAAGAACCCTTGGGGAAGAAGACCCTCATTTCCAAACTTTTGGATCATCAAGGTTTCTCTCTCCCTTCATCAACAAGAAAAAGAAGAGGAACAAGATCTGCAAGCACTCCTCCTACTAGAGACAAAACTTCTGGGAGTGACATCCCTCAAGATCAAATCAGTCCTAATTTGCATGCTTTGATTCTCACTGGTGTTTCAGTTCCTCTCCAAACAATCTTTCCAAGGATGGCAGCTCCTCTACCTTGGGGCCAAAGGGTTGGGCCTCTTGCTCTTCCCCAACCATTGCATGAATTTCCTAGAGGCAATAGAAAGAATTTCCCTAAATTCAAGAGGTGATGGGAAGGTTCATCCAGATGAACATATTGCAGCCTTCATTGTTGTTTGTGGTGTTCTCGAGAGTTGAACATGAGGATATCTCCATTAGAATTTTTGTGGAGACATTGCAAGATAATGTTGCTGATTGGTTTTATCATCTCCTATTGGATCCATCACCAATTGGAACACCATGATGACCCAATTTGAGCAAAGTGTTTCAAACCTGCTGAGGATGTACATGCCCTCTTGGCCCAGATTTCTCAAATCAAGAAAGAGTCACATGAGCCCATGAGGGAATTTGTGGCCAAATTCAATAGGTTGGTTAACAAGATCCCACAAAACACATGCCCTGTGGATCAGATTCAGAAATGTTTCTTCCTTAATGCCCAACTACCTGAAGTGAGCTATGCACTTAGGAGAGCCAATCTTGCCACTTTAGATGTTGATCAAGAGATTTTTGTTAGTGTTGAAGATGATCTGATCATGTCTAGCAAGCTAAGGAGAGATTCATCCAAATCCAAAGCATCTCCTTCTTCCACATCTTCTCCTGGAGCTAGTGCAGATCAGTTGGTATAGAAACTTGCTAATGATCTTATTTCTCTCAAGAAGTAGTTCACCCAACATGCTCCTTATCAAGATGTTCCTAGGAAGAACTTTCAGCCCAGAATCAGTTTCCCTCTACTCAAACACATAGCAAATGAAGGCCCACTGTTAAAGTTCCAGTCAATGCAACATGTGAAGTGTTGGAGCTTGATGATGAGGAGGAGGATGAAAATGTGAAGAACATGAAGAGAGAAGTTGATGAAGAATTAGAAGAGTTGAGTGGATCTCATGTCCATTTTCTCACCACTGAAGGTATAGATGAAGAGGATGATTATGAAGAAAGAGTTACAGAGATGAACAATGAATCATATGTTGTCATGACTCATGAGCAAGCCAACAAGAAGGAGAAAGTGGTGCAGCCTGCTAAAAGATCTAAGGAGCCTCCTATGGTCATTCCAGTGATTGCAAGGAGAGGAGCTCCTATTCCAACTTCTTCCACACCCAAGGTAGGTTTTGTTGTTCCTTCCTCCTCTGTTTCTACTCCTAAAACTTCTTGCCCTTCAAATGATAGAGTTGATAAGTCAAAATTTTCATCTACTCCTATCAATGATGCTCCATCTACCTCTGGTTCTTTTGACATTATTGACCATCTCAAGAAAACTAAGGTCCAGATCTCAGAAGTTGAATTCTACCAAACCCATCCCAAGGCCTTTGCTAAGATGGTAGACTTTGTAAACTCCAAATCCAAGCCTTCATCCCCTAGTTCTAAAGGTCTCTTTCCCACTCCTTCTCCTTCATCTCAACCAAGCCTTGTGGTAGCAGTCACTTCATCTGATGGGAAGATCAAACCATTTTATGTCACTCTCCTCATAGCTGGCCACAAACTCAACAATTGTGTTATTGATTCTAGTGCTTTAGATAATGTGATGCCTGCTAAGGTAGCTCATGCCCTAGGCTTAACCCTAACCCACACTTTTGGTTCATGTTACTCAATGGAAAGTAGAGAAGTGCCATTGGTTGGAAGGATCAAGGATGCACAAGTAGCCTTTGTTGCTTTTCCAGAGAAGAGAGTTTTAGCCACCATTTTGGTAGCTGATATTCCCCCTTCCTATGACATGCTGTTGAGTAGAAATTTTTGCAAAAATGTTGGAGGAGAAATCATGATGGATTGGTCACATGCTCTTATTCCAGTGAATGGGAAAATGAAGAAGCTACTTACCTGAGAAACAAACTGAATATATCATGCAAAAATAGATGACCCAAAGGCACAAATACTTTATGAGGACATTGGTCATGGTAACTACATGATCATGTCACAAGATGAGGCTAACCATCCTAAGGAAGTGTTTCTTGATCCTAATGGCATTTGGATCTTGGAATTTGATGGAAGTTGCTCCTCAGCTGGTTCTAGAGCTGGTGTGGTGCTTATTTCTCCTGAAGGGAAAATTCACCCTTTCTCTTTCAAGCTCCAATTTGAAAACACAAATAATACAACTGAGTATGAGGCTCTCATCCTCGGTTTAAGCATGGAAAAAGAGATGGGGATCAAGAATCTCCTTGCTCGTGGAGATGCAGAGCTGATTGTAAAACAGGTCAGAGATCTTTTCAAGTGAAGAATAGAAGGTTGAAACATTATAGGAATCTAGTTTGGGATTCCATTGAGTTCCTTGATGCCTTTTCAATTGAATCCATGCCAAGGGAAAGAAACACTAGGCTGATTCCTTGGCTGTCTTGGGGTCTCTACTGATCCCTCATCTAGATTTCTCCCAAGATAAATTCACCATTGAGATGATTCATAGGCCTAGTGTGCCTGACAATGCAAACAATTGGCAGGTCTTTAATGATGATCAACACTTGCTTTCCTTCCTTGAACTTAGAGATAATTTTGACCAGTTGTACTTTGAAGGAAGTGGAAATCTTCCTAGAGAGTGTGTGCCCCAAATGAAGAAGATAACAAAGAAGAAATGGATCATGATGGCTGCATAAAACTAAAAGGTAATAAGATACCTAAAGGGTTGGTAAGTTTGGAAGAGTTATTTGATAAACATGATAGGTACATCAAGTCCAAAACTTCCAAAGGAGCTCAAGTATCATGCTGACTATGAAAAGATAAACATTGGGAGTCTTAATGAACCCATGTTGGTAAACATTGGAAAGTGTTGCACACAAGAGGAGAGGAAAAAGAAAGCAAATCTGTTGAAAAGGTATGTTGATGTTCTTGCATATTCTTATGATGATCTCAAGGCTTTTCACCAAAAGAGATGCAACATTTCATTCCTCTAAATCCTGGGATCAAGCCCTTCGAAAAAAGTAGAGGTAGTATAACCCTAAAATTGTTGATACAATCTTTCAAGAGATCCAAAAGTTATTGAAGGCTAAGATCATTTTCCCCATTCACCATTCAACGTGGATTGCTAATATTGTGCTCTGTCAGAAGAAGAATGGTGAGATCCAGATTTGTGTTGATTTTAGGAATTTGAATCAAGCCTCTTTGAAGGATAATTATCCTCTCCCCATAATGGATCAAGTGTTGCAGGCTGTTACAGGTTCAGAAATGTTGTCCATGCTTGATGGATTCTCAGGATATAATCAAGTAGAAGTAAGTGTTGTAGATCAGCATAAGACTACCTTTACCACTCCTTGGGGCACCTTTTCTTATAGAGAATGCCTTTTGGCCTCATCAATGTTGGTGCCACCTTTCAGAGGGAAATGGACCTGGCCTTTGGTAGTCTCAAGGGAAAATGCATAGTTGTATACCTTGATGATCTGACTGTGTTTTCAAAAACTAGAGCTGATCATTTCCAACACCTTGAAACTATCCTCCAAAAGTGTAGAGAGCATGGCATCTCCTTGAATCCCAAGAAATATATATTTTGTGTCACCGAGGGAAAATTATTGGGACACATTGTCTCCAAGGAGGGAATCAAGATTGATCCAGAAAGAGTCCAGATGATTCAACAGATCCCTCTCCCCACAAGCAAGAAGGGTGTGCACTCTTTCTTTGGCAAGATCAACTTCTTAAGAAGATTCATACCTGATTTTTCTAAACTTACTTTGAACATAGCCCACATGATGAAAGGGAAGAAACTTTTGGTTGGTCCTCTAAAGGAAAGGTTACATTTGAAGACATCAAGAGAGCTATAGCAAAGACTCCAATCTTGGCATGCCCTGATTATAGCAAAGACTTCATTATCTATTGCTATGCTACTGAAAGTACTCTAGCTGTTGTGTTAACCTAGGAGAATGTTGAAGGTCATGAACTCCCCATAGCATTCATGAGTTATATTTTGAAATCCCATGAGCTGAAGTACACCATGATGGAGAAACATGCTTTTGCAGTGGTCAAAGTTGTGAAGCAGTTTCATTTTTACATCCTCAACTCTCATTCTATTTTGCTTGTGCCTGATACAACTATTAAATCCATTCTTACACAACAAGAATTTGGAACCAAGAGAGGCAATTGGGTAGCCAAAGTTTAGAGTATGATCTTGACATCAAACCCACCAAGCTAGTTTGAGGAAAGGGCTTATGTGAACTCATTGTTGAAGGAGTTGATGCCAAATTGTCCAAGGAGGAAGTTGATATCCTTGTTGTTCTTTTCCTCAGCTCAACTGATGAATGGTATGTTGACATTGCACACTTTCTTACTTATGGAGAATGTCCATCTCATTTGAGTGCCAAGGATAAGAGAGCCATCAAATTAAGGTCTGTGTAATATGTGTTGTGGGAAAATGCATTGTTCAAATGAGGGATAGATGGAAGGTTTTTGAAATGTGTTGACAAAGAGCAGCAAAAGAAATTGTTCTCAGCCTTTCATGACCAGGCCTGTGGAGGTCATTTTTTTCTTCTGTTATCACAGCCCACAAAATCCTCGTGCTAGATATTATTGGCCTACCCTATTCAAAGATGCATCAAAGTGGGTAGGCAAGTGTGAAGCATGTCAAACCTTTGTTGGAAGACCCAAATTGGTTGCTTTACCTCTCAAACTAGTGGTGATTGAGGAACCTTTTCAACAATGGGGTTTGGACTTCATTGGGACACTCAATCCACCTTCAAGTGTAGGGCATACTCATGTTTTGACTACCCGATGATTATTTCACCAAGTGGGTGGAAGCCATTCAGTTAAAAGTACTACTTTTGAAGTAGTATGCAACTTCATCAAGGAGCACATCTTAATAAGGTTTGGGATACCAAACAAGATCATCACTAACAATGCTTCCAATTTTTCTTCTGTTGAGATGATGGATTTCTACTATGGATATGGCATTTCCCTTGCCCACTCTTCATATTACTATCCCCAAGGGAATGGGACAAGTAGAATCAACTAACAAGAACTTGGTCACCATTGTTGGAAGCTTGTTAATGACTCTCAGAGGAATTGGCATAAGAAACTATATGATGCTTTATGGGAAGATAGGATTACACCTAAGAGAGCCATTGGAATGTCTCCTTTTCAAGTGGTATATGGAGTTGAAGCTCAGCTGCTGCCAAAGTGACATTAGAACTGCCAGCCTTACATTTGATGAAGGCCATTGAGGATGCCAACTTTACCAATTCATTGGACAAAAGAATTATGTACCTCCGAAGTTGAATGAAGACAGATTGCAAGTGGTTGATAGAATATCAGCTCATCAACTCAAGGTAAAAGCTCTGTTTGACAAAAAGGCTAAACCTAGAACTTTTCAAGTGGGAGACAATGTTCTTCTTTGGGACAAAAGGCATGAACCTCGAGGCAGCCATGGTAAATTTGATTCCCTTTGGCTTGGTCCTTTTAAAATCAGACATTTTTCTAGTGAGAACTCTTTTTACCTGGATTACATGGATGGTTCTCCTCTCCCACTTCCTTATAGTGGGAAATTTTTGAAGTTGTTCAAAACCTAGAGTTTTAGTGGTCCCTCTGTACATTTTGTATAGCATTTTTCTTTCCTTGTTTTTGTTTTGTTTGTTTCCTTTCGTGTTCTCTTCTGTGTTGGTATTGCTTCTTTTTGACTCATTGCCCATTGGCTAAGACACTGATTCAATCTGATTACCCAAAATTCTCTAAGGTTCTTGATTTTTCCTCTTTCCTCTGCCAAATCATCCCCAAAAGGAGCCAGTTGTTGTCCTCTCAATTTTCCCCACCCTTTCAAATCTAAATTCATGAAAATTGGAGCCCTGCCATAGAAGAAATTCATGTTTTAAACTCCTCAGATGCTGTTTTCATTTCCCACGACATTTTTAATCAAAATTCCTCCTCTTGTCGTTAAAATGTTTTACCTATTTTCAATGGATGGGAAATGATTTTAGTTCTTCTTTATGCATTTGGAATGCATGGGACCTTGCATCTTTTTTTTTTAACCTTTTGCAGAGAAATAAATTCTTCATCGGGAGCAAAAATGGTGTTTTCCCATTTCTTGCAACTTCCTATGTTCTTTTCCCCATCAAATTCTTGCTCAAAAAGGTGAAGCTATGCATTTGTTTCCCATTGGATGTGGCTGGGTGGGTTCCTTTTTGAACTTATCACTTTTGGTGATTTTGGAACAAATGTCATATTTTCCCGCATCCCCACCGGTCCTTGATTAGATGGAGTAGTTTTGGTGGAAGAAGTTGGGGTGATGGATCCATTTTATTCTCTAAGGCATTACGGTGAAAAGGGTGAAAAGTTCTAAAATGACCCATGCGGCCCCACCCAAGTGAAAGGATAAATTTGAGTTGAAATCCATACAAATTAGAAAGGGACACATGTTCATGTTGAAAATTCAATGGCGGAGGCATGGACTTTTGGGGAAAGGTTGGAATTTTTCCTTTTCAAAATAGATAAAAAGTGAAGCACATCCCCACAACCAATCAAAGGTGATGCCATGTGTTGAAGAATCAAAAAGGGACATGTGGCCATTTTTAGTTCATAGGTGCTTTGGACGGATCATGGAGGACTTTGGGAATTTTAGCCTTGTTTCCACAAAGGTGAAAAGTTCTAAAATGGCCCATGGCCCCGCTCATGTGAAGGAAAATTTCTAAGTTAAGGCCCACAAAAATTGGAAAGGGACACTGTGGCCTACGTTGAAAAGTCAATGGCAGGGGCATGGACCTTTGGGGAAAAGTTGGAATTTTTCCCCTTTTCAAAAATAGATAAAGTATAAAACTAAAGCACATTCCCGCACCCAGTCAGGTGATGCCATGTGTTGAAGGATGAAATCAAAACAACGGGCCTATGGGGGAAATTGAGAATTTGAGCCTTTTTCACCAAAAGGTTAAAATGTTGCAAATTGAGCCGCGACCCCTTTTTCCAATCATGGTGTGCCACATGTTCACATTGAAAAGTCAAAGTGGGCCGGTGGAGGTTTTTGAGAATTTGAGATTTTTGTTAAAAAGAGTTTAAATGGCAGATTTGAACCACATTTCCTCAGCCACTCAGATGGTGCCACATGTCCAGATTTTGGGAGAGCTATGGAGGGGAGGAGCAAAATGAGAAATCACACTTTTTCTCCCAAATGTCAAGAAATGCAAATTTTCTCCCAGGGCCATCGTTACTTGGATCTTGCCATGTGTAGGGTCCAAATTTGAAGGTAAAAGGGGGAAAGATAGCCAAATGCACTCATCTAGTTTTTAATGCCATTAACGAACCAAGAGCTCTACAAAATGCAAAAATGGATCATTCTTCATTCTTTTTCTCTATTCTTGTCGTTTCCCATGAGATGCATTTTTGGTTTATTATGGAGCCAAATTGATAAGTTTGAAGGGATGTAAAGTTTAATCATCAGAAAATGGAGTTTATTAGGCATACACGATAAAAAAGGGAGAAAACTTACCAGTAAGCACTTGAGTGCTATGAAAGTGGTTAAAAGGTGGAAATGATAGGACCACATGAAGAAGAAAATCATGAGATGCCCCCTGCTAAAATAATCATGCTTGAACTAATGAAATATTCACCTTTTGAACCTCTAGTTTTCATGAGTGTGTTTGTTTCATGTCACTTTCCAAAAGTAGATCTGCAACAAACATTATTCCTTTTGGATATTCTTTTCTTTGGGACAAACATGGATGTATATGGATGTATATTCTGGTTTTATGGGAAGGTTGTAAATTGTTATAAGAACATGGTTATTCAATCCATATGTTTTACATTTTTTGGTCGTCAAAAAGGAATTTGTTGAGAGCAACAAATAAGGGACAATGATGGGGAGGTTCCCTTATTTAACGTCCAAGCTTATTTACATATGTACAATGCATATTTTTAATGAGGAACTTAGATATCATGAAAGTGTTTCAAAATAGAATGGATCATCAATACAAAAGTACAGAGGAATGAAGTAATGGAAACGAGCAGAAAGGCATTCTCTAGAACTATAGATAACAAAATAATTCCTTATGTATGCCAGAATAAAATTATTTGGAATAAACCATTTGCATTTGAATCAATAAGATGTTATTGCAAAGACACAAAGTTCCATAAATAACACCCACAAGAATACAAAGCTTCTTGACATAATACAGACAAATGATTCAAAAGTATTCAACAGATAATGATAAAAGAACAAGACCAAATAGACATAGGAGGGAAAAAATCTTGTATTGATTACTTTTTTGCTCTTTACACTTTCAAAAATAAGCCAAGTTCCCACGAAAATGGCGGAGAGAGACCATTATATAATTTTACAAATTAGTTACACTTGGTAACTACTTCTTTTAACTAAAATGTTTAGTTAAAGGGATGCTTGACGTAAAACCCCAACTAATTACAATAAGTCTGAAATGAGAAAAAGAAGGAGAGAGAAAAGCTAGAAGGGGAAAACAAGTGCTCATGATTGGGAAGGGCCCACTGAATTGAGGATCCACTAGCCTAAACCTTTTCAAAGCCTCTCGCTTATATGTCTCGCCACGTGGAACCAATGTGTTGGCAGTAGCCTGGGTCCAAGATCCTAGACATTTCTCCATCTCCTTGTCAAACTCGGTGTGCGTATGATATTCCTTATTCACTTCTTCAATGGCAGATTGGAGAGAGCAAATTTCCTTTATCTTATCCTTGGTCATGGAGTCCTCTTTAAACAAGTTTTTTTGACAAAAGATCTGAATTGAGCTTTAATTTCCTGCAGGGAGAAAGGCACACCTGAAGTCTCATTTTGGAGGTGAAAGTGAATATTCTTGAAAGCAAATACTACAAAAGTCTTGAAAGCCTCTCCTTTCTGCCAACTATTCCTTAATTCTCCCAAAGCCTCCTACAACACTTTGATTTTCCACTCCATCCTGAATACCCATGACTTTCACAAATTATCTTTGACATCATCAACGCCCTTACTTGCCATCAATAGATTTTCATTAGTCTATCCCATCAAGCGAAGGTCTACTATGCATCTACTCCAAAGTCTGAGTTCTTTATCCATATTTCCAATTGTGGAGGAGAGCTTCTATTATAGATTATTTACCTTCTCATTGAGCTTACAGACTTTGCCAATGAAATTCAACCCGCAACAATCATGTCATTCACCATGGCCTCCATAGCCCTCCCATAGATGGAGTACCTGTGTGTGTATCCTTGATGCTCTTGACTTTAGCTTCTGACCGAGGATCATAGGTTGTGGAAGGGCGAACAGTGGGGTATGGTCTAAAATTTATATTTATACATCGGTGACTTGATGAAACTAGAAAGTACTTGAGCCTCGCTCCTCCAATCGCTCTATAGTCTGTTGTCATTTTTCTACCCTCCTAATGACCCCAAGTTATCTGTTTCTTGAAGATTGCATATTTCACCTTCAGAGTAGACTCTCCCATTGAGATCCTTGAAAGTTTCAAATCGAGGCTTGCAAATCCTACTTTGGCTTGTCAACTTTGGGCTTGGCTATCTCAAGGAATTGTTGACCTTGGGCATTAGTCACTATCCTTGAAGCGGTCCTCACTTTCTTGGTGGCAGAGCAGAATGAGTACTACCCAACAAGGCCACCACAAAGATCAAAATTGGGCCCTAAGATCCGAGAAGAATACTTCCTCTTCCTACTATCAACAAAAAGGCTGCACCCATGCAAAAGTGAGGAAGAAGAATAAGGGGGAGCAAGAGAATGAAGAGCAAATGTAACTCACTCATGGCACCGAGAGTGTTTACCAATGTTGCCTCCAATAGGGATGTGAGTGGATCATATGAGGCTTCTTGGATAGAGGAATACATGGTGCTTGGAGGCTCAGTGCTATGAATTTCCTACTCCTTACCCATTGTGGCTTCTAAAGCACTGCGCAGGAATTGGCATTTCATTATCTTCACTTTCACCGAGAACAATGATGTTCTCCAGCTACGAAGGTAATTATGGATGTTTGACGGGGGTCTTCCTCAATAGGATCCTTTTAACTTCCTTTACCTTCTTTTTGATATACCCGAGTGGAGGAGGAAGGAGTTGAGGATTCATGTCCTTTACTTGATGAAGCGGGAGGAGTCTCATACAAGTACCTCCGAACTCAATGTTTGTGCCTCCTTCCTCGGTATCGAAGTGTCTTTCGAGGAGGATTCTCCCGCATTTTCCTCGGCTCACAAACCTTCCTGTCAATCCATACTTTGGTTCTTACTAGCACAGGAGCTAGAATATCAACCAAATCATATTTTTCTCTTTTAAACCAGTCCAAATCCTCTAAAGGTGTATGCTTGATCACGTTTCATACTCATATGACAATAAATCTGAAGTTTTCATCTTAAAGCCCTTGTAAATCTGATACGATTTAAGCTCTTGTATTAATCGAAGGGAAAACTGCCATAATGCCTCCATCTAGCCTCAAAATCATTTATACAATCAGCCCAATAATCCTCAAAGTGTTTGCCTTATGATGCTAGTTGATTACGAGATTCACTCAATAAATTTATTCATTTGAAATAAGTTCTGGGCCTGAAAAGTGGATAGTGATGGGAGCTAGGGCTCTCTCTATGTTCTGGGCATCCAGAGTTGTCTTGCATGTATAGTTTCCCAAAGATATGGGGAAGTGTAGACCAGTGATTTTCTTATCTCTGCAGGTCCTGTGTAATTTGTCCAATTGTCTGCACACCTCAATCAGGGCCATCTTGTCATTACAGAATATGGGGAGCTTGAGAGGAGTGCTCTCATAACCGGATAGCCTGATATAAGAGAATATTCTGAATTGAATGAAGTAAGCTCCATACTTTGCTATCAGGCTCATGGCTTTGTTAGAAAACCTCCTTGTAGTGTCACTCTCTAGAAGCCTTACAATGTACATGGTGAAAGCATCATTCACCCTCCTGAAATTGTGATTACTAGTGTCTAGGGTGAACTGAGGGTAGTAAGCATATATGGGATCACCCTTCTGAGCATCAATGTATGTGAAGCCAAACCACTATCTGGATGCTGCTAGGGTATACATCAGATAAGAAGTCATGTAGAACTTCTTAGTTTGTTGTACATTGGACAACTGCTCTGTCAAGTTCATGCAGATGATCTCTACCCAGTTGATGTTCTGGGTACCTTCACACACTATGTTGATGAGTGGGCACATCCAGAAGTGGAACTCGCTAGTAGAGGGCAAGCCCATGACCCGAGCTAATAGGATTATGAAGTCTTATAGTTCTTCGTTGAAATCAGCTCTAAACAGAGCTTTTGATAGTCGAGGATGCCCCTGCCTTAGGTTTTTCGACCATGAATTTACTACTCTCACCTTGTATTTTCACTTTCTTGATCAAAAAAGGCCTGTGCTTGATTTTGAGAGATTACCACAAAATTTTCCATCTCTGGGATCCTTAGGGCAAAGGCGGGCAATGGTAGCAGCATCAAGTTTGGTGATGAGCTCCCCATGCATGTTGGTCAATTCACTTCAGACGGGGTTGAAATGAGCTCTGCAGGAAAGTACAGTGTCGGCACATTGCACCGAGATTAGAAAACCCACAGCAAATGCAAGGCTGCTATCATTAATCATTTGTGCCATAAGAGAGGGGTTCGGCCTCACAACCTAGTCTAAAAATCACCAAATTCCATGTGACGATCTTCATTGTCCCCGATATATGGAACGGAAGATTCCAACAGAGAAACTTGCTTCTGGCCTTGAAACTTAATCTTCATACTAACTGTGTTTGGAAAAAAAAACTCACAACTTGAATCCACGATGAAAAATGCAGGGAAATGGGGATGCGAGTAGGTGATTTCAATTAGCAAGGGCAAGAGCAAGTGGGAATGAGAAAGCAAGTGTGCAAAATGTGTAGGGGGAAGTCCATTAAATAGTTATTTTAGGAGAGATAAGGTTATTAAATATGCATTAAATTCATATTCACCAACTCAAAAAGCAAGCATCGGGAAGAACAGGAAAAATTAGCTCGGATGGCCTTTGGTACATTTGGGACATGAGGGATGCGAAAGTGCGACTCAACCGATGCGAGCGATGCGGGTGATGGGAGTGAAGTGTGGGAAATATGCACAAACAATTTTGGGACATGAGGGACCAAAGTATGTGAAGTGCATGATGATGTAGACGACGCGAGTGATCGGGACGAGAGAGCCCAAGTGAACTAGGGACACATGGGACAAAAATCTCCAACGGGCCCGCAAGTTAACAAATTTAGAGAAAGAGGCCGATGATAATAGAGAGCCCTAGTAAACTTGGGACACATGGGACAAAAATGTCCAACAAGCTTGCAAATCACTCAAATGACTCAAAAAATTCAGAATTTTTCCAACTTCTCGACTTTTCTCTTACCGTAACATCGAAAAAGGTGTCAATTTAAAATTTTTCAATTTTTGAATTTTGAAAAAGTGGAAATTTTGAGAGAACAACAGGTTGGCTCCCTCTCGGGGATGACTTGGCTGGATTCAAAGAATGAGACAAGGCAAGAACTCTCGAAAACTTAGGGAAGCAGACTAGTGCCTTATCCATTGGGCCACTTGAGTCAAAAACTACCAATATCGAAAACAACACCCCAAACAAAGAAAGAAAACACACCAAAAAGTAATGGAAGGAAAACACACATAAGAAAAAAGGAGGCACACCCTATACATAATATACAAAGGATGTGGGAAATCGTGAATGGACAACAGTGGTGGATCGGAAAAGAAGGGTAATGCCAAATCTAAATCACCATATCGGACAAGATTTGATTCTTGTCTTTTTGGGAGCTATTATTGCTACATTTTGGCATATGGCTCGCATACTATAAGGAATTGTGTTGTTGTTTTTGTGTTTTGTTGTGGGTGGTTTGATTTTGCAAGTTCCTTCCTGACGCTTTTGTTGGGCTCTTTTTGTGATGATCGCCCTGGATGTTTTCTCCGTTAGTGGTCGGCCGGAGTACATTGTTATCATTTTTGTGGCCGGACCACTGCGTGTTTGCTGTTTGATCACTGTCCAGCAGGTGTTTATTTGCTGTTGTGTTGCTGCTGGTTGTTTCTTTGCAGACTGCGTTCTGCACTTGGTCCTTATTGTTATATCAGGATGTTGATCCTTTTTTTCGAGCTTTATTTTCCTATTCTGGCTTCTGAGCCTTGCTGTACAAGGGTATAGTCCCTTTCAAAAAACTATTTGCCAATAATAAAAAAATATACAAAGGACTTCATATTCACCTAGGACTTAAAAATTTCAGTGCATCGCCCACTAGATAAGGAAGTGGGAGAGAAGAACCATCCATGTAATCAAGGTAGAAAGAATTCTCACCAACAAAGTGCCTGATCTTTAAAGGTCTCGAGCCAAAGAGAATCAAACTTGCCATGGCTGCCATGAGGTTCATGTCTTTTATCCCATAGCAAAATGATGTCTCCAACTTTGAAATCCCTGGACCTGGCCTTCTTGTCAAACAAGGCTTTTACCTTCTGTTGGTGAGCAGATATTCTATCAGCAACCTTCAATCTGTCTTCATTCAATTTATAAAGGTACATGATCCTCTTATCCAAAGAGTCATTGAAGCTAGTGTCTTCAATGGCCTTCATTAAATGCAAGGCTGGTAGCTCCACTGTTATTGGCAATTGAGCTTCTACTCCATATACTACTTAAAAAGGGGACATCCTAATAGCTCTTTTAGTTGTAATCCTATTTACCCAAAGAACATCATAGAGTTTCTTGTCCCAGTTCCTCCGAGATTCATTAACCAATTTCCTATTATGGCTACCATATTTTTGTTTGTTGATTCTACTTGTCCATTCCTTGGGCATAATAATCCGAAGAGTGAGCCAGTGGATATGCCATATCCATAACAGAAATCCATCATCTCAGTTGAATAGAAATTTGAAGCATTATCCATCACAATCTTGTTTGGCACACCAAACCTTACCAAGATGTTTTCTTTGATAAAATTGCATACTACTTTAGAAGTAGTACTCTTTACTGGAATGGATTCTACCCACTTAGTAAAATAATCTGTGGCAATCAATACGTGAGTATGTCCGAAACTTGAAGAGGGATTAAGTGTTCCAATAAAATCTAAACCCCATTGTTGAAAAGGCTCTTCAATCATGACTTGGCTTAAGAGGCAAGGCTGCTAACTTGGGTCTACCCACAAAGGTTTGACAAGCTTCACATTTATCAATCCACTTTGATGCATCTTTGAACAAGGTAGGCCAATAGTATCCTACATGAAGAATCTTGTGAGCAGTGATAGTAGATGAGTAATGGCCTCCACATGCCCGATCATGGAAAGTGAAAGAAGCTTCCTCGTTGTTCCTTATCCACGCATTTCAAAAATCTTCCATCCATCCCACACTTGAACAACACATTCTCCCACAATACATATTGGGCTGATCTTAACTCAATAGATCTTTTATCCTTGGCATTCAAATGAGAGGACACTCCCATAGGTGAGAAAATGTGTGATATCAGCATACCATTCATCAATTGGTGAGAAATAGAACAAAGAGGAATATCAACTTCATCCTTAGGTAACTCATGTCCAGCTCCCTCAATGATGAGTTCACACAAGCCTTTTCCGTGGACTAGTTTGGTTGGTCTGATGTCAATATCATATTCTTGAACTTTTTCCACCCAGTTCCCTCTCTTGGATCCAAACTCTTGTTGCATGAGAATAGACTTGATAGTTTGTCGAGGTAGAACAAGTACGTGGAGTGAGAGTTAAGAATATAAAACGAAACTACTTGACAGCTTTAACCACTGCAAAAGCATGTTTCTCCATCATTGTGTATTTCAAATCATGATTTTTAAGAATGTAGCTCATAAATGCAATTGGGAGCTCATGATCATTAGAATATTTTGAGTCAAAACAACAGCCTAGGGTGTTATCTGTGGCATAGCAATAGATAATAAAATCTTTGCTAAAATCTAGACATGCTAAGATGGGAGTTCTAGCAATAGCCTTCTTAATACCCTCAAAGGATTCTTTCCCCTCAGAAGACCAGCCAAACGTTTGTTTTCCCTTCATCATTTGAGAGATATTCAAAGTTAGTTCTACAAAATCAAGGATAAATCTTCTTAGAAAGTTGATCTTACCGAAGAAAGAATGCACTCCCTTCTTGCTGGTTGGAAGAGGAATCTGTTGTATGGCTTGAACTCGTTCAAGATCAATTTTTATACCATCTTTAGAGACAACATGCCCTAAAAATTTTCCCTCTGTGACACAAAAGATAGATTTCTTAGGATTCAAAGAGATCCCATGTTCTCTACACTTCAAGAGAACTATTTCCAGATGCTGAAAATGATCTGCTCTAGTTTTGGAAAACACAGTTAAGTCATCTAGATATACAACAATACATTTCCCTTTCAAACTTCCAAAGGCCAAGTCCATAGCTCTTTGGAAAGTGGCACCAACATTAATGAGCCCAAAAGGCATCCTCTTGTAGGCAAAAGTACCCCAAAGAGTAGTGAAATCCGTCTTGTGTTGGTCATGGTATTGACTTCTACCTGATTATACCATGAGAAGCCATCAAGCATGGACAACATTTCAGACCCCGTAACAGCTTGCAAGACTTGATCCATCATGGGAAAAGGATAGTTTTCCTTCAAAGAAGCTTGATTCAGATTTCTGAAGTCAACATAGATACGAATCTCACCATTTTTCTTCTTGACAGGCACAATGTTGGCAATCCATGTTGAATGATGGATGGGAAAAATGATTTTGGCTTTCAACAACTTTTGTATTTCCTGAAAAATAGTGTCAGCTATTTTGGGATTGTATTGCCTTTGTTTCTACTTGAAAGGTTTGATCCCGGGTTTGAGGGGGATGAAATGTTACATCTCCTTTGGTTGGAAGGATTTTAGATCCTCATAGGAATACGCAAGAACATCTTTATACTTCCTTAAAAGGTTGATGATCCTCTTCTTTTCTTCTGGTGTACAACATTTTCCAACGTTCACAAACTTGGGGTCAACAGAACTCCCAATGTTAGTTTTTTCATACTCTGCAGATTGTTGTGATCCTAGTAGAAGCTTTAGATTTCACATACTTGTCATACTTATCAAACAATTCTTCTAAACTTGCCAACCCTTTTGGAATCTTGTTACCTTTGAGTTTGATACACCCATCTTGATCTATCTCCTCTATGACCTCCTCTTCATTAGAAGACACACTCTCACGAGGAAAATTGTCACTTCCTTCAAAGTACAACTATTCAAAGTTGTCCCTGAGCTCTAAGAAAGAAAGAAAATGCTGATCATCATTGAAAATTTTCTAGTTACTTGCGTTATCAGGTACACTAGGCCTATGGATCATCTCAATGGTAAACCTATCTTGAGAAAAATTAGGATGAGGTATCAACAACGATCCTGAGACAACAAGAGAATCAGCCCTGGTGTTCTTTTCCCTAGGCATTGCTTCAATGGAGAAGGCATCAAGAAATTCAATAGAGTCCCAAACCTGATTCCTGTAATGCTTCAACCTTCTATTCTTTACTGAAAAGTTTTTTGACTTGTTTAACAACTAGTTCTGCATCTCCACGAGCTAGAAGATTCTTCACACCTTTTTCTTTCACCACATTAAGCCCAAGAATGAGAGCTTCATATTCTGCTGTATTATTAGTATTTTCAAATTGTAGTTTGAATGAGAAAGGATAAACCTTTCCCTCAAGAGACACCAATACTACACCAGCTCCAGAACCAGCCGAGGAACAGCTTCCATCAAATTCTAACATCCAAACACCATTAGGATCCTCAAGTACTTCTTTGGGAAGTTGGATTTCCTCTGGAGACATAATCATATAGTTACCATGCCCCATATCCTCATAAAGTATTTGTGCTTTGGGATCATCTGTTTTTTGTACAATATACTCAGATTACCTCTCTAGAAATAGCTTCTTCATTTTTCCATTAACTGGTATGAGGGCATGTGACCAATCCATTTGAATTTCTCCTCCTACATCCTTATAGAAGTTCCCGCTAACAAACATACCATATGAAGGAGGGATATCTACTACTAGGATAGTAGCCAAGACCTTTTTCTCGGAGTAAAGTGGCAAAAGCTACTTGTGCATCTTTAATTCTTCCAACTAGGGCACTTCCTTACTCTCCATGGAATAACAAGACCCATAAGTGTGTGAGAGAGTTAGGCCTAAGGCATGAGCTACTTTAGTAGGCATTACGTTATCTGATGCTCCTGAATCTATGACACAGTTGCTGAGTTTATGGCCTGCTATAAGGAGGGTCACATAGAATGGTTTGATCTTATCATTAGGTGAGGTGACGGCAGCTACCAGATTGGGTTGAGGTGTGGAGGATGGAGTAGGTAAAAGGCCTTTGGTGGAAGCTTTGGATTGAGAATTAACAAAGTGAACCATTTTGGCAAAAGCTTTGGGATGGGTTTGATAATACTCAGCCTCTGAAATTTGAACCTTTGTCTTTTTTAGGTGATCAATGATATCGAAAGATCCATAGGTGGATGGGCTATCATCACTTGGGACCTTAGGTTTGTTAGATTTAGGATTTGTGGAAGAAGAAGAAACTTTAGTAGAAGAATTAGGAAAAGTAGAATTGGCAGAACTCACCTTCTATGTGGACGTAGTGGGGATAGGAGATCCTCTTTTTGCAATCACAGGGATAGTCATGGGATGCTCCTTGGATCTTTTAGCGGGCTGCATCACTTTCTCCCTTTTATTTGTCTACTCTCGAGTCATAACAGCGTATGATTCACTATTCATATCTGCTACCACTTCATCATAATCATCTTCCTCATCAACACCTTCAGTAGTGAAGAAATTAACTCGAGATCCCTCAAGTTCCTCCATCTCTCCATCAATCTCTTCTTCAAGTTCTTCACAATCTTCATTAACCTCCTCATCTTCAGGCTCTTCAACCTCACAGGTTACATTAACAGGAACCTTGATAGGTGGCCCCTCAAGTGCTAGCCTTGTCTGAGAAGCAGGAAAATGATTTCTAGGTTGAAAATTCCTCCTTGGAACATCTACATAGGGGGTGTGCTAAGCCAATTGTTTCTTGATGGCAATGAGATCATTGGCAAGATTTTACACTAATGGATCAGTATTAGGCCCTGGGAGTGGAAGGGGAGGAAGAAGAAGATCTAGACTTAGCAGGGTCTCTTTTCAACTTTCCAGACATAATCAAATCATCTTCAACACTAACAGCAAGAGTTTGATCCTCAGCCAATGTAGCAAGATTGGCTCTTCTTAATGCATAGCTAACTTCAGGCAATTGAGCATTCAGGAAGAAACACTTTTGAATTTGATCTACAAAGTTGAGTATCTGGTGGGATTTTGTTAATCAACTTGTTGAATCTAGCCACAAATTCTCTCATGGGTTCTTGTGAGTCCTTCTTTATTTGAGAAATCTGGGCCAACAAAGCATGTACATCCTCTGCAGGTTTGAAATGGTTCTCAAACCTTGTTCTCATCATGTTCCAACTAGTAATGGCCCCAGTTGGAAGGTGATAGAACCAATCTGCTGCATTATCTTGTAAAGTCTCTACAAAAAGCCTCACCGAGACATCTTCATGTTCAACTCTGAGAACTCCACATGCAACTATGAAGGTTGTAATATGTTCATCATGATGTACCTTTCCATTACCTCCGAACTTGGGAAGCTCTTTGTTACCTCTAAGTAACTCATACAAAGGTCGAGAAAGGGTGAGAGGCCCAACACGATGGCCCCATGGAAATGGTGCTACCATCCTTGGAAATACAGACTTGAAGGGGAATCAAAACACCAGCTAGAATCGAGCACGGAGATAAGGGGATGAGTTTCTCTAAAGGAATAGCGCCTATAGGGGTTCTATCTTCAACAAGAGGAGTGCTTGTTGAATGAGCTCTTCTATTCCTTCCTATTGAAGGAAAAGGAAAACATTGCTATTCCAAAAGTTGAAACTGAGAATCTTCAATACCAAGGGCCCTCCTTTGCGAGTAAAACGTGGAGTCACCAGATCAAAGGATGATCAAGAAATTTTCATAGAACTGGAATGTGTTTTAAGAAAAATGAATCCCAACGGAGTTGCCAAAAACCATTGGTCATCAAAAAGGACTTTGTTGAGAGCAACAGTCAGGGGAAAGAAGTCCCTCCTCTTTAATAGGAGAGGTTCCCTTATTTAAAGACCAAGCTTATTTACATATGTACAACACATATTTTTAATGAGGAACTTGGATATCATGAAAGTGTTTCAAAATAGAATGGATCATCAATACAAAAGTACATAGGAATGAAGTAATGGAAATGAGTAGAAAGGCATTCTCTAGAACTATAGATAACAAAATAATTCCTTATGTATGCCAGAGTAAAATTATTTGGAATAAACCATTTGCATTTGAGTCAATAAGATGCTATTACAAAGACACAAAGTTCCATAAATAACACCCACAAGAATACAAAGCTTGACATAATAACAGAAAAATGATTCAAAAGTATTCAAGTAGAGAATGATAAAAGAACAAGACCAGATAGACATAGGAGGAAAAATCTTGTATTGATTGCTTTTTTGCTCTTTACACTTTCAAAAATAAGCCAAGTTCTAGCTCGAAAATGGCAGAGAGAGACCATTATATAATTTTACAAATTAGTTACACTTGGTAACTACTTCTTTTAACTAAAATGTTTAGTTAAAGGGATGCTTGATGCAAAACCCCAACTAATTACAATAAGTCCGAAATGAGAAAAAGAAGGAGAGAGAAGCTAGGAGGGGAAGACAAGTGCTCATGATTGGGAAGGGCCCACTGACTTGAGGATCCACTGTCTAAACCTTTTCAATGCCTCTGTTATGTCTCTGCCACGTGGAACCAATGTGTTGGCAGTAGCCTGGGTCCAAGATCCTAGACATTTCTCCATCTCCTTGTCAAACTCGGTGTGCGTATGATATTCCTTATTCGCTTCTTCAATGGTAGATTGGAGAGAGTATATTTCCTTTATCTTCTCCTTCGTCATTGAGTCCTCTTTAAACAAGTTTTCTTTAACAAAAGATTTGAATTGAGATTTAATTTCTTGTAGGGAGAAAGGCACACCTGAAGTCTCATCGTGGAGGTGACAGTGAATATCCTTGAAAGTAGATACTACCAAAGTCTTGAAAGCCTCTCCTTTCTGCCAACTATTCCTTAATTCTCCCAAAGCCTCCTCCAACACTTTGATTTTCCACTCCACACTAAATACCCATGACTTTGACAAATTATCTTTCACATCATCAAAGACCTTACTCGCCATCAAAATATTTTCATCAGTTTGTCCCATCAGGTGAAGGTCTACTATGCAGCTACTCCAAAGTTTGAGTTCTTTATCCATATTTCCAATTGTGGAGGAGAGCTTCTGTTGCAGATTATTTACCTTCTCATTGAACTTAAAGGCTTCGCCAATGAAATTCAACCCTGCAACAATCATGTCATCCACCATGGCCTCCATAGCCCTCCCATAGATGGAGTACCTATGTATATCCTTGATTCTCTGGAATTCATCTTGACTGAGGATCACAGGTGGTGGAAGGGCAATCAGTGGGGTAGGGTCTAAAACTTTATCTTTAGACAACAGTGACTTGATGAAACCAGAAAGTACTTGAGCCTACTCCTCCAGCTACTCTATAGTCTGTTGTCCTTTTTCTACCCTCCCAATGACCCTGGTTACTGATTTCTTGAAGATTGTGTATTTCACCTTTAGGAGTAGACTCTCCCATTGAGATCCTTGAAAGTTCCAAATCGGAGGCTTGCAAATCCTACTCTGGCTTGTCAACTTTGGGCTTGGCTATCTCAAGGAATTGTTGACCTTGGGCATCAATCACTATCCTTGAAGTGGTTATCACTTTCTTGGTAGGAGTAGGAGTAGTACCCAACAAGGCCGCCACAACATCAAAGTTGGGCCCTGAGATTCGAGAAGAAGACTTCTTCTTCCTACTATCAACAAAAGGCTGCACCCATGAAAAAGTGGAGGAAGAAGAAGAATGGGGAGCAAGAGAACCAAGAGTGAGAGAACTCATGGCACTGAGAGTGTTTACCCATTGTTCCTCTAATAGGGATGTGAGTGGAGCAGATGAGGCTTCTTGGATAGAGGAATCCACGGTGCTTGGAGGCTCAGTGCTATGAATTTCTGCTCCTTATCCATTGTGGCTTTTGAAGCACCTGTAGGAATTGGCATTTCACTATCTTCACTTTCACTGAGAACAATGATGTTCTCTAGCCCTGAAGGTAATTCTGGATGTTTTGACGGGGGGTCTTCCTCAATGGGCTCCTTTTTAACTTCCTTTACCTTCTTTTGATATACCTGAGTGGAGGAGGAAGGAGTTGAGGATTCAGGTCCTTTACTTGATGAAGCAAGAGGAGTCTGTACAAGTACCTCTGAACTCGATGTTTGTGCCTCCTTCCTCGGTATCGAAGTGTCTTTGGAGGAGGATTCTCCTGCATTTTTCCTCAGCTCACGAACCTTCCTATCAATCCAAACTTTGGTTCTTACTAGGACAGGAGCTAGAATCTCAGCTAAATCATCTTTTTCTCTTTTAAACCAGTCTAGATCCTCTAAAGGCATATGCTTGATCATAGTTTCATACTCATATGATGATAAATCTGTGTTGTCATCTTGAAGCCCATCAAGAATTTGATACAAGTTAAGCTCTTGTATTAACTGAAGGGGAAACCTGCCATAATGCCTCCATCTCAGCCTCCAAATCATTTGTGTATCAACCCAATAATCCTTAGTGTCTTCCCTATGATGGTATTTGATTCGAGATTCAGCTCAATAAATTTCTTCAGTCAAAAAAATTTTGGGCTGAAGAAGTGGAAGTGATGGGATCTAGGGCTCTCTCTATGTTCTCTGGGCATCTAGAGTTGTCTTGCATGTATAGTTTCCCAAAGATATGGGGAAGTGTAGACCAATGATTTTCTTATCTCTGCAGGTCCTGTGCAATTTGTCTAATTGTCTACACACCTAAATCACTGCCATCTTGTCATTACGAGAATATGGGGAGCTTGAGAGGAGTTCTCTCATAACCGCTAGCTTGTTATAAGAGAATCTTTGAATTGAATGAAGTAAGCTCCATACTTCACTATAGGCTCATGAATTCATCAAAAAACCTCCTTGCAGTAGTGTCACTCTCTAGAATCCTTACAATGTACATGGTGAAAGCATCATTCACCCTCCGAAATTGTGATTACTAGAGTGTCAAGGTGAACTAAGGGCAGTAAGTATATATGGGATCACCCTTATGAGCATCGATGTATGTGAAGCCAAACCACTATCTCTGGAAGCTGCTAGGGTATACATCGATAAGAAGTCATGTAGAACTTCTTAGTTTGATATATATTGGATGCTTGCTCTGTCAAGTTCATGCAGATGATCTCCGCCCAGTTGATGTTTTCGGTACCTTCACACACTATGTTGATGAGTGGGCACATCCATAAGTGGAACTCACTAGTAGAGGACAAGCCCATGACCCGAGCTAAGAGGATTATGAATTTTGATAGTTCCTCATCTAAATCAGCTCTAAACAAAGATTTTGATAGTCGGGATGCCCCCTTCTTAGGGTTTTTCAACCACGAGTTTGCTACTCTCACCTTGTATTTTTCACTTTCTTGATCAAAAAGGGCCTGTGCTTGATTTTGAGAGATCACCACACAATTTTCCATCTCTGGGATCCTTAGTGTAGTGGCAATGGTGGTGGCATCAAGTTTGGCAATGAGCTCCCGTGTACATTGGTCAATTCACTCATATCATGGTTGAAATGAGCTCCGTAGGCAGCAAGTACAGTGTCGGCACACTGCACCGAGATTGGAAAACCCACAGTAAATGTGAGGCCGCTATCATTAATCATTTGTGCCATAGGAGAGGGGTTTGGGTCTATCAACCTGGTCCAAAAATCACCAAAGTCTAGGTGACAAACTTCACTATCCCCGATATCGGGAACAGAAGATTCCAAGCGGAGAAACCTACTCCTAGCCTTGAAACTTAATCTTATACTAAGCTGTGTTTGGAAAAACAAACTCATGGCTTGAATCCACGATGAAAAAATGTAGGGAAATGGGGACACAAGCAGTGATTTCAATTAGCAAGGGAAAGAGCGAGTGGCAAAGAGAAAGTAGTGTGTAAAAATGAGTAGGTGGCAGTCTATTAAATTGTCGTTTTAGGAGAGAGTAGGTTATTAAATGCACATTAAATTCATATTCACCAACTCAAAAATCAAGCATCGGGAAGAGTGGGAAAAATTAGCCTGGATGGCCTTTGGTACATTTGGGACATGAGGGATGCAAAAGCACGACTCGGGTGATGTGGGTGATGCGGGGACAAAATGCACAAAGAATTTTGGGACATGAGCGAACAAAGTACACAAAGTGCTGATGGCGGCCGTGCGGTGCAATAACTGGGAACAAAGAGCCCAAATTAACTTGGACACATAGGACAAAATGTTCCAACGGGCCCGTAAGTTAATAGATTTCAACAAAGCGCCGATCGGTGAACAGAGAGCCCTATCAAACTTGGGACACATGGGACGAAAATGTCAGCAGACTTCGCAAATCACTCAAATGACTCAAAAAATGTAGAATTTTTCCAACTTCTCAACTTTTCTCTTTACCAAAACATCAGAAAAAAGTGTAAACTCAAAAATTTTCAATTTTTGACTTTCAAAGAGGGGAAATTTTTAGAGGACAACAACATTCAATAGAAACTTTGTGTTCTGGTCTGTGTGAATCTTAAGAACTTTGTGTCTGCAGATTGGCGCCGGTGGTGAAGTAATTAATCCTTTTCTATATTTTCTTGGTTCAATGTAAGTAGGGAGATACTCTACTATCTATATTTCCCAAAATCATTGTTGTTTTCTTCCTTCTCCCATCTCCATATTCTTCTATTCCTTCTTATTGATAATATTTTAAGTATGAAAACATTCCAAAGTATATCAGGGTCCAAACATTGAGAGTTGTATATCTATACATTTGTTTTTCCTGCTTTCAATAAGGGAACCTCTCCCATTAAAGAGGAGGGACTTGTTGTCCCCTGACTATGGTTTCAACCCATGTTCCATTCTTAAAACCAACATACTGCAATGCTTATTTATTTGTAAATTCAGAACTTCATGTTATTGGAACAAGTCTATGTGGTTCTCTAACTAATTGAAAGCTTATGTGGAGGTTTTAAATACTATTAAAAGTTGTATGGCTCATGAAAATCTGTAGATCTTAACTTGCATGCCTCTTTACTGTTGTCGATAGGAATATAGCTTGAATGAATCTCCATTTTGTTGCTTTATGTCATTGATAAGGTTGTTGTGAGCTCTTCATTTTGGGATATTTTCTTGATAATAGAAGTTGAGACCATCGTGTTATCCAAAATGTGCCCCCTGCTCATTTTGTGGCTAACTCCTCTCATTCTTCCCTCTCTTGTGCCTCAGTCACAAAATTTTGCTTTTCAAGCACTCAAAACCTTCTGGAAATGGCACCATTGGATAGAGCTCTTTCTTAGCTTTCCAAAAAGGTAAAGTTTTCCTCCTAACTCATGTATTTTTCAAGTTATGGCTTGGCGGAGTTTTTGTGGGAAATTTTCCCCTAGAAGGCCCGCAGCCAATCAGAACTCGCCACGTGTCCAAGCCAAAAATATCAAAGCGACCCGATTTGGCCCTGTTTTCCCTAAAACTTCAAATCGCCATATCTTTCGATCAAAGCTCTTTTTTCACATTCTTTATATCAATGGAAAGCTAGTGAAATTCTCTACAAGATTTGGGTCAATTTTGCATTTTGGTGGATTTTGGAGAGAGAAAATCAAAAATTCTTCTGGCACGTGGTCATGAACAGAAATGACGTTTCAACCACCGATTTTAATGAAGAATGGCTTGCATTCTCTCCCAGCATGGTTAAAAATGTCAGGGAATGGGTCTGTCAGGTCACCCATGTTGTTTTGATGGCATTTTGGTCAATGGTTGAATCCCTTCCATGTTTTCCCACATTTCTCTCTCCTGGGCTCGTCCCTTGCACTGTAAAAGCCAGATTTGGCTCATTTTTCAAAGGGTTGAACATTTTTTGTGTATGGCAAGCTCCCTTTTTCACCTTGGAAGTGATTTAGTGGAATAACAGACCTTTTCTAGAAACTGCAATTGTATTTTTGCCTTTCAGGTGTTTGAATGCAAGTGATTTTGATGTTAAAATAACAATACAGGCCTTGTGATTAGTTTTTATCCTCTGCTGGTGTTGTTTGCCTAATTTCTAACACTTCATTACAGCTATCAGTTTGTGCATGTTGTTTTTGTTGCATTTTATGAACTGTGTCAATTTGCGAAGTAAAAATGCTCACCACTCCTTTGGTGCATCACCTATTAGCATTAGTTTTAGTTCTTTCTTTTTGCATTTTCTATCCTTGTCCCTTTGAAATTTAGAGTAGATTTAGGAGTTTAAACCTCTGCAATTGTGCAAGTAAAATAGCTGATCAGAGGAGTTGAGGAACCAACCTCTAATCTGGAGATTTCTCTTCCATTTTTGCAAGTCCCACACTTGGGAAGAGGATTCAATGTTGTGCAATCACACTGGATGCTAGTATGATCAAACTAGAAATATGATCAACATCCAGGGGGTGCTGCTGATTTGCAACAACAGTTTTGGCACCCGGTGGGACCTTAGAGGTCTTCCACTTTATCTTTGATAGGTTGGTGTGTTCTTGTTAAAGATCCAGCCTTTTGGAGGTACTTTCAAAAGCACATCTGGCGACTCCATCTGGTAAACAACTCATTCTCTAAGTTGCAGACCTGTTTTCCATTCATTTCCATCCATTCTTCTTTCCATCATTTTCATTCTTTTCCATTCCATGAAGTTGTGCAATCATGACTTCATTTCCATCATGGAATTCACATTTACAACAGTAGTATATCACACCTCCAACATGTTTTACAAATCCTCCAAATCAGCATTTTGATCAAATTCAAAATCAGCATGTCTACCCATATGAGCAGCAGTGCCAAAGTCAGTTTGGATATGAAGCATGTCAAGCACAAGGGTATTTAGTTGTGAGAGAGGGAAATCAAGAAGAAAATGCAGATCTTTTGGAACAAATCCAAAAGATGGAGGTAAACATGGTGCAATCCAGGCTCAAGCACAAATGAAAGCATTTAGAATCGGTTGTAGAGCACCTTGTCCATGGGTGGGACCTTTTCGAGGCATTACAGCCCTCAAGAGAAGCTAGACTTCATGATTACAACACTATCATTGCTTGCAAAGTGAATTTGAAGGAATAAAGGTGTATGAGAGGAGTATTCAACAACCTTGTCAACAGTAAGCACACCATCTCATGCCTTTTCTCTCCCTCTTTCCCAATTTGTTTTATCTCGCCGAGTGTCAAGTTTTAAACTCTCCATCTATTTGTCCCCAGTGTTGAATCCATTTCTCCATTCCCTAGTCTTCCACCCCATCTCAATTCTTTGTCCATTTTCCCTTCCAAACAGCCATTCCCTCTAAAGAAACAAGAGTTCCTACCTCCTCCACCACCACAAAAATTGCAAAATCAATTGAGTTACAATCCACTTCTCCTCTTGCATTCCCAAATCCATGTTGGGAGGATAAAAATCAGAATGCCAATCAAGGAAAATGCAAAGAAAGAATAGCCAAACAAGGATGAAGAAATTCAAAGTCGAAGAGTTGGAATCTTAAATTTGGGATGACAAAGATCCCCTTGATGGTTAAGCCTTTAGAAAAGGTTGGAGTTGGAAAACAAGTGGTGGTTAGGACTGAATTTTCTGCAGGAAGAGAAGAGAAAAAAGAAGAAGCAGATCAGCAATCAGTTTGCTCAGAAAGTAGTTTCCATGTTAGCATTCTATTTGAAGAGAATGCTGATTCAATTCAAGTTGCACAATCAGCCATGGAGGAAGAAAGCTCTGAAGAAGATCCTACAGTCCCAACTTGTCCTCTAGAGCAGCAAATCGAAGAGTTTGACTTAATGAACTTCGTGCTAGAGGAAGAGTTCTATCAAGAACAAGATTGTCTTCAAGTAGTAGAAGAGGGAGAAGCTGCTCCAAATCCAAAAGAAGAGGAGCACATTCTAGTTGTGGAGGAGAAAATTGCAGATCCAAGGGCTTTGAACACAAGGCAGGCTACAGGAGAACCTTCAGTTCTTCTTTCTACTTCATCCCTCTCATGTTCTAGTGCTGAAGAAAAGTTTGATCTTTCAAACTCAATGTTGGAGGATGAAAGAAACCATGATGATCAAGTTCTAAGATCAAGAGGACACTATGGAGGAAGTTGAGCATTTGCATCAGGACAACCATGAGGTAGTGTATCTGTCAGATTTGGAGGACTGTTTTGATGAAGAAGAACCGGTTGAGTTTCCACCATTCTCTCTTTCATCTTCCACGTCCCAAATACTTGAGCCTGTTGTCATGAAGGAGAGCATTCATTTGCAGTAGCCTGCATCTTATAGCAGCTCTTTGGAACCAAGATTGGAAGATTTTAATCTTTCATGTTCTTCATTGGAGGAAGAGAAAGGGCAGAAAATTCCTACCATTGCTTCCACATCACCCACCCAAGAAGGTCTACAAGAAGACTCCATTTTTGGAGTTGAAAATCAGGGCAATGGGTATACTCAAAGGACCATACCTTGCCCAATCAGGTATCTGGCTTCATTGGAACCAAAGGAGAAGTCACAATCAGTCATGCTTGCTCCTAAGCATGAGGATGAGCTCAAAGAACCAAGGATCATTTGTCATACCTCTCAATCAAATGCGAGAACAACTAAAAGAGGTATTGAATTTGCCTTCACGATACCTTGATGATTTGGGTGGAAGACCAGACTTCTTGTTGATTTTCCATTCATCTAATCAGCCATGTTCAATGCCAAATAAGTTGCATGGTTGCCAATTTTGAAGAAAGGAAGCTATTTTACACAACCGATTCGCGGGGTTTGTTTAGCCCACTTTTGCTTCCAGTTAGAGTAGGATAGGTAGTTTTGCTTTCAGTAAAAGAAGTGCTTGTGCACACTCTGCATGTTCCATTTTGGAGCATGTATGACCCTTTAGTTTTGTACATAGTTTTTGTGGTGCTGGTTTTGCTCTTTGTGAGTCCATTTCAGTGGGTTTCCAAGTGGCTTAGAGAGGAGGTTTTCAAAGTTCAGATCAGTTTGCAGGCTACAACTCATGACTCCATGCCCAATGGATGCTTCAGGCAACTGGTAACTTCATCCAGCAGGCAGATGACCCCTCTGAGTCACCAAAATTGTTATCCAAAATGTGCCCCCTGCTCATTTTGTGGCTAACTCCTCTCATTCTTCCCTCTCTTGTGCCTCAGTCACAAAATTTTTCTTTTCAGGCACTCAAAACCTTCTGGAAATGGCACCATTGGATAGAGCTCTTTCTTAGCTTTCCAGAAAGGTAAAGTTTTCCTCCTAACTCATGTATTTTTCAAGTTATGGCTCGGTGGAGTTTTTGTGGGAAATTTTCCCCTAGAAGGCCCGCAGCCAATCAGAACTCGCCACGTGTCCAGGCCAAAAATATCAAAGCGACCCGATTTGGCCCTGATTTTCCCTAAAACTTCAAATCGCCATATCTTTCGATCCAGAGCTTGGTTTTCACGTTCTTTATATCAATGGAAAGCTGGTGAAATTATCTACAAGATTTTGGGGTCAATTTTGCATTTTGGTGGATTTTGGAGAGATAAAATCAAAAAACACTTCTGGCACGTGGTCATGAACAGAAATGACGTTTCAACCACCAATTTTAATGAAGAATGGCTCGCATTCTCTCCCAGCATGGTTAAAAATGTCAGGGAATGGGAGTGCATCAAGTCACCCATGTTGTTTTGATGGCATTTTGGTCAATGGTTGAATCCCTTCCACGTTTTCCACGTTTCTCTCTCTCTGGGCTCGTCCCTTGCCTTTGTAAAAGCGATTTGGCTCATTTTTCAAAAGGTTGAACATTTTTGTGTATGGCAAGCTCCTTTTTCACCTTGGAAGTGATTTAGTGGAATAATGAGACCTTTTCTAGAAAGCTGCAATCTTGTATTTTTTCCTTTGGTGTTTGAATGCAAGTGATTTTGATGTTAAAATAACAATACGAGGCCACTGTGATTAGTTTTTATCTCTCTTGGTGTTGTTTGCCTAATTTCTAACACTTCATTACAGCTATCGGTTTGTGCATGTTGTTTTGTTGCATTTTATGGCTGTGTCAATTTTAAGAAGTAAAAATGCTCACCACTCCTTTGGTGCATCACCTATTAGCATTAGTTTTAGTTCTTTCTTTTTGCATTTTCTATCCTTGTCCCTTTGAAATTTAGAGTAGATTTAGGAGTTTAAACCTCTGTGATTGTGCAAGTAAAATAGTTGATCGGAGGAGTTGAGGAACTAGCCTCTAATCTGGAGATTTCTCTTCCATTTTGCAAGTCCCACACTTGGGAAGAGGATTGATGTTGTGCAATCACACTGGATGCTAGTATGATCAAACTAGAAATCGATCAACATCCGAGGGGTCTTGCTGATTTGCAACAACACATCATTTTGCTCAACTTATTTCATGACTATAATTTCTTCTTGCATGGAATGCCCAAAGATGTGTTTACATCGGAAAACTCTTATTGGGTTTTGTATCAAGTCTTCTCTCATTTTCTTGAAAGTGAATAGGAAAGAGTGTTTGAGAAAGTTGGTTCTATTCTGTTGAGTATTGTTCATATTCTCTAATTTTGTTAAAGGAAGTAGGTCGAATGATCTTTTTCTTCTTCTTCTTTATTAATTAATATAACTATGTGGGACTAACTAGAACTGGATCTGGGTTACTCTCCTATCCTTTCTATCGCTGAGATTTCTAAGTTATTGAAATGATATTTTACTATTCGATTGAATAAGTGAATCGTGGTTTTACTTTTTTGTGGAGGAAGGACAGATGGTTTTTCTTGTTATATAATATACCTTTCTATTCTTATTTTGGATGGTTGTGGTTATCCAACTCGAGTTACATTGGTGTCTCAGGTTTGAGATTGTTGATCTTTTTAGGACATTCAAATTAGTTCCTTCCTTCTCTTGAAATAGTTTTCTCCCTTTTTGTTTTTTCCCATGTTTGCATGGGGTTTATGATTTGTTTGAGAAATGGGAATGGTTAAGTCTTCCTCCTTATCATGCTTTAATTCCCTATCGATTTTGCTATAAAGGGAGGTTTTTTTATTTTCTTGTTGCTCTTTTCGAGTTGTTCCAACAATGGGGATTTTGAAACCAAACTTGTTCGATGTATAAATGCTTTTTTTCTCTGTAATCGATATATTGGCTAGAATATTTAAGATACTTTGATATCTTTGAGACTTTTGTGTTGATGAGTCTCTTGAGGACGTGGTTGAATTATTTTTCTTCAAATATAGAATGTTATTTACTCATTACCTTTGTAATCATTCATTTTGATGAACTCTAGCATAAGATAAAAGGGAATGATATTTTCTAGTTTGGTTATGAACTATAACCACTCTTCCTTTTTGGATTTGATAGTGGTTGGTTGAAACTTGTGTGTGGATCGAATGATTAGCTCATCTTCCTTTGGCTTTCGATTGCTATAGAAATGTAGTTGTTAGGACTGCAAAGTGTTAGTTATGATTGTTTTGTGAGTGGAACTTGAAATGAACTCACTTATGTCTTTTAGAGTATTTATTTTGAGAGCAAACCTGCTTTTTTAATTGATTAAGTCTTCTTTCTCAAGAACATAGAGATATAATCTTAATCAATCCAAATGTAACCTCTGTGTTGAGCATCAAATATTCATAATTTTACGAGGGATTATAATTATGTTTTTCCACAATTCCTTCATGTATTGATTTTGATGCTCTCTTAAAATAACAAGCATTACACCTATTCAAATGTGTAGATATTTGTATCCAATATTAATTCTTCAAAACTTAGAACTCCATGATAGGAGGATCTTAATTTTGGGAAATTGAATGATAAGGTAAAGTTAGGATGAAATATGAATTTTCCTTTCGTAATTCGTTGTTTTATTTCAGCATGTTGAAAAGAGTTTTATGATGAAAAGTTAGGGTTGATAGGCTGATTAACTAAACCTTACTTTAGCATTAGAAACTTTAAAACATATCTCTCTTCTTCTTGGATTGTATTATTTTATGGATAAGTCTTTCTATTTATATGGTTGTGTTTCAGAACTATTTCATAAACAATGAGTTCTTTTATGAAATAGTTAGTTAAAAGCACAATGTTTTAATGCTATAGTGCTTATCATGCTCAATTCAAATGAACTGACCCATGCTAACAATTTTGTAGATGGATTTCATAAAAGATGAAAGGAGAAAGACATATAGAAATTTACATCTATTTTACTTAAGAAATTGTATCTTTATTATGATGATATGTGGCGTCATTACTTGAGATGTACTTGTCGAGAAAAGAGACTTGTAATAAAACTAGTTTTGTATTGTTGTTATGACACTTAGATCCATTAATAAAAACAATACTTGGATCCTTTCCAATATCTATGCACCCAATACGGTTAGTGAAAGAAGGAAGATTTGGAGAGATTTAAGGGTTTTTAGATCTCAGCATAGTATTGACAATTGGCTCATAATGGGGGACTTCAATTCCCCTTTAAATCCTAGAGAAAAACAAGGGGGAAACTCTTCTTTCTCTAGGGGTATGGATGATTTTGCTAGACTTTGTGGCTGAACTGAATCTCATAGATGTTGATCTCCATGGAAATCAGTACACCTAGAAAAATAGGAGGTTGGGAAAGGATATGATCCAAGTCAGATTGGATCGTGCCCTTATCTTAGCTAGTTGGATTCTTCATCAAGATTTTCATCTCACATCCTTGCCCAGAATCGGGTCTGATCACAATCCAATTGTTTTAAATTTTGTTAATCTGGATCAAGCGGTCCAAGAGCTCCTTTAAATTTGAAAAAATGTGGATGGAGCATGATGACATCTTTGATAGGATCAAGGATTGGTGGATCTGGGGTGGTGAGGGAACTACCCAGTTTAGGCTTGTTCAAAAGCTTAAAAATGTTAAAAAATAAGTTAAAGTTTGGAATAAAGAAGTCTTTGGGAATGTTTTTGTAAAAAAAAGGAGCTAAAGCAAAGGCTTCAAGATCTGGAAAACAAAATAAACTTACAGGGGAGGTCTAGGGAGGATCATGAGGTGGAGAAAAAAATCCTCTCTGAGTTGCACATGGTTTGTAGTAGAGAAGAATCCCTATGGAGACTCAAATCTAGAGCTATATGGCTGAAAGAGGGAGATAAAAACACAAAAAAAATTCATATGACCACTTTGAAGCATCAAGCTTGCAATAGGATTATGGAAGTATCTAAAGGAAAAGATAACATTATAAAAGATCCATGAATTATCAAGGAAGAGGCTCTCAGATTCTATGTTAAATTGTTGAATGAGCAGAGTGTTGTAAGTGAGGTGGTTGATTCTTTTATGCTTGAAGCCATTCCGTATGGGAAAATTGAGGAGCTTAGATTTAAAGACATTACCAAAACTATTACTTTGGAGGAGCTTCAGAAAGTTGTCTTTTCTCTAGAAGGTGACAAGGCACCAGGACCTGATGGCTTCTCTGTAATTTTTTTCAAAATTTTTGGGAAATTTGTTCAAATGATCTCCTTAGGGCAGCTAATGAATTTCTCAGAACCGGAGATCTTTTGAAAGAACTTAACAATACCCATATAGTTCTGGCCCCTAAAAATATGGATGCTAAATATTTCAAAGACTTTAGACCCATTAGTTTGGTTAATGTTGTCTATAGAATTTTCACTAAGATTATTGCCACCAGACTGTAGGCCATTTTGAATGATTTAATCTCAAAACAACAAAGTGGATTCATCAGAGGGAGGATTATTCAAGATGGGGTGATCATGGTTCATGAGGTTATTCATTCTATGGATAATAACAAAAAGGCTGGCATGGTTCTTAAACTTGACATGAATAAAGCCTTTGACAAAGTCTCCTGGGCTTTTCTTGACAAAGTTTTGGCCAAATTTGGATTTCTAGATAAATTCAGAAGAATTATTAAAGCTTGCATCTCATCAGCTAGATTCTCTGTAGTGGTTAATGGGGAACCTGTGGGGTACTTCACCAGTAGTAGGGGGATAAGGTAGGGGGATCCTATATCCCCTCTTCTCTTTATTCTAATGGCTGACAACCTTAGCAGAACAATCTCCAAAGCTGTTAAAGATGGTCTGATAAAAGGCATCAAACCTACCTCCATGAATCAAGTAGCTTCTCATCAAAAATTTGTGGATGACACTATCCTACTCTTAATGGCTTCTCTTCTGGAAGCTAAGGCGATCAAGTCTATTTTAAAATTCTATGAGGTTACCTCTGGACAAGAGATTAACTTTGACAAAAGCTCCATTTACTTTTTTAATACTCCTTTGGAAAGGCAAAATAAAATTGCTAAAGTATTGGGATGTAAAATTAATGTGCTTCCCACTACTTATTTGGGTCTCCCCCTGGGTACTAAAAAAGTTTCCAACAAAGTCTGGAATGATTTACTAGAAAGATTCCAAAATAAATTAGCTAGGATGGAAAGGATCCATTCTTTCCAGTACTGGGAAATGTTTTCTAATCAAAATCAGAAATTCAAAATTTACCTATATACATTATGTCTATGTATAACATCCCATCTCGTATTCAGAGAAAAAATTGACAGGATTCAGAAACATTTTTTATGGCAGGGAATGGAGGAAAAATTCAAATATCCACCTGGTTTCCTGGGATCAAGTGTGTACTCCTAAAAGGATTGGGGGCTTGGGTATAAAAGACATTAGCAAAATGAATATGGCCTTAATTGTAAAAATGGGGTGGAGATTGATCTCGGAAGATCAACCTTGGGTTGATCTCATTAAGAATAAATATTTGGGTCAGCAAACTGCTTCCTCCTTTCTACATTCTGAACTTCTTCCTCATGGCTCTATATTCTGGAACAATTTGATTCTTACTAGGAATTTTATCAAGCAAGGAAGTAGATGGAAAGTGGGAAATGGTAGGGATATCAGTTTCTGGAATGATAATTGGTCTAATGGAAGCCTCAATGAAAGATTTGGTGCAGCTAAGGAGAAACTGGAGTAGAAATATGGTACTAAGGTCATAGACTATATGGAAATTGATGGTAATCTTAAGAGATGGAAGAAGCTTTCTGTGGATGGTATGGATGTGAACTCTGTGCTATCATCTCTTCAGAACATTTGGATCTCATTCCTTTGAATCAGTTGGATGTCAAAGATGAAATTGTTTGGTACAATTCTAAAGATGGGGACTATTCGGTGAAATCTGGGTACAATTCCTACTTTGTGAATACCCAGAATGAATTTAATTGGAGAAAAATATGGATGACTGAGCTAACCCCTAAAATAAACTTTTTCTTTTGGCTTGTTCTCAGAGGTAGAATTCTTACTAATGATAACCTGATTAAGAAAGGATTCATCATGCCTAATAGATGTCATCTTTACAAAAAGATTCTGAAGATATTAAACACCTTTTTATCCACTGTGATTATGCTACCATGATTTGGAGCCATGCCCTTTCCAAGTTCAATGTCCTCTGGATGGTTCCTAAGGACTTCATCCAATTCTAGACCCAATGGAACCCCCTTTTAAACACTGCATTGTGAGAAGACTTTGGAAACTGATCATGCCCCATATTATCTAGAGAATATGGAAAGATAGGAATGATATCATCTTTAGAAATAACAAGCAACATTACAAGACCAACTTCACTAAGATTGGGCATGTTGTTAAAGCTGATATTGGGAGATTTAAACCCCCCAAAAATAAAAAATATCTTATGGATGACAAAGAGTACATTTTATCCAATTGGAAGATTGGAGATGTTAGAAGGCTGATCAGGAATACCTCAAATATTGATAGGTCTTTGGTCCATTGGATTCCTCCTGAGAGAAACTGGTATAAACTCAATTTTGATGGTGCTTCCAAGGGTAACCCTGGCATGGCTGCTGGGGGAGGAATTATAAGGGATCACAAAGGTTGTTTAGTTGTTTTTATCTTTGGTAAAATGGGGATTTAGATGAATAACTATGTTGAAGCCCTGGCTGCTCTTTAGGGGCTTAGGATTGCAAAAGATTTAGATATCCAGAATTTAATCTTGGAAGGAGACTTTAGAAGGGATCTCACCATCTATTTCCCACATTACCTTCTCAACTCTCTTCAACACTGTGCTTGACTTTTAAAGCATGCCCGAGCTATTCCCTTACATCAGGGCCTTATCCTTTTACTTCACAAGCTTTGTGTTGCCAAGTTCCCTGGCTTTCCATTTGCTCCTAGTGAGCCACTCATTACCACCTCCTTTGTTCCCATTCCCACTCTTGTCGCCCCTTCCAAGTCTAAATCCAAGAACCCCATGAAATCTGACACCCCTACCACTGGCAGGATCCTTAGAAGCTCCAAAGATTTGGAGGTTTCCCAAAACCTGCTTCATATCAGCAATGTTGGTATTGAATAGGCCCTGCATCCGGAAGATTCTCAAGTGCCTATTAGACTAGATGCCCTAGAGATTGAGATGAAACAGATGAAGAAGGACCTTCAATGTTTGGGAAAGCAAAAAGGGAAGAGAAAATTTGATGAAGAGAGTGACACTGATAAGGAACAGTTCTCTGATATTTACAAGAAGTTGAGCTCTCTTGATACAGTTGGGAAGAGAAAAAGATAGACATGAGCATAATTTGGCTATCTTTAAAGCCATAAGTGATTTCTTAGAACAATAGGTTTGGAGCATTTCTATGCTAAGTGGGATCCCTACAACTATATGGGGAATGAGAAAGAGAGGAATATGACCATTTCACAGCTGGATGCTTCGGACTCAACGCACACAACCACTCTGGTGCTTTTCACCTCATTGCAGATGATTCAATCCAGAATTGAAAGAGCATCCAAAAAATAATCTGACTCGGGCTGGTGGAATTCGGTTTTGAGGCTGTTTTTGTGCTTTCTTTTTGTTGTGTAGATGTTTCTTTTTGCGGTCTTGCTGTAGGTTACGTCCTTTTTTTGCTTCTTGTTGTTACCCGATATTGGTTACCTTTGGTAACAATGTTACATCTAGATTTTGATCTTTTGTTGTTGTATACTCATTGTTATATCTAGTTGGTGAGCCTTCCTGTAATAGGGTATAGTCCCTCAAAACTATTTACCAATAATAAAAAAATGACACTTTATAATCTCCAAAACACTTCTAGATTTAGTGAATGTATCACTCCTTTTTTATGAATAAATAATGTCATGATTGTTGATTTCTACCTTATAGAAATACCTTATTTGGCATAGATTATGGGGTACTATTAAGTAATATCATTAATTAAGGGGAGAAATATATATATCTTAGAGATATGGAAATTGAAACTTAATAGTTCTTATATTATAAAACTATGAGTTGTGAATATGAAATCTTAGTTGGTTGTTCTCAAATAAAAGATATGCAACTAATAAGTTGAATAAGTAGATCTTTAAACAATATAAATAACTATGTTTGATTGTGTGTGTGTGTGTGAATTATGGATGTATTTAGAACATATGAAATTAGTTTTCATAAATGGACATTAGTCCATAATATAGGGAAAAAGGATAATTCCCTTGAGATCAATCATTGAGACATAATTTAAGATCTTGTTTAAAGTGTTATGAATGTTGTAAGTAAATGGTTGCATGTCTAATTCTTTAGGTAGATTTCCTTATCATAAATTAGAATGCTTTGAAAGGATTTAAATGTAATTTAGACTTCATCTCCATGAATTCTAAAATAAAAAGGGTTTATATGGAACTTATTTAAGCTAGGGCTGAAATAAGTAAGGAACTAATTAACACACTTTCATAACTATAAGATCTATTATGTCATTATATGATACAAGTTGTTTCATTTAATGATAAACTTAAACATGTAATTGAATGGTTAGGAATCATATTTTACCTGCATACCTACCTCACATGTAGCTTCAACTTGTAACCTTATAGGTTAAATGACCTAGTTGAATCTTTAGGCGTTGCTGTAATTAATCTTTAATGAAGTGATTAAGTGGGACAATAACTTATAATATAAGGTATGTTCGTCTAGTTGAGGAAACTCGGTTGGATGTTGATACACATCAACTATAGCGTAGTACCTTCGTAATGACATGAGTCATTATGAGGATACTATGATGCAGTTGATATGTCTCAACACCCTGCATAGTTATTTTAACTTGATTGACATAAGTGTTTGACTGGATCATGGTTCTTCCCTATACAGGGATAGGAACATGATCTAGTGTCAAGGTCAACTCACATTGACTTAGGATAACTAGACACACCCAATCGATGTAAGTTGATTGAGTATGTCTATGTACCCTTAGTCACCATGAGTAGTCTTCCACACTAGGGCATGTTGTTAACCTTTTCTAGGGTGAAACCTTGAATCAAATGGGACGATGAAGTTAGGAAACATAACTCTAGATAACATAAAAATTATGGTGAGGGACTTATTCCATTTGATGAGTATGTCATCTAGGAATGTAAACATGATAAACATGTTTAAAATATTTTCCAAAGTATCACAAGCGATGGTTGCATTGTCTATGTCACCTAGTTTAAGAAGCGAGGATTTCAAATGAATATTGATAATAAATATTTAGATAGGCCTCTTAAATAGAAAACTTGGGTACCCCTAATAGGGTAAAGGAACCAAGTATACATTATATACACATTACTTATTTAACATGAGAGATTAGTGTTTCATCGAGTCATTATAAGCTGCGCATATGGTTTTCGTTTATGACATGGATGGGCATTGGAATGTGTGTTATAAATTATGTTAATTTAAAATAGAGAACATTATGTAAAAAAATTAAAAATTCCTTGGTTCTAAAGTCTTAAAATGGGAATGTTACATTAAAGGATAAGCTAAAGAAAACAGACCTTACATTGACTATGTGCGCGGCACCAGATGTGATAATAAAAACAAGGACTTTGGTAGAAGAAGATGAAGTAATTCAGGAAGCAAAGAATGAAACACTTGGGCACAAAGAGGACGTACACCTTTGGTAGAAGAAAAAAATGATACGCTTGAAGATTCTTGAGACCCGCACAAGGAAAGAATCAAAGAAACTCATCACGAAAGAATAGATATAATTGAGGGAAGGGTCTCGAGTATGGCTAATTTCATCAGGGTCTTGGAGAATGAAGGTGAAAACATGAATCTTGATGAAACGGAAACCATATTTGTATACATCCCAGATAAAATAAATAAAGCACTAAGTGATTGGAATGTGTTGGAGGTAGAGATTAAGATTGAATATCCAGAGTTGATCCTATTGGTAGAATATCGAGCACCGAATATTTTCTCATTCTTTGGGTGCAGTAATTCCTTAATCACTCATTATTCTTTATTCATGGAGAGATAAGTTATGATTACCCATTGCTGGGGGTGGTAATGAAATTAGTGTGGGGTAATGTTGAGCTGATGTAATACAACTTAAGTATGAAGGTGCAAGAGGATTGGGTGCATGGGCATAGGGCGTGTGAATGCACACAGAACTATAATGGAAAAGGTGCACCGGGATGGTTTGAAATCAGGACTTAGCCATTTTGCAGATTGGGGCTAATTATGGACATGGAGTGCAATGCACATTTTTGGAAGACTTAAGGAGCACACAAAGGCTATTTTGGATGAGTAGAAGATCAAGTGCCATGTAGTGTTTTGGAGCTAATAATAGGATTATACTGTAGTTGTATTATTAGATAATCTATTATTAGCGAGCTTGCATGCTCTCATATTTATTATGTAAAGGCACATGGCTATTATTAGCATGTAGCCTATTTTTGAAAGGTGCATAGGTGGTGAAGGGAAATTCCCCACCCCTATAAATATGTATTGATTTACATGGATTGGTATCATCACTTTTGTAATAGAGTTATGTTGTTGGATTATGTGCGTGCATGACTCATGGTGACATTGTTATGTATGTAAGAAGCTTCTATGTTTTACAACAATTAATATAATGGATCTTTATGGTTGGATATTTATTATAGACACATCTGTGATTTGATCTTACATGGTAAAGTTTATCTTGCTTATTATTTAAATTTTCTGCATATGGTTAAGATCTAGATCTAGTTTATGCACCTTGTTATACTTAATTATATTTGATTGATTCATAATATTTGTTTAATCATGCTAACCCCTTGACGAAGATGACATAAAAGAGAGACCTGGCATCATTGTGCACTTTGGGTGAGTGCTCAGTTTAGGATGAGTGATGTGTCAGCGTGCCTTGGGATTTTGGTGGTAAAAACTAGGCTACAATTATAGAGAATAGGTCACTATGGATTGGATGGAGAAATTGACATAGAAATATGCAAGAGAAATTAGCCTAAAATAAAACATCCATCCTTTTCTTTGCGAAATATCGTATGAGTTTTGGGTTGATATGTTCACTCGATGTTGTTCCATAAATTCTCTAGTCTTGGTTGTTTACTAAAGAAGTGTCGCACTCCATGCATCAAAGTGCATTCCAAGCTATCAATTATTTTTATTGTTGAGATCGATAGTCAAGGGATGTTTCGAAAACATTTCTATTCTCATATGAAGAAAGGTTCTTCTCTGAAAACAACTTCAACAAGTGATTTTTTTTAATGGCTTTTAACCTAAATATTCTACTTATACAATTATTGTTCATGTAGACAACCACAATACTATAAAATTTGATGTATAATCATTTCATCATGATGCTATGCAACCAATTCAACATGGTGATTTACTTTCAATCATTTTATAAATATGTTTAATGAGATGTATGTTCAATTGCCATGGTTTTCAATTTTTTAACAAATTTATGTTTTTACAATTCGGATGACGGATGTGGAAGATGTGGGCACATCGACCACGAATATGCCATCAGATCCATGCATGTTAATCATGTCAATTTACAACAAAACCCGCTAATAAGCACCAAAGCTTTATAAGACAATAAATGATTATGTAAACAACCAATAAGGCCCACAAATTTATAGGAAGCAATATGATATCCATGTGTATTTTACAAAAACATTATTTGTAAAGCCCACAAATTTATAAGAAATGATAACTAACAAACATTAGTTTATATATGTTTGGCTTAAGGTCAAAGAAAAAGTTTAAGGAAATCCATTTGTAAGCTATAATAAAAAAATTTAAAACAAACTATATAAAGCTTAACAAACTCTATGCATCCACACTCAATATAGAAATTGTTTGACTAAAAACCTTACATTCATCAATATCTCACTGATTTACAACTTTATATTGTCTACAATGTTTCACTAATTCACTACTGCATACTGACAACTTACATTGATTTAAAAATTTTTGGCTTCAACATCATCATAAAGTACTACATACGACTTGATCAAGCTCGTACATATGTAAAGCACCACTTAACTAGCCTCATTAAAGGTTTTCTAGCTAAGTGTAGTTCGGTCAATGATGGCATAGCCTAGTGGTCACAAATCATCATCAATAGCCGAGGATTATACTCTACCAAAGGGTGGACCGATGAATATAAGCATTGCGTAATGGCCTCTAAATTTGCATTACAAGATAGATAATAATTGATATTGTACTTACCATATCACCACATAAAGCACTATGTTTATCCATTTAAGTTTTCCACAACATGAAATCGATTATGAATTGATTAATTTTTATTTCAAATACATTATGCTCACATTTTCATAGGAAGAAATAGATTATGAGTTGATGATTGTTTATTTGAAATAGCTCTTGCGTCAACGGATCCAAAAACATGTAAAGGTTGTGTAATCCAATCATGCAATCTCAATCAAGTAACTTTTAGCCATAAGCTAAAATGTTTTTTATTTTAATTGGTTGTAATTGATATGCGGTCGATAAAAATAAAATTTGATTACTTCCCTGCAGGTAGCGATAAGAGTTATTTACTTATTTTGGATATGGATGACCTTCTATCTAGGATAAAAAAACATACAATAGGAAGATGTCATTCAAGTTCGGTATGAAAGATGTCAACGTGCGAGGTGGCCTGTCGGAATTTATAAAATTATTATCACCATACTGTGAACTTGGATTCTGGTATGACAATCTAATTTTTGTTGATGTTAAAAAGATATCAATGGGCTTCAATAAAAAAATATCAACCTTATTGAATCCAAGACTCACTTGGGGAAAGGAACATTGTAATATAGTTGAAGGAATAGCAATAAGAGACCTAGAAAAGGTTTGGAGTAGAAACGATTTTTCATATAGTTCGAAAAACACTTTTTGTATTACATTAGGTGCAAAGGGAAACCCTCCTAAAAATTTTATGGTGGGTATGAAAAGAAAGCTCAAAGATTGTACAAAAGATAGATGGTTGATGACCGATTTATACAAAAAAATATTACAAATAGTGTCTCAAGAATTGAATGTGGTAGAGGGCATCAAATACTTGGAGCAAGAAAATGCTAAATAACTATTTATCTTTTCATAATGTTGTTATGATGGTACGGCTTAACATTGTAAATAATATATGCATACATATGTTATTAAGAAAGTATTGTGTAACTCTATTATATTATGATGAGATTGTCGAAATATAAGTAGGGTGGATTTATATTTTCACTTATTATATGTTTGAGTAGGATTGAATAACCTTTGTGGTGAATTATCGAAAAAATTTCCCTTGAAAAATTGTAAAATAGTATTTTCTAACATTTTTCATAAAATAAATATAAAATTATACTCTATATACTTAATTTAATTTAATATTTTTTAATATTATTAATATATAAATAAATCTCTAGAAAAATTGATGATCACATCTATAATATGCAAGTCATATGTGATGGTTATTTCAAATATTTGCAACTATTTTAAGAATAAAAACAATAAAGAAACATCTAAACAAAGGCCAAATTTAACACCACGTTGTGTTCTTTGTTGCAACCATTGACGGACAACAAAAGATGTTCACTATCCCATATAAAATAGAAACATGTTTTATACATAACATGTCATAAATAATGCCTAGCATCCACTAGAACGTATAAAAATAGAAACATGTTCTATATATAACAAAGCATAAATAATGCTTAGCGGCCACTAACCCATTTAAAACATAAATATTTTCTTTATATAACAAAGCATAAATAATGGCTAGTGGTCGCTAGCCCTTTTAAAACAAAAACATGTTTTGTACATAACAAATCATAAATAATGCCTAGTGGTTGCTAGCCCATATAAAATCTATGCATTTTTTTAGTCCAAAGCATATATAATGCCTATCAAACGCTAGCCCGTATAATTGATTCCAATTTTTACTTTTGGATTCCAATATATGGGACTTTGGAGTGCAATAAATTCCAATATGTGTGATTTTGGATTCCAATATATGTGATTTTGGATTCCAATATATGTGATTTTGGATTCCAATATATGCGATATTGGAATCCAATATGTGTGATTTTGGAGTCCAAATAATTCCAATATTTAACATTTTGGAATCTAAAACAAGTAGTTTTGGATTTCAATATTAGCTAATTTTTTTTCTGTTGGGATTGGAATAAGTCCCAATTTAGTGAAATAAGCATTATCTAAATAAAAACAAATAAAGGTCACAAAGATGTTCATATATGACTTTGAGATAATTTACAAGATAAGAAAATTAAACATGGCGAGATGATGCACTATTTAGGAGAGATAAATCTATGGAAGCATTTTTACATGTCATTTCTACATTAAAGGTAGATTAGGTAGATTAAGAAATATCATAATGGTAGAATGACACAGAGACCCACAATCCCATTTAGAATCACTAAAAGGATCCAAGCATTTTAGACAACAAAATTGGAAGGGGGTGTAATGTGGCATAGGGAGTGACTATATTTATGTAATAATTATACCCTCAAAGACTAGATTCTCTTAGATCTTCATTCTTCTCCTATGTGGGGTTATTTGGGGTTCTTGAAAACTTATCATAGAATTAAAAAAATTTCCTTTTGGGGAGGATTGAAATGGGGTGTGTAGAAATTTACATAAGAATGCTTGATGTTTCAGACTAATAATGGAGAAACTATTAAGTCTTAAGGTATTTTACAACCTCTATCTATTGGACAGATAGAGGTCCCCATGGATTTCATCATAAGAATATTGAAATATAAATTGGAAAAGTGTAGTTATGGAACTTGTAGATAGACTCATCAAATATACTCACCTTTATGCCTTATCTCATCATTTTACAACAAGTACATTGGTTATATGAAGCTACACGGAACACCTAATATTATATTAATTAATCATGAAGCTATAGTTTCTAGTAATTTTTGGACTAATCTATTCTCATGTTTAGGTACTCAACTCTCTCATATTTCATCATATCTTTCCTAATCAAATGGGAAAATTGAGGTAGTGAATTTTTTTGGAGAGGTATCTTCGTTGTTTTTCTTCAAATAATCAGGAGAGATGGGTTCAATGGCTACCACATATAGAATGGTGGTATAACACTTCATTTCATACCCCATTCAAAATGTCCCAATTTTTAGAATTTTATGGATATCATCCACCATCCCTCACCACCAACTTGAAGGAAAATCCTAAAGTAAGAGAAGTTTAAGAACACATTAAACACCAACAATATGTGCTCTCTAGTCTTAAAGAGAATTTGGTACTAGCTCAATAAATTCATGAAGAAACAAGTTTATAAACATCATATCGAGAGAAATTTTCAAGTGGAAAACTTTGTTTTTGTAATATTGCAACCATATATAAACAACTATCTACAAATAAATAGAGAAAAGATAATAAACTTTCACTTAAATAATATGGTCCTTAGTAAGTGTTGCCAAAAATTGGAAGTGTGTCATGTAAATTAGAGCTTCCTCGGTAATCTTGAACACTGTAGACACCTAAAATTAGCACCGCTAATTCCTATGTCTGCGTCTGCTAGACCCCTTCATTATCACATTTAATCCCTATACTAAGTCATATAAAATATACACCCTTCTACACCCCTCATCACCTCTCATATTTATTCAATTAAATAATTAAATACATCAACATCATCACCATATTTATCTCATGTAAATCCATACACTCACCACATCATATTATTCTTATGAAAATCATACATTTATCACACCACTTAATCACACCACATTTAACATTTATCTTCATGTATTTATCTGCCACATCATTCTTACACTCCGTAAAATCATATTTTTCCCCATCCTAAATAAGACATTAACCAATTAGAATCTTCTTAAAACCAAACATAAATCAAAATCAAATCATATATATCATATTCAACCACTTGGAATCTTCCTAAAATATAAACATAAACAAAATCAAATCATATCTGAAATAAATCAAAATCAAATCATATCTAAACCTATTTAAATCAAATCATATCTAGCCTTATTTGGAAGTAGTTTCAACCATTCTCCACCACAAACCACCTGCAAACTAAATTAGATAAGGCCAAAAATGAAATCTATAACCTCTCAACCATTTAACAACATTCCCAACCCGTATAACCACTTGTAAACCTAATTAGATAAATCCAAAAAAAATCATTAATTCCCTAACCATCCAACAATATCCTTGATCTACATAATCATTTTCCAACACACCCATAAACAAATTGCTCGATCTGGGAGGTTGTTTCAACAACTTTCCTATATTTCCTGATCATCGGTGATTCCACTGATTGTTGGTGATTCTCCCATGTTGATAGAAATTCTATAAAAATAAGTTCCAGGCATTTATTCAAAGTTCTTTAACAATTAGAGTTGATAGTCAATGATCACACATGGTTGAACTTTGATAGGACGTTGTTTAAAGCATCCTTAATTCATTTGGTATTAACCATCTTCTTCCTCCCGAGGAATTTAAATGTCCAATAATCAAGTCCGATCCTCTAACATCTATAGCCTTTATCTCCAGGTATTTCCTATTCTCGATCTTGGAATCAGGTAAGTACCTTGTTTTTACATTATTGTCTTAATCATTCATCATTTAATAGCTTAAAATAATTTTTGTCCCAACATTTTATCAACCTATACATTTTCACATTAATCGCTGATTATTGCATGAATTGTTGGAGATTCCCCCAATTCTTTGGTGAATCCCCAGGATTTGCCGATGATCGCTAATGATTCCCCAAATCATTGGAGAATCCCACGCTTGCTGACAAAATCATTGGAGATTTCCCCAATCACCAACAATTCCTATCTATGAGACTGTTTTCAAATCTAACTACTTTTTTGATATCCAAATCTTAGTTTCAGTCTTTATTCTTCCTTTGCATGCATCGTCAAGCCTTGTCAAGTTATTTTGAGCCATCTTTAGCATTTTATCAATTATCTTAATCAAATTTACCATCTTTCTCACACAACTATCTACATCCTTGCTCCTTTGAGCCATTTTTGATCCCTAGACTCCCTTTGGATCAAGAACCACCATCAGACCAACATATAGCCTTGGATCGCATTAGACCCTTTGTCTTTGTATTGTTGGTTATATCATTTGTTATCATTTTATCATTATTCAATTAATTTCTTGAATGCAGATTGACATCCTTGTAAGGAATTCCATTGACTTCTAGGAGTGGCCTTTGTTAGGAAATCCATCATATATTTGTTTAATCATGTCTTGTGTAGTGTTTGTGATTGCATATTTCTTCATGGGAGAGTAGATTATACCATTTTTCCATGGAGCACAATATCAAACATCGTCAATAAACATCCACGGGTATCACTAAACCCTATGTCTTCTAAGGTCGATATATTTCTATTTTCTTGCTTAGTTAATTCAAGTTGAAGGAGTAAAAATATTTATGAACAAACACATCTAGTTTTTAATGTTTATTTCTTGAATAAGGTCATTAGGAAGAGGGTGTCTTCTCAACTATTGTTACTTGAGTCTAATTAGGAGGGTGTGTGATCTTAGAGCCTAAAGGAATGCCACAGACACACATTCATAAGTTGAGGGAAAATTTCATAACCGAGTATCCGATCAAGTGGAAGAATTTGAACTTTGAAGATACAAAATGGGAAGATGAAGAATTATGGTAGTGGCATACAAATCTTACCAAACTTGGGGAAAATGTATTTTTAAGGGGAGGGGCATGTCATGCCCTTAATCCTAGATCATATATTGTGATATGTAGATATAAGATGTGGCTAACATTACCTCATAATATGGAATATCATTTCTAATTATGCTTTCATATGCTTAGTTGGTATGCCTTTGTGATTTTCATATTATAGTAGGGTATGCATGTCCTAAAATTGTTTAAGGTTTTAAAGGATTGGTTCACCCCCCAGTCCATTGTGCTTCCAACAATTAGTATCATAGCAAGTACTTTTGCAGAAGTTTGATCACTTGAAAGGAGATCCTTGAAGCACAAAAATTGGTGGTTCAAGACGAGTGGCTCTTCTTCTATCAAAGAACCATTGTTTGATTGTGTGAACTATGATTTTTGGAGTCTTAGGATGAGAACTCACACCATGTCCTTAGGGTTTGATATCTAAAAATTATAAGAGGATGGTTACATGTTTTTCTACTCCACGTACTATTGTTGTAGACAAAAAGACTTGTAGTGACAATTCCAAGGATATGAATGTCATCATGTGTGGATTGGATAAATATGAGCTTGTGAAGGTGATTCATTACAAATAAGCTAAGGATATATGGGAGAATTTTAGGTTCTGTATGAAGGATACTCCAAGGTAATAATTGCTAAGATTCAAACTTTTAGAAATCAGTTTAAAGGACTAAAAATGAATGATAATGAGTCTATTGCCGCATATTTAGTTAGGGTTGACACGCTTGTCAACACCAGGAAAGGGTTAGTTGATGATATGAAGGAATAAGTTGTAGTTAGAAAGGTTTTGAGATCTCTAAAACCTAATATTGAATTCAAATTTTCTACCATAAAAGAAGCCAAGGATTTGACTCTCCGAAAATGGATAAATTACATGGAACCCTAATTGCATATGAGATGATGATTTGGAATGATTATCTTGTCTATAAGGAGATAGATTTAAAATATGAAATGAATATCAATGGAAAAAATGTTAAGGATAGTAGTAATGCTCTTAAAATTGATGTTGAATAACTCTTTTCAATTGTGGCTAGGAGACCGAATGTCCGATCTCGGTAAGTATAAAGAAAAATTCCATTTAAATGTTTCAATTGAGGTCAAGTATGTCACTTTACTTCTAAGTGTCCTCATATACAAGAAAATGAAGGTGTTATAGATCATGAGGATGATCATGACAAGAATAATCATAATTTTGGTAAAGGTGAGAAGAAATTCAAGAAGTTTAACTATAATAAGAAGGGAAAAATAAAATTTTACACAAAGGAAGAGGATTACTTATCTAATGAAAGTATTTGTGTTTCAGATTCTCAATCTAAATATGATCATGAAGATGTTGGAGATGAGGCTTTTCTCATGAGTAAATATTCCATGAGATCTTCTATTGGCTTTGTTCTACATTATTAGGTGATTTCATATTGTTGTAAATATTCGAGGAAGAAGAAGATGATGTTTAAGATGATATAAGTATGTATCAAAACCGAGTTAAGGCATGCTGAAAAGAAGAACAAGAAGTTGAGATCTCAAGTCAAAGGATTTTAAGATAGGTTTCATTATCTAGAAAAGAAAAATTATTCTAAGATGAGCAAGCTAAATTAGAGAATTATAATGCTATAAGAAAAGGTAAAGTTTATAGTCACTAGTTTGCAAGACAAAGAGAGTAAATGCACCAAATTTGAAGAGGATATAGAGTTTCTAAGGGTAGAGTTTTTTTATGTTTTTAGGAAGACTAAATACTTTCATAAATTTGAGAAAATCACTAATGATCTTCTTGAAAAAAATAGATTAGCGGTGATACGAAATTTTGGGGTTTATGATGATCTCAAGGGAAATGATTAACTGAAATAATGATATTTTTGTAAGTTAATCTATGTAGAAACAACAATGGAATAATTAATATGAATTGAAACACTAATGCTAGATACTTTTATTTGATATTAAATGAAGTGAAATAAATGAAATAGAAGGGATAAGGTACTAACCTAAATATAACTTACCTTGTTATGTGTTGGACTTGAATAGGCTGATATGTGGGCTGGACTGGATGTGGAGATGTTGTTCTAGAAATTGCAAAAGTTGGAGATCTTCCTGAACTAGGGAACCTATGAGTGAATTGATGCACCCGAGGTCACCTTTTTCTATAGTCTTGGTGCTCTAGTCTATTAAAAACCTCGGGATCTAGCTCCGACAATGCTGCTAGGTCTTCACAGTGTCTTCGTCTCTTTTGCACTATTATCACAATATCTTTGCTTATGTCACTAAAAATATGATATGAAGATCTACCTACAAAAACCCATACATAGCATCAATTCCTAAAAAATAAAGATGAAAATGAAGGATGGAAAAGAATGAATGCAACCCTTTCCCCCTAAACTTATGTCATGTAGATGTACAAGATGCCCAAATGTAGTCCCTTGCCTTAGTATTTAGATGCTCTTGATAGATGATAGTCCACCCATAATGTAGTGAGTATGTTATGTTTATATAGGGATATCTTGTTCAAATTTCAACACTAATGACACAAAAAGATGACTACTACCTAGGGGAATGAACGAGGAAATAACAAGGACTGGCCTTGAAGAAATAAATTAGAACCAAGATTTACGGAAACCAGGGTTCCTAAAATCACGAACCGGAGAACCCTAATGCTACCCTAAGCGCCTAGTTATAGACTAGAGATGAAAATCAAAATAGTAATGACACCTAAAACTTATTGAGAAACATCTAAAACTATATAGATAATTGATGACTATGTAAAACAAATAACACTAACGATTGACTAACCGATGACAAAACTAGAGGATAGGTCATTAGATAATACTTTTATTACATGAGATCCATATATAAAATAACATACTTAGCAGTTTAAATGTAATAGTAAGTTCATGATTTCGTAACTACATTTTCCCCCACTTTATGCTAGTGAGCATAATGCTCGGTAACATAAAGTAGCTAGAGATGTGTACTAGAGAGAAATCGGAGAAGCCCATGCTATAGTAGAATGCACCAATATGTAGTCGGAGCGTGCTGATAGAACTATAAAAGTGTGTTGAACCATGGATCAGCGGATTGATCCATGTGACGTAGTGAATTTTGAGATGATGTATACTAAATGAAAGCAATGACTAGGATGTATGATGATTTTAAATGTGGTATTATGATGAATAGGTGGGTAGGGAGTGATTAGTTCCTAACCTGAACACTTGTATACGAATGAAGAACCAAATGATTTGGGCATCCTACCACCAGAGGAATATTGTGGGGAGAAAAGTGTGTTATTCTCCAATATTTAACTACATCCTTAAGATCTAATCATTGCAGACAAACTCGGATCGATTTTTTTAGTTTTGGAACAAAATGATTTTGATCAAATAGTTGACCCATAAAGGAGTGGTCTAGGAAAGTTACTCTTTCCTCCACTCCATGAGTGTCGCATGATAATGTGATATCTTCCAAGTTATCTCATCCGGAAGTAAACATGAAATTTGAAAAGGCTTCCAAGTTAGGTCATCTGGAAGCAAGCGCAAAATGTAGATTACTTTCCCAAGATAGCTCATCTAGGAAAAATTATTAATGTACTCTCCCAAGTTAGGTCATCTAGGAGGTCACACATAACTCCTAAGTTAGGTCATTAGGGAGGCCAATTGTGTTGAACTCGTATATTGATTGAATGATGTTGATTTGTTAGAAATTTTGAACATGTTAATTGATTGATTGATTGATCAATTGATTACTCGTGGAACTATTTTTGCAAGTTGCCCCCATGTTAGGTCATTAGGGGAAGTTGATAGAAATTGGTGAAATGTCATGTGAAAATATTTTTAATCACTTTTTTCCCCAAGTTAGGTCATTAAGGGGAAGTGATGAAATATCATATAGAAAAATTGTATGTTTGTTGCCCCCAGATTAGGTCATTAGGGGGAATTAATGGTGAATTGTCGCGTAGTGAATTAGTAAATGTTTGAAAAAATGGTGAGTTGGTAATTTTTGGTGATCATGTGTACTAATAGGGAATTAAGAAAGTGAAAATTTAAAATTTTGAGTTTAAGTGTTTTTTTGTGCTTGGCCGATAATGTGAAATGCCAAAGAAATTGAGAAATCTACGTTTTTGGGTCATTTTGTGTGTTTTTCGGGCCTGTCGGACATTTTTGTCCCGCATGTCCCAAGTTCAATTGGGCCCTCTGTTCCCCGATCGGCCGGTTCACCCGAAGTCTGTTCTTTTCGGGCCCGTCAGATATTTTTGTCCCGCGTGTCCCAAGTTCAATTGGACCCTCTTTTGTTCCCAAATGTTCTTTTCCCAATTTTTGTCCCAAATGTCCCAAGTTCGCCGGAATTGTTCCATTTTCGTCCGATTCGGCCGAGCCGCGTACTTCACGTACTTTTGTCCCGCGTGTCCCAAGTTCAATTGGGCCCTCTGTTCCCCGATCGGCCGGTTCACCCGAAGTCTGTTCTTTTCGGGCCCGTCGGAACTTTTTGTCCCAAATGTCCCAAGTTCGCCCGGACCAATTGTTCCATTTTCGTCCGATTCGGCCGAGCCGCGTACTTCAGCGTACTTTTGTCCCGCGTGTTCCAAGAGCATTTGTGTGTCTTTTCCCCGCTTCGCCCGAATCGGCCGAGCCACGTACTTCGCGCTTTCGCATCCCACATGTCCCAAATGAACCAAGTGTCATTCGTGCTAATTTTTCCCGCTCTACCCGAATATCTTGCTTATTCAAATTGGTAGGTATGTGCATTCATTGCCTTTCTCTCTCCTAAACGGCTATATAACGAGCGAACCCCCTATGATTTTTGCACACTGCTTTCATGCTATCTTTTGCTCGAACCTTTGCAATCTAAATTCCTACACGCGTATCCATTTTTCTCTACAATTCCTTCCCAAGTCTAGCTTGTAGCCTTCGCCTCCGAATTACTACCAACATGAAGATCAAATTTCAGGGGCAAGAACAAATCTCACCACTAGAGTCTGTCGTTCCCGATATCGGGGACAGTGAAGTTCGCCATCTTGACTTTAGTGATTTTTGGTCGAGGATGACAGACGCAAACCCTACGCCAATGGCACAGATGATTCATGACAATGGTTTGGCTTTCGCTGGTGGTTTCCCAATCTCTGTGCAATGTGCAGATACAGTGCTTTTTCGCGAGCTCATTTCAACCCTGATTCGAGCGAATTGACCAATATACACGTGGCGAGACATAGCCGAGGCATCAAGAGATTCAGCAAAGTGGATTTTGAAGTCAAGTGGGTCCCTCCACCATAAGCACCTGTCTTCTTCTCCTTATTCCTCTCTTCTCTTCCAATTCTTTTTCTTGGATTTATTGTAATAGTCGAGGTATTGCGATTGGCAATCCTTAACTAATCTTTAGTTAAAAGAAGTAGTTACCGAGAGTAATCAAATTGTAAACTATATAATGGCCTCTCTCGCCATTTTGAAGAAGGAAGAACTTGGCTTATTTTCTCAAAGTGTAAATAAATCATAAAGAAATCAATACAGAAGGGCTTTTCATTCTTCGTCTATCTGATCTCTTTTATCCCTAAGCTTTTCATTTAATCTTGTTAAGATCATTTGTCTATATTATATTAAGAAGCTTTGTATTCTTGCAGATGTTATTGATAGAACTTTGTGTCTTTCAAATTTCATCTTATTAGTATGATACAAATGATCTTGTTTCAATTCACTGTACCTTCGCATGCATAAAGAATTACTCTGTCATCTATAATTCTAAATGGTGCCTTTCTGCTCATTCTCATTTTCTCATTCCTCAGTCCTTTTGTAATTGATGATCCTTATAGAAAACACTTTCGTAAATATCCAAGTTCCACAAGAAAATCATGTTTTGTATATGTGTAAATAGGTTCATTTTTGAATAAGGGAACCTCTCCCATTAAAGAGGAGGGACTTCTTGTCCCCTGACTGTTGCTCTTCGTGAAGTCCTATTTGACGACCAACAGTTTTTGGTGACTCCACTGGGGAAATCATATTCCAGTTCTGTAATTTTTGATCATCCTTTGATCTGGTGACTCCATGTTTTACTCGAGGGAGAAGGGCCCTTGGTATTGAAGATTCTTAGTTTCAGCTTTTTGAGCAAAGCAGGTTTTCCTTTCCCTTCAACAAGAAATAGAAAGACTCGTTCAACAAGCACTCCACCTGTTCAAGATAGAATCCCTATGGGTGGTATTCCTTCAGAGTCAATCAGTCCTAATCTTCGAGCTTTGATTCTTGCTGGTGTTGTAGTTCCTCTTCAAGCCATTTTTCCAAGAATGGCGGTACCACCTGGGGTCATCGTGTTGGGCCCCTTGCCCTTCCTCAGCCTTTGCATGAGTTACCCAGAGGTAACCGTAAGAACTTCCCTAAATTCAAAGGTGATGGTAAAGTGCATCCTGATGAACACATCGCAGCCTTCATAGTTGCATGCGGAGTTCTGGGAGTTGAACATGAAGATGTCTCCGTAAGACTTTTCGTTGAGACTTTACAAGATAATGTTGCTGATTGGTTCTATCACCTTCCGGCCAGTGCTATCACCAGCTGGGATACAATGAGAACTAGGTTTGAAAACCGTTTCAAACCAGCAGAAGACGTGCATGCCTTGCTAGCCCAAATCTCTCAAATAAAGAAGGATTCACAAGAGCCCATGAGAGAATTTGTGGCCCGATTCAACAGGTTGATTAACAAAATTCCACCAAATACTCGACCTGTAGATCAAATTCAAAAATGTTTTTTCCTAAATGCTCAATCACCTGAAGTTAGCTATGCACTAAGAAGGGCTAATCTCGCAACATTGGCTGAAGATCAAACTCTTGCTGTTAGTGTCGAAGATGATTTAATCATGTCAGGGAAGTTGAGGAGAGACCCTTCTAAATCTAAATCTGCTTCTTCCTCCTCTTCCACCCCTGGACCTAATACTGATCCATTGGTACAAAAACTTGCAAATGATCTCATTGCCATTAAGAAACAATTGGCTCAACATGCTCCCTATGCAGACATTCCAAGGAGGAATTTTCAGCCCAGAAATCATTTGCCTACTGCTCAAACAAGGCTAGCGCTTGAAGGACCTCCTATTAAAGTTCCCGTCAATGCAACCTGTGAAGTTGAGGAACCTGAAGATGAAGAGGTTAATGAAGATTGTGAGGAATTTGTTGAAGAGGTTGATGATGAAGCAGATGAATTTGAGGGATCTCGAGTTAATTTCTTCACCACTGAAGGCATTGATGAGGATGATTATGATGAAATAGTAGTAGACATGAATAGCGAATCATACGCTGTCATGACTCGAGAGCAGAAAAATCAGAGGGAGAAAGTGATGCAGCCCACCAAGAAATCTAAAGAGCAGCCGACAACTATCCCCGTAATTGCAAAAAGAGGATCTCCTATCCCCATTTCATCTACACCAAAGGTGAGTCCTGTCAATTCTACTACTAAAGTTATTTCTTTTCTCCTAAAGTTGATAAACCTAAGATTTCAAATGATGATAGCCCGTCCACTTCTGGGTCTTTTGATATTATTGATCACCTAAAAAAGACTAAGGTTCAAATCTCAGAAGCTGAATATTATCAAACCCATCCTAAGGCCTTTGCTAAAATGATTCACTTTGTCAATTCCCATTCTAAAACTACCTCTAAAGGCCTTTTACCCACTCCTTCTTCTGCACCACAACCTAATCTGATAGCCGCTGTCACCTCACCCAATGACAAAATCAAACCATTCTATGTGACACTTCTTATAGCTGGCCATAGGCTCAACAATTGCGTCATAGACTCAGGAGCATCAGATAATGTGATGCCTGCTAAAGTAGCTCATGCCTTAGGCTTGACTCTCACACGCACTTATGGATCTTGTTACTCTATGGAGAGTAAGGAAGTGCCCTTAGTCGGAAGAATTAAAGATGCACAAGTGGCTTTTTATTGCTTTGCCTGAGAAGAAAGTTTTGGCTACTATCTTAGTAGTAGATATTCCTCCTTCATACGGGATGTTGCTAAGTAGAAACTTCTGTAAGGATGTGGGTGGAGAAATTCAAATGGATTGGTCACATGCCCTCATACCTGTTAATGGACAAATGAAGAAGTTGCTGCCTGAGAAGCAATCTGAGTATATTGTACAAAAAATGGATGATCCCAAAGCACAAATACTCTATGAGGATATGGGGCATGGCAACTACATGATTATGTCTCCTGAAGAAATCCAACTCCCCAAAGTATCACCTAAAGATCCTAATGGTGTTTGGATTTTAGAGTTTGATGGAAGTTGTTCCTCAGCTGGTTCTGGAGCTGGTGTCATACTGGTGTCACCTGAAGGAAGCCTTCATCCTTTCTCATTCAAGTTGCAATTTGAAAATACCAATAATACAACAGAGTATGAGGCTCTCATTCTTGGACTACATGTGGCAAAAGAACAAGGTGTGAAGAATCTTCTAGCTCGTGGGGATGGAATTGATTGTAAAGCAAGTTAGAAACCTCTTCCGTGTGAAAATGGAAGGTTGAAACATTACAGAATCGGTTTGGGATTCCATTGAATTTCTTGATGCTTTCTCCATCGAAGCAATACCTAGGGAGAAGAATACTGTGGCTGATTCATTAGCTAGCCTCTGGTCACCGCTATACCTCATCCTGACTTTTCCCAAGATAAGTTCACCATTGAGATGATCCATCGACCTAGTGTACCTGATAATACAAATAACTGGCAAGTTTTCAATGATGATCAACACTTGCTTTCTTTCTTAGAACTCAAGGATAATTTTGAACAATTGTACTTTGAAGGAAGTGATAACTTGCCTCGTGAAAGTGTGCCCTTTGACAAAGCAGCCACTCAAGGAGAAGAAACGGATCAGGATGGATGTATCAAACTCAAGGGAAACAAGATTCCTAAAGGATTGGTAAGTTTAGAGGAACTATTTGATAAACACGACAGGTATGTAAAGTCTAGAGCTTCTACTGGACCTCAACAATCAGCTGAATATGACAAAATTAATATTGGGAGTTCTACTGACCCTAAGTTCGTGAACATTGGAAAATGTTGCACAACAGATGAGAGGAAGAAAGCAATTGATCTGTTAAAGAGGTATAAGGATGTTCTTGCCTACTCTTATGAAGATTTAAAAGCTTTCCAACCAAAAGAGATGCAGCATTTTATTCCTCTCAAACCTGGAATTAAGCCTTTTAAACAAAAGCAGAGGCAATACAATCCCAAAATAGTTGACACCATTTTTCAAGAAATATAGAAGTTGTTGAAAGCCAAAATCATTTTTCCTATCCATCATTCAACATGGATTGCCAATATGTGTACTGTTAGAAAGAAAATGGTGAGATTCGTATCTGTGTTGACTTCAGGAATCTGAATCAAGCTTCCTTGAAAGATAATTATCCTTTACCTATGATGGATCAGGTCTTACAAGCAGTAACAGGATCTGAAATGTTGTCTATGCTTGATGGATTCTCAGGATATAATCAGGTAGAAGTTAATACTGCAGATCAACACAAAACAACTTTCACTACCCCTTGGGGTACCTTTGCTTACAAAAGAATGCCTTTTGGGCTCATTAATGCCGGTGCTACTTTTCAGAGGGCTATGGACCTGGCCTTTGGAAGTTTGAAAGGGAAGTGTATTGTTGTATACCTTGATGACTTGACTGTGTATTCTAAAACAAGGGCGGATCATTTTCAGCACCTGGAGACAGTTCTGCTAAGATGTAGAGAACATGGGATCTCTTTGAATCCTAAAAAATCTATCTTTTGTGTCACAGAGGGGAAATTATTAGGGCACATCATCTCCAAAGATGGTATTAAAATTGATCCTGAGCGAGTTCAAGCTATTCAGCAAATTCCTCTCCCAACCAGCAAAAAGGGCGTGCACTCTTTCTTTGGTAAGATCAATTTTTTGAGAAGATTCATCCCTGATTTTGTAGAACTAACTCTGAATATCTCCCAAATGATGAAAGGAAAACAAACGTTTGGTTGGTCTTCAAGGGAAAGAAGCCTTTGAAGATATTAAAAGAGCCATTGCTAAAACTCCTGTTTTAGCATGTCCAGATTTCAGCAAAGATTTTATTATCTATTGCTACGCCACAGATAACACCTTGGCTGCGGTTTTAACTCAGGAAGATTCTAATGAGCACGAGCTCCCAATTGCATTTATGAGCTATATTCTGAAAGATCATGAGTTAAAATATACCATGATGGAAAAACATGCTTTTGTAGTGGTTAAAGCATCAAAGCGGTTTGTTTTTACATTCTTAACTCTCACTCCATGGTGTTGGTACCAGATACAACTGTTAAGTCAATTCTCACACAACAGGAATTTGGATCCAAGAGAGGGAACTGGGTGGCCAAGGTCCAAGAATATGATATTGACATCAAACCGACCAAGCTCGTCCGTGGAAAAGGCCTTTGTGAACTCATCGCTGAAGGAGCTAGACATGAGTTACTGGAGGATAAAGTTGGTCTTCCTACCGTTCTGTTTCTTAGCTCAGTTGATGAATGGTATGCTGATATCACCCATTTTCTCACCTATGGAGAATGCCCCTCTCATTTGACTACCAAAGAAAAGAGGACTGTTAAACTAAGGTCAGTGCAATATGTGTTGTGGGAAAACGCCTTGTTTAAACGTGGGTTAGATGGAAGGTTTTTGAAATGTGTGGACAAGGAACAACAGAAAAAGCTACTCTCAGCTTTTCATGATCAAGCATGTGGAGGGCACTACTCATCAACCGTCACTGCTCATAAGATACTTCGTGGAGGATATTACTGGCCTACCTTGTTCAGAGATGCATCCAAGTGGGTTGATAAATGTGAGGCTTGTCAGACTTTCGTGGGTAGACCCAAATTGGCCTCTTTGCCTCTTAAGCCAATTGTAATTGAAGAACCTTTTCAACAGTGGGGTTTGGACTTCATTGGAACACTTAATCCCTCTTCTAGTGCTGGTCATACTCATGTATTAACTACTACAGATTATTTCACAAATGGGTAGAAGCCATTCCAGTAAAGAGTACTACTTCTGAAGTGGTGTGCAGTTTCATCAAAGAAAACATCTTGGTAAGGTATGGTGTACCAAACAAGATTGTGATGTATAATGCTTCAAATTTTTCTTCAACTCGAGATGATGGATTTTTGTTATGGATATGGCATCTCTCTCGGCTCACTCTTCGATTACTATCCTCGTGGAAATGGACAAGGTAATCCACTAATAAAAATGGTGACCATAATAAGGAAATTAGTCAATGAGTCTCAACGAAACTGGCACAAGAAACTCTATGATGCTCTTTGGGCAGACAGGATCACACCTAAGAGAGCCATTGGAATGTCTCCTTTTCAAGTGGTATATGGAGTAGAAGCTCAATTGCCAGTAACAGTGGAGCTGCCAGCCTTGCATCTAATGAAGGCCATTGAAGATACCAGTTTCAATGATGCTTTGGATAAGAGAATAATGTACCTTCACAAATTGAATGAGGATAGATTGGAAGTTGCTGATAAGATATCTGCTCATCAACAAAAAGTTAAGGTCCTGTTTGATAAGAAAGCCAGGTTCAGAGATTTCCAAGTTGGAGACACTGTTTTGTTGTGGGATAAAAGGCATGAACCTCGTGGCAGCCATGGCAAGTTTGATTCCCTTTGGCTCGGACCTTTCAAGATCAGGCACTTTACTGGTAAGAATTCTTTTTACCTTGATTATATGGATGGTTCTTCTCTCCCACTTCCTTATAGTGGGCAGTACCTGAAATTGTTCAAGTCATAGGTGATTAGGGAGTCCTTTGTATATTCTGTATAGTGTTTTGTTTTTCTTTCCTTTTGTTTTGGTGTGTTGTCCTCTGTATTGGTTTGCTTTTTGACTCCGTTGCCCAATGGATAAGGTACTGGTCTACTTCCCGAGTTTGTCTAAGTTCTTACCTTGTCTCATTCTTTGAATTTATGCCAAGTCATCCCCAAAAGGAGCCAGTTGTTGTCCACTCAAAATTCCCCTGCTCTTAAGAAAGTGAAAATTTAAAATTTTGAGTTTAAGTGTCTTTTCTGTTGTACTGATAATGTGAAAAGCCAAAGAAATTGAGAAATCTACATTTTTGGGTCATTTTGTGTGTTTTTGGGCTCTGTTTGACATTTTTGTCCCGTGTGTCCCAAGTTGGGGGCCTCTGTTTCCCGATCGGCCGGTTCACCCGAAGTCTGTTCTTTTCGGCCGCTGTGAACTTTTTTGTCCCAAATGTCCCAAGTTCCCAAGTTCAATTGTTCCATTTTCGTCCCGATTCGCCAAGTCGCGTTTTCACGATTTTGTCCCAATTTTTTGTCCCAAATGTCCCAAGTTCTTGCCGACTTCGGCTTGTCCCAAATGTCCCAAGTTCGCCCGTCCAATTGTTCCATTTTCGTCCAAGCCGCCGAGCCGCATGTACTTCACGCATTTTTATCCCGCGTGTCCCAAGTTCAATTGGGCCTCTCTTCCCGCTCGGCCGGTTCACCCGAAGTCTGTTCTTTTCGGGCCCGCCGGAACTTTTGTCCCAAATGTCCCAAGTTCACCTGACCAATTGTTCCATTTTCGTCCGATTCGGCCGAGCCGCGATTTAGCATACTTTTGTCCCGCGTGTTCCAAGAGCATTTCAGTGTGTCTTTTCCCGCTTCGCCCGAATGGCCGAGCCACGACTTCACGCTTCGCGCATCCCACATGTCCCAAATGAACCAAGTGTCATTCGTGCTAATTTTTCCCGCTCTACCCAATATCTTGCTTTTCAAATTTAGGTATGTATTAAATGCGCATTCATTGCCTTTCTCTCTCCTAAATGGCTATATAACGAGCGAACCCCCTATGCATTTTGCACACCGCTTTCATCGCTATCTTTTGCTTCGAACCTCGCAATCTAAATTCTGTGCGCGTATCCATTTTCCTCTCGCAATTCCTTCCCAAGTCTAGCTTGCAGCTTCGCCTCCGAATTACTACCAACATGAAGATCAAATTTCAGGGCAAGAACAAATCTCACCACTAGAGTCCGGCTGCTCCCGATATCGGGACAGTGAAGTTCGCCATCTTGACTTTAGTGATTTTTGGTCGAGGATGACAGACGCAAACCCTACGCCAATGGCATGATGATTCATGACAGTTGGTTTGGCTTTACTGGTGGTTTCCCAATCTCTCGTGTAATGTGCAGATATAGTGCTTTCATGCGAGCTCATTTCAACCCCGATTCGAGTGAATTGACCAATATACACGTGGCGTAGACATAGCCGAGGCATCAAGAGATTCAGAAGCGGATTTTGAAGTCAAGTGGGTCCCTCCCAACTATAAGCACTGTCTTCTTCTCCTTATTCTCTCTCTTCTTCTAATTCTTTTTCTCGGATTTATTGTAATTAGTCGAGGTATGCGATTGGCAATCCTTAACTAATCTTTAGTTAAAAGAAGTAGTTACCGAGAGTAACTAAATTGTAAACTATATAATGGCCTCTCCTCGCCATTTTGAAAGAAGGAAGAACTTGGCTTATTTTCTGAAAGTGTAAATAAATCATAAAGAAATCAATACGTATGGGCTTTTCATTCTTCGTCTATCCGATCTCTTTTATCCCTAAGCTTTTCATTTAATCTTGTTAAGATCATTTGTCTATATTATATTAAGAAGCTTTGTATTCTCACAGCAGATGTTATTGATAGAACTTTGTGTCTTTCAAATTTCATCTTATTAGTATGATACAAATGATCTTGTTTCAATTCACCGTACTTCGCATGCATAAAGAATTACTCGTCATCTATAATTCTAAATGGTGCCTTTCTCGCTCGTTCTCATTTTTCATTTCTCATTCCTCCTTTTGTAATTGATGATCCTTATAGAAAACACTTTCATAAATATCCAAGTTCCACAAGAAAATCATGTTTTGTATATGTGTAAATAGGTTCATTTCGAATAAGGGAACCTCTCCCTATCATGGTTTGAGACTTGGACAAGAGTGATGAGGTTGCTAGTGACCTCGGTATAGGAGCACCTAAAACCGGGTGCTAGTTTCTTGCTCCTAGGTACCCCAATTTTGCATCTGGGTGCCCTAGTCCAAGATGTGTGTAGTTGATGTATAATTTTTCTAAACATGGTGCTAGTATGATAACTAAGTGTATTTGGTCTTGTAATGTACACTAATGTTACGTTTTTTATCCTTTTATGGTGGTACAAAGAGGATATCCACTTAAGGGAATGAATGTGGTGGGTGGGCATCTCGAGTACAAATCTTGGTTTGGGTTTACCAGATGATGATTGTGATGTGATGGACTGTTTCATTTTATTCACAAAAGTAACATGAATGGGAGATATGTGCCATAATATGCCCATGTTGATCTATCTCATGTAAGAGAGATATGTGTGGATACATGGACATATATGCATGGAGAATCAATCAGATATTCTAGTATTGAATAAACCTATGGAGGAGATGACCATGACACTGGAGGATGCATATCCCATACTATGGTTATGTAGCTATGGGGAAAGGATACGAGCTATACATGTAGAGGTGGAGGATATGAAGTGGGTAATAATGATTGAGAGGTGATACGCGAGACGGTATTGAAATGGGGGACTGGACTTTGGGATAGACATTGTGTGAGAGGCCCATATTAGCCTAGATGTTATTTTGTGGTCTGGTGTTCCACACTTATGGAAGTTCATAGTGGTTTTGATTACAACATGCTTATAGTTTAGAAGGGAAGAGGTGTAGGTAAATCGTATAAGATTCATGACATATGTCGCTATAAATGGATAAAGGAGGAGGGCACTAGATATGCATGGGCACGGTGTGTGTTGGCCCACCTATATAGAGCTTATATCAATTTACATAGGATGAGCATGGTGGAGGGATATGAGCCACCACACTTCTAGCATGTGTGGTCATATGAGCATAGAACTATGTTGAGACAAGTTAAATTATACGTTAATCCACATAAGTTAAACATAAGGTGGAGGTGGAAGTCCACAAGGGGAGGAGTGGTCTAGGCCAAAGATATTTACGAGGAGGTGGGATTACATTATTCTCATTCATGGAAGGAAGATGGATATAGATACCTATAAGGAACTTATAGATAGGATGGGGCCCAAGTCAATTACATGGAGGCCATACTATGACTCTAAGGGATGGTCAGTCGAGGATGCTATAGAGTTGCGATTTATTTAGAGGACTATGGGGCTCAGAGGACCACTTTTAGGTGTGGCAATGATTTTCTAGGTCAAGTGGGTGTCATATATATGGTTAAGAGCTATGGTATGGTTCTATATGTACCACAAGAGCCATATATATGGTTAAGAGCTACTGAGTACCTCCAAAGGTGGGCCATAGTACTTTATAGGCAAGGCCTACGGTAGAGCATTCACCTTTAGCAGCACCAATGGATGAGGTAGATCAAGCAAAGACACAATGACCTTTATAAATCCAATAAGCAGAAGTAAGGAGAGGTCCCATCAAGGAGTTCATAGAGCAATAAAGTCAAAGATAATAGTTATTGTTGAGATGAAGAGGGTTACACCGAGGAGTGTCATGCATGGTGGGCAGCTCATCGGTGGGTATTATTTTACCTATTATTTGTAGGTCCCATTGATTTACCACATGGAGGAGGAGGAGAGGGGGAAACACATGCCCTTGATCCTATAGCAAAAGTTGTAGTTGAATGTATGTATTTTTATATAACGTTATTGTACATTTGTTGTATTCCTATATTGTGTTGTATAATTTCCTAATGAGGTGTAAGTTGTATTTGTAGGAGATGCATATTGGTCATCGAACGGACAAATAGATCTACACATTTAAACGAAGGACACAAGTGAATGTGTCGACTACTTTCCTACGTGGAGGTATACTGAGTGCATGGATTATATAGTAGGTGAGTATGCTCATCTATTTAAAGCTAAGTTTTCACAAAAATAAATAACCACCATCTACAATGTGTATAGTGTTGTTAGGCAAGAGGACGAGGCACGTGAGGAGACTAGGTTGTGGCCCAACATGCTCAATGAGCCTAAGGATGCGAGAGGTGGTCATCCCTTAGCCTAGGACGTGTTTCCATGGTATTAGATTTACAACGTCGCATTCTCGGAAAAGGCTATGGAGATTACCTTCATGGAAACCGAGAGGTAGGAAAAATCGTTGACAAGTACTTTCGGGCTACATTCTAAAACAACGACATCACATGCTTGGAGAAAGGCATCCATAGGAGATTCTAGGGCTCTCAATAATACCCAAGCTTAGCAATAAACTAATGATGAAGTCTAATTTGGACTATTAATATATGATGTGGTGGCCTTTTTACCGAAATAGCCTATGATATATGTTTTGTGATAATGATAACTTTCAAGTATATGTTTGTACATGTGTTATTGATATATGATGAATGAATTTTACTATCTATTAATGATGTATGATTCTATGGTTATTTTTGTGATGGTGTATTGTTTTATTAGTGTATATTTTCCCTATAATGTTGGTAATGGTAGAGAAAATGTGTATGGTGAATGATGATAATAGGTAATAAATGTAATGTGATGGATGAACATGTAGTATGTAGCATGTAATTAGTATAATGATGATAGTAAAATAAATGAAAATGTATGATAGTAAAATGAAGATATCGTAATGAATGTATAAAAACTTAATATAATCCTAATATGTTAATATAATAAAAGGGGATGATTAACGATGGCCCCAATGTGTGAATGGAAAATCTCATGTAATTAAGACCCATTAGCATTCAAGTGTGAGCCACGTAAGAAATAGTGCATCATTAGGAAATGATTCTGTGTGTTAGATGAAATGACGAAGCACGTGATGAAAGGTTCTTAAAAATTATCCCTCAACAGTCATGTAAGAACAATAAAAGCATATGTGTTTCGAGTAGTAAGGTGATAATAATCACCTACCAAACACTAAGATATCATGAAGTGATGGAAGCATGTGGAATGGATGTATCATGATTGTATGAACCAAACTAAATTTCATATGGAGTAATAATGGGATATGCAGATGGTTGTGGAAGTGCATGTGACAGGGTAGCATGAAGCAATGGAGAGCGTGGATGTGGTGGATGTAGTGAATGGAATGAATGTGATGGTAGAAGTGGTGGAGAACACACATATGATGGTGATGAGTGACCTATAAAATGAGTACCTGATGGAGAAGACTCAAGTGGGGTATGCCTACGCTGACATGGTAAAGGAGACAGAGACCACTCACGAGGGCCAAAGGAGATAATACCCGTATCCTCTAGTTATTGTAGTCTATCATGAAGGGTGAGGCAATCATTGTCCCTATGGCCATTTATGCAATGGTAATTACAATAAGGTTGATCACGCTGATGTTGTAAGTGGTGTTGTGGATGATGCTGATTGGAGGGTAGGTGAATTAATCACTCATTAAGTAAAACACGCAGCACATCATGTGGTCAAGCATGAGGAGAGAAATGTAAAGGCTCACACGACCTAGGTGGAGTGGTAGGAGTAGTATCTTGTCATGGAGATGGAGAAGAAGTACACTTTGGTGGTGGATTGGGTTGATCTTGTTTGTTTTGTATGTGAGGAAAAGGTGGAGATTTCTTTGGATGCTCCACTGGAGGCGTGGGTAGAGGGCTAGAGGAAGCAATGGCTAGAGAAACATGTGTAGGCTCAATGACATGTGATGAGAGAAAATATTTTTCTAGGCCAATAACTTTATAACATAAGAGAATGAATGACTCACATGTATCATATTGTAATCTTTTCTTAAGTGGAGGAATTAGGAAATGCCAAAAATGAATTGCTTTTCTAAGTCAATAGGTTGGAATATGAGTTGATGTATGCAAGCATTGAATCACAATATATAATATTTAATAGGTTCAGAGGAACCCTGATGTAAAGTAGGTATGTGATTATAAGTGACTTTAGGGCCATTGTTAATGATAAAATGATGGAGGAAAGTGTCCTCCATATCATAGAAAGTACTAATAGACCCAAAAGGTAGATGGGTGTACCACTATAATGCCTCATCAATAAGACTATATCAGAAGGCCTTAAGTAATAATATATCATTGGAATATGAGGCCATAAGTGAGTGGTAATGTAAAAGATGAGCATGAGGGTCACCAGTACCATCAAAACAAATGAAATTAGGCATGATAAAATCTTGGGAAATGCAGAGTTATGAATATTTTTAGGGACTGGATTACCATGTAATGAATTATTGTCAATAGAAGCATAATAAGCCCTACTTTATAAAGTGAGAGAGTGAACTTGCAATTGAATTTAACCTACTGCATGCATGAGAGAGATGATGTTTTGTGAAGGAATGGTGGAAGATGACAATAATGTATTAAGTGGTTGTAGTTTTCCATTATGGGTAATCATAGAAATATCAAGAGGTGACAAGGAAGATTTTGATACTAAGGGAACACTAGGAGTAGGAGCCAAGGGAGCTATAGTAGGTGAGATAGATGAATTAGTTATAGCTATGGTGGGACTAGCATCGAAACATCCCGAGATCAAAAGTGACATATCTATAAGAAAGGATGGACTAAGAGTGGTAGGTGAAGTAATAAGAGGAAAAGGAGAAGTGATAGATGGCAATGACTCATGCACAACAATAGATGCAATATAAGGAAAATGTAACAATGGAGAAAGAGAGTCACATTCAACCATGTAGAAAGAAGGAGAACCATGACTATCATATGCCGCACTAATATCGGATATAACTTTGGGAGTGATAACGTTGCTAAAGAGGCTATCAATAGGATCGTCAACATAATGTGAAGGAACATGCGAACTAGTAGGAGATGTAGTAGGAGGGCCAAGATCAGAAATAGTAGGATCATAATAAGAAACTATATTAGTGGTTGGAGTAATAGAAGAATTAGGTAGGACTTGTGAATGATTGTATATACCGAGAAAGTTATCAATAAGAGAATCATCTAAAGTTTCTTGTGAAAGATCAGAAGGAGGATCATAGGTGATTGTATGACATGGGGCACAATGTGTAAATGTGATAGAACATTTACAATGTTAATACCTATAATATAATCTATAAAACTAGTAGGCACATGTTGTTGTCCGTCTAAGAGTTGTTGTTGGATGATCCAAGAGAAGTGGAAAACTATGAGATTTGAGTTCAGCTATGGTAGCCTCATCATAAATAGGGTTAACACTAAAGTGGGACATGATGGAAAAAGAAGATGAATGATCTTTATCCATTAGGGTTTGATTAGATGCTAGGGAAAACTATTTTAAAAGTCGGGTTCACTAAAATGATTAATCGAAATAATGATATTTTTGTAAGTTAATCTATGTAGAAACAACAATGGAATAACTAATATGAATTGAAACACTAATGCGAGATACTTTTTATTTGATATTAAATGAAGTGAAATAAATTAAATAGAAGGGATAAGGTACTGACCTAAATAAAATTTACCTTGTTGTGTGTTGGACTTGAACATGATGATATGCGTGCTAGACTAGATGTGGAGATGTTGTTATGGAAATTACAAAAGTTGGAGATCTTCCCTGAATTGGGGCACCTATGAGTTAACCGGGGTGCCTACGGGTTCCCCGGCATATAGTCCGGGTGCTCGATCTAGAAATAACATTAGGATATGGTTCATGACAGTTCCGCTAGGTCTTCACAATGTCTTCATCTCTGTCGCACTATTATCACAATATCTTCACTTATGTCGCCAATAATCTGATATGAATATCTACCTGCAAAACCCCATACAAAGCATCAATTCCTAAAAAATAAAGGATGAAATAGAATGAATAAAACCATTTCCCCCTATGCTTGTGTGATGCAGATGTAGAAGATTCCCAAATGCAGTCCCTTGCCTTAGTAGATAGCTACCCTTGATAGATGATAATCTGCCCATAATGTAGTGAGTATGCTATGTTTATATAGGGATATCTTGTTCAAATTTTGACACTAATGACCCAAAATGCCAACTACTACCTAGGGGAATGAATGGGGAAATAACAAGGACCAACCTCGAAGAAATAAATTTAAACCAAGAGTTACAAAAACCAGTGCACCTAAAATCATGAACCGAGGCACCCCGAGGTGCCTAAGTGTTACCCTAAGCGCCTAGTTATAGAATGGAGATGAAAATCAAGAAAATAACGACACGTGAAAATTACTAAGAAACACCCAAAATTGTATAGATAACTGATGACTATACCAGAAAAATAACACTAACAACTGACTAACTGACAAGATGACTAGGGGATAGGTCATTAGTGAATACTTTTATCATGCGAGATCCATATATAAAATAACATACTTAGTGGTATAAATGTAATGGTAAGTTTTTTATTTTGTGAGTATAGAAAAAGAAAATATACAAGATGATAGTGTACCAAGCAACAAGGACGAAGAACCAAGCCTCAAGGAAGGGAAGAAATATAACTTCACCAAAGAGAGTGTGAATAAAAAGTCCGTTAGAAAACCAAATGATTTAAGGTATGAAATGTCATTTAATTGTTATTGTTTTACTTATAATGGATTTAGCAGTTAGTAGCCGTAGGAGAAACGAGTTTAGGAGTTTTCTAGAGATGATCATCTATGGAGAGATAGTAGGATTGAGCAAGATAAGAATGTAGTGTGCTACAATTTACACAAGAAAGGTCATGTTGCTAGATATTGTTTGTATGATCTAACTAGTCAATGTAAAGGCTACAAAGGAAATATTTCAGTTGTTTTCTTGATTTGCAATGAAGTTGTGCATGCTTCTATGGATTTTCATGGCCCTAAAATGAAATAAACGAGTTTTCAAAGTTCTAACATGCATGCTAGAATAAAAACAAGTCTTGGGAGCCAAGAGTAAACAACAATGTACTATAAAATTCTATTGTTAATGATAATCAAGGTGTGTCTCTTAACTCGATAATAAACAAGTGTATGGAATTTTATTTAGGTTTCCAAGAAGGCTTGGTACCTCTTCTAGTATTTCTTCTAGATCCATCACGATGTGATATGCCTCTACAAGGCTTCTTAGAGGTGTATTGATCCATATGAAGCATCAAAGAGGGGTAGTTGTCCATTTAAAGTATGTTGATGTCATGCGATTAAGGTATGTCTTGGTGTCTTATTTTTGGTTCAAATAATTAAAATATATATTCATTGGTCAAGAATTATTTCTAAAAGGATGGTCTTGAGTATGTGACTATCCAAATGTGTTGTTATTGATGGGTCTTGTTCTTGATCCTCATAAGTATAATTATAGTCGATTTTTGTATTCCATTAAAGTTAATTTTTTACTATGAGTTTAAACTCATACAATGGTTCAATGTATCTCAAATGGTGAATATTTTGATTTAATATGTCTAGGAAGGACTTTCATGTCTTGATTTACCAAAAGGGGGTAATTTTCAAGGATATGTCTTGAGATTATGTAAGTAAAAGGTGTCATTGGCCAAATATATGCCACTATCTTAGTGAATTAAGCATGTCAAGGTGTGTACTCCATGTGAGTCAAGATCTAGGTCTGAGTTTAAAGTCTCGTTAGTTTATTAAAGGTCCATATTGTATATTGGTAATGTTATGTCCAAGTTTTTTCAAAATTATCTCATAGGTGTCATTGATCTAATTAAGTCATGTATATATGCATCATGGAGAAGAAATGAAAAAGTAGTGAATCATCAAACATGATGACTTGATCATACCATCATCAAAAGAGTGATTATGGTAGGGTCATGGAGATTGTTAGAAGATAAGACAAGAAGGATATAACAAACCATGAGAAACTTCTTCATGAAATTCTTATGCTTGAGGGATTAAATGGAGGTGTTAAAGGAAAATATTTGGAACAAAGTATCTACATCGTACCTACGTTAATACTCAATAAGAATTAAACCATGAGAAGTATTCAAATAATGGAAAATTGTGACGGTTCTCAAGTTTGATTGTGTGGTGAACTAGGAGATCTAGTTTAAAGGTGTATTTTGCGAACTAGGAAGAAATCCTTCATTTCCATGCTACAATACTGGTTGGAAAGATGTAAAATCCAAATGGATCCTTGAATCTCTTTTTTTCTCTAGTTATGATAAATGCAAAATTGTTGTCAAAATACTAGTATTAAAGGGATGGTAGAAGTATAAGACAATTTTGAAGGCAAGAAGGGATTCGTGTTGAAATGATTATTTCTCAAGGTTGGAAAAAGAATACTACCACATGAACAACTTATCAAACTTGAACAATGCTTGATGATGTCTTGAAAATGTTGATGTATCATGACAAGGAGTTAGACAATGAAGAATGTGAAATTTTACAAAAAGGAGACACAGTCTCCGTGGAGAATCAATGATGCAAAGCAAGCTTCTCTTGGTCTTCTTCTTGGGGTTTATATGCCAAAGAGGTATTTTAGATTATGTGTGACTAACATAGAAATTTGAGGTAAGTTAAATATATCTATGTTTTCTTCTTGGAGCTAACACAGTTTACATATATGTAAGTCAAAGTAGATTTTAAAATTGTATGGAACCTCCCAAGTTTGTATCGGTTGTCAAGAACTTAATTATTCAATATCATCACTTTAAGCATGATTAATAATGTAGATAAATATTGGAAGTATTATGGATATACATGAACTTTGTGAAACGAAAAGGTAACAAGGATGAGTGAAAAGGTAAAAGGTTGATCATTCAAAATATTGCTACAATGTTCTACGGTCAAGAACATGATTATGCATGAAGGATAAATGAAGCTTCATCTAGTGGAAGATAAATCGTTTACCTCTAACAAGGTCAAAAGGGTTGATATGAAAGTGTATAATATGGTTTTCAAATGAAAACTTTTGAATGGTTCAAGAACCAATTATAGTGAACATCACAACTAGGTACAAAGGATTTAAACAATATGATGATGAGCTATAGGTCCGAGTTGACTTAGTGTGACATGGGAGTAATTGGTTTCCTTGATTCAAGTTTCCTAAGTATTAAGAGGACATAGAAAGGATAGTTAGAATACTGACTAATTTAAGACAATGCATCAAATTACTAAAGGTGTGTATTAAATTGCATCCTAAGTAATTGTAGGAGGTGTTTTGCATCAAAACATTGTGATTACAAGTCTAATATAGCCATAAAGGTAGGGGGGTCCTCATTTTTCATCCATCTAAGTGAGGAGACGTTTTCAAGACTTTTGGAAGGGAAAGTGAGATATTTCAGAATTTGTACACTCTATTAGTGTATTTTGCATGATGATAAGGCAATGAGGTTTTTGAAAGAACTGAAACAATATGCTACAAGTTTGAGAAAGTCTCTAAGACAAAGGGGAGACTCTTTTGTCAGCTATTTAGGTGTGTAACGTGGTTAGAGAATCATGTGTGGTAGAGTAAATTGTGTTTATAAGTATAATGACTTTAAATTAAGTCATTTATCTAAGGATAAATGTAATGGATCACTTTAGTGGTTGAAGAGACTCAAAAAGAACTTCAAGACAGAGGCAAAGTAATTGGGTCATCCCCATGACAAATAAACAAGGTAAGAAGGATAATTATTTTGTTTTCACTTAGAGGTAGATTTCATAGGTCTAAGGGGAGTGATAAGGAATGGATTCATGTTGTTATTGAGATGTTAGGGCTTTTCAAAATTGGTCTAAAGAACAATTAAGAAGTTGATTAGGGATTTAGGTCATACGTGTTGAGTGAAGCCAAGAAATGGACATGTCAGAAAAATTTGATCCTTATCAAGTTGAGATGGACTAAAAAAGTGGTAAGATAGTGTTATGATGGTAAACCATGGTTGTTGACATGGGTAGATTCCTTGCATGCATCTAATTAAGATTGTTACATTACCCTTGTGGAGGAAAAATAGAGTACGAGGAAAGTGAAACAACTTCTTAAGATTAAATGGTGATGTTGTATGATGTTTTCACTCAAGAATAAGGTCACATGGTGTTCTAAGAACTTATTTAAGATTTTTGGCATGTTCTTCAGTGTTTTACCTTTGATTAGGGTCTACTACAGTAACCTCATGCTGAGAAAAGATGTCAAAAAAGTGTTTCTAATGAGAAATGTCAATCTTTGCGTGTTTGTATGAATGATTAATGATGTTTTCACTCAAATGAGGAGGAAAAATGATGTTCTAAACCTACATTTCATGGTTGTTGGTATGTATGGGTGTTTTGTATGCTCTTACCTGTGGGGAGCTCGGTTGTTTCAAGTTATGCAACATGATCAAATTAAGTCAAGATGAACAAAATCACATTTGTGAGCTATTTTGAAGAATTTGGTTGATATTTCCAACCAATAGGTGATCATATGAAACTGAAAAAATGAATATCAGTAATTACAAGTATGATTTTTCATTAATGTAAAAAGGGGAGAAGATTAGGTGGTTTTCCATCAATGAAAAAAAGGGGAGATTGTTGGCATGTTGAGTTCTAGGTGTTTTCATTAATGTAAAATATCATTAATGAAAAAGAGGATGATGGATAAGGGTCATAACATGCTAGGTAGGTTGATGACATGGAGTATCAGGTGGTTTCATGATGGCATGAGGTGTTTCAGTGAGATTGGCTTGGTCTAGCAAGCCTAGTCAAGTGACCTAGCTAACCTAGGTGATGGAACATGTTGGTTTGAGTTGATTGGTAGCTTTAGGAGCATGATAGTAGTATGTAGATTATGTTAGGAGTATTTTCAAGAACTCACATGAGTTTCAAGGAGAATGTACAGATTGAAGAACCATTTTTAGGTACTCATATAGACTTGCTCTACGCTCTGGAGGCATGAGGATGATTTATAGAGACATGTGATTTTATGGAGGAATTTAAGTGAGTGATATGTAACATATTAAGGTTTTTTAACCTTTTAGAGAGGTTTCATGATGAGTTACAATGTTGATTCATCTTACCCTAGCTAAAACTAGGAAAAACCCCAAGGACTAGTCATGAAAATGAGATGGGTTGAGAAGATGCAGAGTTATTTGAGCCATGATGATTATTATAGAAAGGGTGTAAACTTTTTCTATTTATAAAACTACTGGGTAGTCCAATTTGGTGGAGAGAAAATTTGGTGTGGTTTTGCATGTATGGATGTGATATAAAGGTTAGGTGGATTTTAGTGAATGGTTAAATTCCATAGTTGATATGTTCTTGGGTTCTTGAGGCCCAAATGTGAAGATGGGTTCCTAGAAACAACTGTTTAGTGAAGGATATGAGCCATCTTGAGTAAGTTATGAGAAATTTTATTGGTGAAAGATAATTAATGACCGTGGATGGCATTGTTATGTCATATATGACATGTTAGGTGAATTTTGGAGATTTAATTACTATGGTTATGGTGTTTTTGGTTTTTTCTCATCCAGTGATGGGGTTTTCAATTTCTTTCGAGCTTCTCTGGTGCATTTGAGAATGACCAACCTATATGGGTCCATTGTTAATGTTTTGATGAATTTATTTGGATTTTTTCAAGGTGTATTGGTATAAATAAATGTGTAAGATGCACTTGTTTCATTTTTGTGAGTTGAGAAGTGTATAAAGTGCATGTTTAAATTAGAATTTTCACTAGTTGTGAGAGAGGGAAAAAGTGTAAACTATATGTGTGTTTGAAATAGGTATGAAGGAATATATTCAGAGATGAGAGTGTGTGTAACATTTTATAAGTGTTAGAGATCATGTGTGTAGTTGTAGTCACAAAAGAACACACTTACTATTACATTTATACCGTAGGGTATGTTAATTTATATATGGATCTTACGTAATAAAAGTATGCACTAGTGACCCATTTCTAGGTCTTGTGGTCTTTTATTCAAGTGTCATTGTGTTTTTTTGGTTCAGGCGTCAGTTGTCTCTGTAATTTTGGCCATCTTTCAAGGTGTCTCAGATGTTGTAATTTTTTAAGTTTTCCTCTTTAGGTCTAGACTGGGGCACCTAGGGTTGCACTAGGGCACCCCGAGGCACCCCGTTCCATGATTTTAGGCAATCGTGTCATCATAATTTTTGGTCTTAATTTCTTTGTTTGAGGTCGGTCCTAACAGTTACCCCGTTTATTACCCTAGGTCATAGTCAACAGTTTCAAGTCACTAGTGTCGAAATTTGAGCAAGAGATCCCTATATAAATAAACCATACTCACTACATTATGGGAGGACATCTCACACATACAAAGCAGCTATCTACTAAGGAAAGGGAGTGTATTTGAGCTTCTTTTACATCTCGCATCACAAAAGTATAGGGGGAAATGGTTGTATTCTTTCCATTCCATCCACCATTTTGAATTTTACATCTAGTTATTGCCCCTACTACTTCATCATTGGTGCTAGGGCATTTTAGGCACAAAATTACACACACATGCACATAGAACTACATTGGGTCCAAAATGTAGTGTAGCACTCAGTCATAAGACCACTAGTTTGGTAGGTGAGGTCATTCTGACCTATTCATATGCATTTTTATTTTTAGGGATTGATGCTTTAGATATGGTTTTACAAGTAAATCTTCATACAAATGTTGCAGCAACATAGGTAACATTATAGTGATACTCGTGTGATAGGAGTGAAGATAAGACAAAGATATTGCGATACTACAAATTTCAGGTTTCGAGCATTACCACAATCTACAACACCCAAAACATAGACCACAGTTCTCTGGGAACCCCAATACAATCCCAAACACCTCAATACAAAAAAATAGTCAAATTCTTCCCTTCTTAAAGTCATTCAACCATAGCCTACCCTGGGCCAGCACACTAGTCAACTACGATTTAGTACATAGTGAGGTAAGTTATTTATAGGTTAGTAACATATCCCTCTTATTTCCATTATTCCAGTCCATTCAAATATAAAAGCAAAATATTTATATCTAGCACTTTAATATAGCAATTATTTTCTATTTAGATTAACTTATAAAATAGCTAAACCAAAATCCTATTTCTAGTTAATCAATAATAGTTTTAATTCAAAATAAGTGATGAAAAGAGAGAGAGAGAGAGAGAGAGAGAGAGACAACGAGTTGGAGAAGAGAGGGTTTGAACAAGGGTTTAAAGGTGTATGAGCTGAAGTTGTGATCTCCATAAGTTATTGCTACAACAAGAAATCATACATATTCATATAAATATGGTTGAGTGGTTTCTTGATCATCCGAGGTGGTTATATCCTCCTTGTGGAGTTGGTGATTCACTAAATTAGGGGTTGGTGATCCTTGTGAAGTTGGTGCTTCAATAAATACTTATGATTTGAATAATATAATCAAAAGTTTCAATGGGTTTTCTTCCCCTTAAATTTTTCCAACTTATATCTTATGTTATAGTGTTATGTTGATCGATCGAGACTACGGAACTTCACAAATAAAATATCAAAGGTTCACGCAAGAAATTAGAGCACATTCAAAAGTGCAGTAGTATCAAAAAGGATCGCATACATGAAGAACAAAAATAGGTTCGGACTTAGCCTTTTTACGATGAGGATCTATTTTTGGAGATAGCGTGTGGACCACACAAACCAGTCAAAGACTTGCGTGACACATATTGGCTATTTTTGGAGGACCGTTATGAAGCGCTTTGTATGGACACATGCCAGAATAGATCTCCTACTTGTCGTTAACTAAATAAGTCTATTATTAGCGCACTTGTATGTGTGGTTGTTTTTGTAACGGCACGTGGCTAATAATAGCATGTGACCTATTTTGGGATTAGATAAGTAGTGAAGGGAAAGTCCCCACCCATATAAATATGTATTGAACTATGTATCAGAGAGAGAGAGAGAGTGAGAATTGTGTTATAGTGAGATTATGCTGCCAAATCTAATACACACATGAGCATATACTACTATTATTGTAAGGAAGCTTCTGTGTATTACTGAATTTAATATAATGAAGATTATGGACTGAATCAAAGTGTTATCATGGTTATAATTCAGTATTGCATGCTTGATTTCATCATGGTTATCTTTTAAGTTTGTTATTCTCTAGATCTAGATCTAAACATGCACTATAGAAGGATACATTAGTCATAGATCTAAATGCCTTAAGTCTTCATCGTACTAACATCCTATAATAGCAACCCTAAAGAGGGGCCTGGTACCTTTGCACACTTTGGGTGAGTGCTCAGTCTAGGATGAGTGATGTGCCAGTGTGCCTAGGCTTGTATTGGTGAATTCTAGGCTGCATCATTGGTTCCATTTGGGACCTCTTTTTCGATTGATTTTTAGGATGGTTCACGATGAAGACATACTGTTGACCTTAGCAAGTGTTGAGGAGTGGATACACAACTGGAAGAAGAATACACACGGTGTTTCAACATCGTATCTGATTTTAACGCATGTGTGTGGGTGGAACAGAATCTATATGATAGTTTATATGAGAGCTTCTTTGCTATCTTTCCAGTAGAATTGTACGAGTGGCTGATTGCTTATGCATCTAAGTGGAATTGGAGGTATCGCACACTTATCTAGACATAGGAAGAATTTTAGGACCTTTATGATGTTGATATGATTTGGACCCATGTTTTGGATACGTGGTTCCGTGGTGTTTTGAATAGTTATATCTTGGATTACTCAATTTCCACTTATTCATACCCAGAGGTAGCTGAATTCCATTTTTTACGATATCCAAGGGGAACTTACTTGCAAGGCATTTAACTTTGAATTTGGAGAGTAAACCAATGGCTAACTAAACCCCACTATGCATAGGGGTAGGAGTAGGTTTGTTGAAATATGGTAGACCTAGCGATAGAAAGGTAGAGAGAGGAAAGGTAACTTAAGTATAATGAGGCAGGTGAGAGGGAAGTAGAGAAGCAACGGGAGGTTGCAAAGCAAATGACATTGTGGAGAAATATAGTTCGGGAAGGAGTGGAAGTTCATGTAGAAGACGTGGAACCCAAGCCTCAAGAACTCTCCCATTTGGGAAAACATGACAGGTAACCCTTCTCACCTCACGTAGAAGCACACCAACAAGAGACCACCCAGTCATAGGAGCGCATCCGAATCCACCAGTAACCTTGCTAAGTACGATTGGTTTTCTAGCATCTAGTACAACAAACAATCAACAAGCTAATTCAAGTAGTGGGAGAGTAGGAGCGAGTCTTATGAAAGGCACAACGATGGTAGTGCAAATGGATTTGTTGTTATATGAGAGTACCTTTTTAGGTGTATCATCGCAAGGTAATACAAAGACCGATTTTTAGACTAACTTCTAGGAGTGGTAACGCTTCACGTACTATTGGGGTACGATTCGGCTTCTATTGTTGGGACATAGGGAAGTACATCTTCTGGTCTAACCCCAACTACAAGTTCAGGATCAGGAGGCATAGGTAGCTCTAGTTCCGGTGGATCTAGTGGTTTTAGAGGCAGAGGAAACATAGGAGGTTCTAGATCAAGTGAGCAAGGTCCACACCAACCCCATAATATTTACATGGAGATGTCTCTTCATCATCCAGATTATAATGACATATAAGACACATCGTTAAACATGTGCATATGTGTGAAATATTGTGGCACGTAAAAGGAATCACGTCTTCGAGCATAGGTCAAGCTAATTTGCTACTACGTTATAAGGATACACACACACTGGTACGTAAAGGTTGACCTTGATCAAACTTGCGTGAGACTATATAACTTTACAAGATGCATTCCTTAAAGAGTTTAACATCCTCGAGTTTGAGTAGAAGAGTATAAGTGCACTCAAGGATATTAAGCAAGGTACTACTAATGATTGTCAGTAGTAGTATGATGTCTATTTTAAAACACTGTTATCTAAGCTTTCTTATGATATACACGCAAGCCAACACACACAATGGTTTTTGGGGGCCTCATTACCCCTTTTAGGAGGGCATTATCACATAAGACATACATTGATTTGCGTAAAGAACTTGAAACAGCCTTACGCGCTGAGGCAATTGGAAGCATAGACATAGGGGTGAGCCCATTTTTAGAAGCATGGATTATAGCTATGGAAAAGCAGTTGGAGAAACTATCGAAAGATTCAGCACATGAGACGCACACGTGGTTTGGTGCATAGATTATGAAGTAGAAGGCCACACAAAGGATATTTTTCATGCAGATCGGTGCGCTCATTATTGTTGGATTGTGAGATATTTCATTTAAACCATGATGCTAGCCACTTCCCCGACTACAACTCACGATAAGGAAGAACATTTCAAGCTATTGTAAAATCTACAAGTCCATGGCTCATGACACGTAAGACTACCAACTGATTGGTCGATCCATGATGTTATAGATATTGGTGTATGACGGCATGAAGTTTCGTGATAACTCTAAGGGAAAGAATGAGCATCAAAACCGGGATCACAATCAAAGCGCGCTATGATCGGAATGAAGGTCATTTTGAAGGCGATCGTGGGAGGTCAAGAATATCAAGGTGGATTCGAGAAGATGAGGCCGTGGTGGTAAAGAGGGAGTTCCTGGCGTAACATGTTATACTTATAGATCTCCTAACCAATATAGGTGCAAATGTCCCAGAATATTACATGTTCTTTCGTAGAAAGAACCATAGCTATGAGGAGTGCCTGGACTTATATGAGCATCTTAGTAAGTAGTATAAACAAGAAAACAAAGGCATAGGTATGG